>VZTZ01012602.1:381113-757826 GCA_013400955.1 Drymodes brunneopygia
AAAAAAAAAAATCACTGAAGATAAAAATGTTAATTAAATTCTTTATCTTTGATTGAAAATATAACTTCCAAAGAAAGATTAACACAGCATCATGAGTAACCATGGGATGATTTCATCACTACTAATTTGAACATGAAATACATCAGCATACAGAATTCAGACAGCTTTGTGAATTAAAAGCCTCTGATATCTGTATTAGAAATATCCTGCGGATATAATTTACGTATCAAAGCTTCCATTCTACTTTTGTTACAGCATATGGTGGTTATCTGTGATGGTGCTTTATATTTTAGAGTGTCAGTGACTCACTGATATTCTCAACCATTTTCCTCTGCTGAGCTAGCAGCTGAACTGAGAATTACTTTTTTGCTGGTATGTGTGAAAAGAGACAGGCAGCCTTTAACCTTTTTGAACTCTCTTTCCATATTAGCATAGGAGAAAGAATAGTAATCCTCTAAAAAAGTCAAGGCTGTCATTGTGGATGTTGACCATGGGCTTTGTACATTTTATTAATTTGAATCATGCCAGTAATTTCTTCTCTGTCCTGTTCAACACGATATTATGCTTAAACTCTCATGAAGGAAAATAAAGCAAGCCAAAGAGTATCTGTCTTCCTGTCACCTTTACCTGTTCAGTAAAATAAACCAATAAAATCTTCTTAAAAAAAAAAGAAAGTTGATAACAAGCGAAAAAGATACAAAACCGAAGTGGAAATGTATTTGTTTTATTTTATAATGTTTTTGTTTTGAAAACTTTCCCATTAAACTGCAGTCTTTTGAAAGACAAGAGTCAGGTCAAATAACTGCCTAAAGTTTTTTGATAAATTAACAGAAACTAAAGTTTCTGTGTAAAAGATTGTGATTAAAATTACAATAAAGTACTCTTAAAAAATTTAGAGAAATGTCACTCAGACATTTTTAGCAAGAAATTTGTTTTAATTTTTCAAACAACTAAACTATCAAAGTGTTTAGAGGGAAGGGAGGCAATTGCTCCTGTTAAATTGAAAAACTTGGGAAAAATAAGTTTTATTATGAAATAATGTAAAGAAGGAAAATTTTTCGGAGGGTGGAGGAACTAACACCAAAATACATTTCTGATTTTAGGTAGTTGGGTTAGAGTAGAAAAGGCTTTCCAGTGCCACTGGGGGTGTGTCAGCTTTCTTTGTGCTGTTCCCTTATTTGACAGCAGTCCCTTAGAACAGGGGCATTGAGTTCTTTATTTGAGTGGTACAAGTCCTGTAGGACTAAAATTTTCTGTGCTGACTTCTGTGGGAGAAAGTCTCATTGAGACCATGCTTCAGCCAAGAGCTGTTGGTGAACAGACCAGAAAAGGCTGTGTGCACAGACCTGTTTGCTTTCCATTATCTGCTTCTTCAGGTCTTGTCTTCTGTTGAACCTCTGATACTGAAATGAGGACGAGCAGCAGGAGATCAAGAGACAATGACATATAATTTTCCTGCCAATTTAGAACTACTAAGTTCAAAGTTTACTTTGCAAAGAAAACCATTGTGTTTAATTTTTTGAAGGTTTTCCACTGGGTTTATGAACTTGAAACCCCACTGGGGATGTCCAGCATGAAGAGGAAGATTATTGTTCTGCTCTTGCAGATTAACAAGTAGATAGAAAATTTTCATAATATTGTATTTTCTTGACTCTTACATGCCATCCTGTTCAAAAATGATATCACAACAGTAAAACTAGGAGTGCAAACTAGATAAGGCACTGCTGTTGCTGAGGTTAGTAATAAATGCCTGCAAAAGGTAAGCTTTTTTGCCAAAATTACTCATGATAACTCCTGTCAGAAAAGGGTGCTTATGTACCTGTATTTTCTACAATAACTTCTTAATAGCCAAGTATGAAGTGCTTTTGTCCACGTATGAAATACTACCGCATTTAGTTTTTTATATTTTTATGAGTTAATATATCTATTATTTATTTAAATATTAATATTTTAATAAAACATGGAGTAACATTTTTTAGTTGGAATATTTATATAACTCTTCTGGTATTTCTGCCATTTGTTTGAGGCTTTCATTACATTTGTGGGTCTGTTAGTTTCATTTTGGGAAAGATTCATATCAATATTTTTCTCCCTACTGATACTTGGAATTGAATATCTGAGCTTGTTAGGGAATACTGTGTGCAGCTGATTTAAAATTATAGTCAGCAACTATCTGGAGGAGAAGAACAAAGAGATTTTGATCTTTATTACATAAATAAAGCTGTATGCTCCTTTATTGCAACAGACTTTTTTACTAGTGTGCATTTTTCGTGTTGTGTTTCCTCTGGCAAGATGATCTTTGGTACATAAACCTTTCAGTACCTGAAGGGGGATCTGCAAGAGAGCTGGAGAGGGACTTTTTACAAGGCCATGGAGTGGTAGGACAAGGTGGAATGGGTTTAAATGAAAGATAAACAGGTTTAGATGAGATGTTAGGAAGAAATTCTTCCCTGTGAGGATGGTGAGGGACAGGCACAGGTTGCCCAGAGAAGCTGTGGATGCCCTATCCCTGGAAGTGTTCAAGGCCAGGCCCCAGATGGGGCTTTTAGCAACCTTCTCTGGCAGATGTTCCTGTCCAGGGACAGCTAGATGATCTAGACCATCTTTATGGTGATGAACTAGATGATCTTTAAGGTCCTTTCCAACACTAACCATGCTGTGATTATGTGCATTGAAACAGAATGGAAAATAGGTAACTTACCTACTGTTGGATCTGCAGAATTAAACTTTTTACAGTCACAGTGATGAGTATTTTTCAGGCATTTTCATATGCTTTTCAGAGTTTAACTTATCTGTCAGGGTACTCCAAGGATCTAAATATAGCAGACTGTAGTGTTTTGAAGTGATAGCTTAGAATGAATTTCCACATCTCAAAACTGGCACCTGTAAGATCAGAATACAGTGATTTATGCCCACTCCTACTGCATTTCACTCTCCATTTCTGGTTCCATGCATATTAATGATGATTCAGTATGCCTTTTGAGCTTGGCAGTCTGATTTTTACAGCTACGGGGTAAATATAAATAGCATGATTTCTATTGAAAAACATCGATTTCCTCCCAAAGCAGATGTTTTTTATCTAGCTAGTGGTAGGATATTTCAAGTCAAGATTCCTCTTCCTATTTCCATTTAAAGATAAAAGAAGAAAAAAAAGAGAAAAGAAAAGAAAACCTTGGTATATTTGTACTTCTGTTGTTAAGTGTTAACTTGTTTCTCTGACGGCTATTCTTTCACTAAGGTATTTTGGTTATCCAAACTGCTTTTATTAAAGTTGTCTGTGCTTTTAAAGGCTGAATGGTATAGGCAGATATTAATTTTGTGGCTTAGTTTTTTCATGTGTGTGTGTTTTGGTGGCTTTTTGGGAGGGGGGGTGGTGGGTTTTTTTTCAGGATTTTTTTTGTTGTAGTTTTTGTTCGTTTGTTTATTTTTTTAAATTAAAGTGACTGCTAGTTAATTTTGATCTTGATGCTGGTTGATTACATGCCTTTTCTCTCCTTTCCTTTCAATTTACCACAAGTGGCTCCAAAATACTAAGAAATATTACAGACTTCTGACTCACTGATGTCAGTGGCAGAAGGGAGTAGAGCACTCTGCTGGTGCAGACCTTACCAGAGCAGCAGCAAAGTTACCAGCTCTTCTACATACTGATCTTTCAGTATTTAGGTTACTGCCCTCATGGCTCACATGCTGTACCAGATCACAGGAGAGCTGATGGCTGTATCTTCTGTGTCTCAACAGTCGTCTTTCACAAACAGCAGAGCTCAGCTTGGTCAGGTTTGGTCGCTCAAGAACAGGTCTTGTGTGAAAACAGGATCTCATGAACATCTGCAGCTCTCTCAGATTTTGAATATTCTTCTCTGAAGAACTGAATACCTGGTTTTTCTGACTGAACCAGGGTTAGAGGCAAGCATTTGAATGCTTATTAGCTTTTTAACCGCCCCTGAAGCCAAAGGGATGTTTCCACTTTGTTTCTCTTTCCAGTCTTTCCTCATGAAATCTATGGTTCAACTGTTACTTGAAATGTTACCCAACATTTTAGCAGCATCTGCAACCACACAGTTAGATTTCCTTAGATCCAGCCAAGACAAGAAACTTGTTCCACGTCCACAGGGATTTGTGTACAGTTTTTAGAGGCTTCCAGACTTGAGGTTTCATCTTTTATCCCCTCCATAACTATAAAAGCACAGGTAATTGTAACTGCCAGATGCTTGGTTTATGAAGTGCAAACAGGTTTAGAATAATATGTGTGCAAGTGCCCAAGGTTAGATACTGAAGGTAGTAAACGGAATTTAAGTTCACATTGTATGGAAAAGAACTTGTCTATGTTGTTTGGATTTTCAAACTAGGTGTGAAAACCTTTCAGTTTTCTGTTTTGTCCACTGATATGGTATATGGCTGATTTAGACCAGAAATATTTTGATGCTCAACAAAAATACTTCAACCTTATTAATACAATAGCACAGGTGTTTTATAGAGTTTTATGTTTCTAAATTAGTTGGTAACTTGTTTTAAACAAGTATTGATTTTCTTTCTTTCCTGGTTTGTTCTTCTCAGTGTGTGTTGCACTAAATGTCACATTGAATTTGTGACTGTGAAGCCATCTATACTGCAGAATTCTAAATACCTAACAGGTGTTTTTTCTTCCTGTTCTAATCTTAATCAAATGACCAGCCCTTGCTACTTAACTGGATTCCTTGGGAGCTTCAGCTTTTTCCCCCCGCCCCCCGCTACTTCTTCTGTCCTCAGAAAATTTGATCATTAAACAATTAGACCCCAGGCAGAACAGCAAATGACATGTGGCTAGTAATGAGGTCAGAAGCTCCCACATACAACCTGTTGAGTCTTCACAGAGGAGTTATGTCGTGCTAAATTATCTGCATGTTTTCCTGCTCTGTATTCTGGCAAGGATGAATGAGAGGCTGAGCATAATGGAGATCGTTAATAGAAGAGATGATGGATGCATTCATTCTGGTGAATCCCACTCTCTGACACAACCGTGTCTGCTGCCCTTGCTAAATCAAATTATTTTTCAAGTTAGCAGCTCTGAGAGCTGCCTGCTAGGCTGCAGAATCTGTGCTGGAAAAGGATTTCCTATTTTAGTTTGATTCTGCCACCTAATTTAGCCATCTGTTAACTGATTTTGGAGCTGCTCTGTGTGCATGTTTAGTCCTGTAGTGAGTCTGAAGGAGCTGGGGTTTGACTCCAGAGGTGGATGGGGCTGTATGGTTCTGTAACCACGAACATAACCCTGTGTGTGGTGGTTTTGATTGTGTGTGACATCAGTATTTCCATCATCCCCCTTTTGAATCATAGTTGCTAAGAGCTGTTTTTATGCTTTCTGAGTGCAGAGTTTCAGAGTGGAGAACCGGATCTTTACCTTGAAGCTGCATCAAAGCCAGACTGTGAATCTTGGGCTGTGGCTTTGGGAGAGGCGAACTCAGAAGGTTTGCGGAATAGAATTCATCAGCTCCGGAGGCTGATCATGGAAATCAATGAGGAGAGATCATCAGATGAAGCACGACAGTTCCTGCCTTCATCCCAGTTAGACAGTGTAGGAGAGCCCCAGTTTACGAGTAAGTGCATGTACTCATTTTATGGAGTGGTACAATAAAGGTGGCCCAGTCTCTGTGGCAGTTCAGATCATATCACAAGCAGGGTACAAAATGCTGTTCAACTTCCTGCTTGTCCAAGTGCTGTTTAGAGGGAATAAACTGATGAAAATTGTCTTTAAATGTTTTTCCCTGATATATTTTGGTTTATGGACGTGACCTTCAGGGGAACAAATGTGTGATTACTGTGTTTCTGAGTTTTTCTCTCTAACCTATTTTCTTCATAAGACTTAGAGTATTTTTTTTCTCTTTTATGTCCTATATGAACATATGGACTACTGTTTAAAATATAGTCTGATAACTTTGATAAATGTATAAAGCTTTAGTGATACTTAAACTAGTATCACAGATTTGTTCTTTGTGATCTAAAAGCACTGTGGGGATTTGAATGCAAGTAGCCATATGTTGAGTTGTATTTGGTGCACTGGAGTCAGAAGACTGTATTTCAGTTGCGCGGTCACTTAATTCTGTATCCTGCATATTCATGAAGGTATTTCAGGCCAATATGCTAATGGCAGAGTTCAACTCAGAAATTTGTTCAAGCTCCATTAAAAAACAACAACAAACTTTTATTTGTTTTTTTCTTTTTGACCTTTCTAAGCTCTGCAGCTGTAATTTTTCTCATACAGATGTGAATGAATAGCTACACTAATGAGAACAGTATGAATGTAGGCTTAGCAGCATCAAGTTTTTATGGACCAGAACCAGCCATAAGTTTGGGGTGAATTTTTGTTTGTGGATTTTTAAAATTTTTTTTTTAAACAAAAATCTTGTTCCAGTTCATATACTAACTCAATTCTTTCCATATGATCAATTTCTTCAGTACTGAGCAATAATTATTAATGCTTACTGGAAACAATACAAAAATGTCAGGAAGAGAGAGTTTAATTTCTGCAAGTTCATTGAAACTGTAGTTGTGACCCAATTACTTTCTGCATCAGGTGAACACCTCAGTGTTATTTCCCTCCTTGCTTCCTGTGTTTCTCTGGTTGCATCTCTGTGCTTCACTTGTTTATTTTAGCACAAGAAAGTATTGTCCTTTGCAGTAAAATATGCAATAGAACATAATTCCACAATGGATTAAACTGTTCCTGTTCCTGCTATGTGAGAAGAGGAATTACTGTATTTATTTTCCAACAAAAAGAAGTTGGGTTTGTTGCGCTACAGTTTGTTCATGGATCAATAATATGCTTATATTTTACTATATTAACCTGATTTACCTACTTTCACAAAACATGGGGTGTGTTTTTAATGTGATGACATACCTACTTAAAAATCAGTTATTAGGCTTAATATTTTCCCAACATATGCATAGTCAGTTTTTGGGACTGAAAAATCTTACAAGTACCCATCCATGAAAGTCTGGGGTTTTTTCCTAGTTTCCTTTCCCAGCAATAGGAATTTTCTACTAAGAAGGAAGTCTTCTTCAAAAGTAGCCTTTTTTCAGGTATTTTATCCAAGTTTGCTTTGACCATGAGTTTCTAACATAGAGTATTACTTCAGTGGCAATGGCTGTAGTTTAAAGGCATGTGAAAGTTTTACTACGTACTTAAAAGAAAGACATGAAAATCCAATTAGTTCTAATTTTTTTTTCTTAACCCTTTAAGGTATTCAGAGAATTGCAAATGAGCCAAAGTTGGAATTCAGTCTTGGTAAGATAAAATTTTGATTTTTTTGAATTGTAATGGCCTGTCTGTGTGCGAGGAGTTTTTGTGTATGTAGTGTTATACAGTGTGACATGTGACCTGTTTAAAAAATGAAGGTCTAGGTGAGAGAAGTGCCTGTGCATGTCTTTTGAAATGCTGATTTTAGTTTCTTAATTGGTTGGAGTGGCTGAAGGTTTATTGAATTCTCCAGTTCTGTGCTGCTTTACCAGGCTGAAAATCTGCCCAACAGCTTTGTGAATGCAGTTTGTGAAATATTACTTATTTGGAAAAAGACATTTAATTTGAATTTTTTGAAACAATAATCAGATAAAAGTATTGTCAATTTAGAACAAACTTTATTTTAAATGCTATATTATTTGATAGTGAAGAGGCAATATAAAAGTTAACCTGACTTTGACATTTTATACTTAGTGTAAGTAATTAGTATATGAGAACTGTATATTGCTATAGTATGTAATAGAATTGTTATATCAGCTCAAGCCTCCCCCTCCATTCAGAAGCTACAGAATGATTCAGATTGCTCAGTAAGTCAGGTAATCTAATTGAATAATGGTGTTATTTATAATACAAGGTCAAGGAGCACAATATGTCAGCCCAAACTGTGTAAAGCAAGTTTGGCTACTTTTCATTGTTCTTTCAGTGCAAAAGTTTTGAAGCCTTTGAAATAGTAAGTGAAATAATTATTTGCTGTAGAAGCACTAAACACAATAATTCCGTATGGGAAATAAGAGTGATAGCTAGGTTTAGCTGATTAGTGACTGGACTCTCTTCAGGGTCTTTTCCAGCTAAAATGATCCTGTGGTTATTCCCTGCTCTTGTATATGGTAAAATAACACAGTTGCAAATAGCATAGCTTTGGAAATATTTGTTACTGTGTGCTGTCTGTTCTGAACCAAAACTTGTCAAATTTGTTATAATTTTTACATCCATATGACCTGCGAATATTTATCTGATGTTGTGCAGCTGTACACTGAGAAACTTTTACTCACTGTTATTCAGTATCTGTTATGTTCACTTCGGTGTAAAAACTTTTATAACATCTGTTGCAAAAAAGTGTAAGAGGGAGAGAGCAATACTGATACCTGTAAGCAGAATATTATGTAAATATCAATTAGACTCTAGTATTTGGTGAATTTAAATTGTCTACAAACAAATATCCTTCAGAAACCCCCAAACACAGCAAACAGGATGGCATTAGTAATGTGACTGTGGGTTCTGTTTCTGCCCCTTGCATTTTGGGATCCTCTTTCCTGGCCTTGTCCTTGGAACTGAGTTTACACTTGGCTTGTGTGCTGCTGCAACTACACTGATTGAAAAGTTGATGCCTTACAGCTGTGCCCTTTGGGACAGACACAGTTCTATTTCATACAACCATTTTTAGAATACCTTAAATTTTATCTGGGTATTTTTATCTGTATGTCTTTTAATAATTATATAGTCGTGGCATTACAAAAAATTTTGTTGAGTAGGTCTTGGGGTTTTTTTCTGTATGGACTATTTTTGCAGAAATTGTTGAATGTTGGCATGGAACAAAGGCCTCATTCTCTTTTGGGGGGAATAGCCACGGTATAATAATCTTTAAGAGAGGATTTAACTTTTCTGTGCATTTCTATTTACATTTTGTAGGTGATGTGACTGTAGTATTTAGGCAGAGCCAGTAATTGCTATGTTCCAGCAATAACAAACTCCCACAATGACTCTGGTGTAGTGTAGGAGAGAGAGGAAAGCGCTATGGGCTCTGACTGCAAATTAGATGAGCACTGCTTCAGGAGAAGTTGCTTTCAGTGATAAATGTGCCCCAGCAGGCAGAAGTGTAAAAACAAAGCCAAGCCATTTTCAGACTTGTTTGAGCTCGTGCTGGATGGATCTCTGTTTACTCAGTGTCAGTATTTGTGTTTTGCATTGGTCTGTTTCTAGTGAGCATTTATGTTCTGTGGTTTGTTCTGCAGCATTATTGATTGATTCATTGCAGCTCTGTGAGGGATCTTATACTCTGACTCCTGCTGCTGCTCAGGTAACAAATAGGAGTAGCAGCATAAACCTCTTGGTTTTGGCTGATACTTCTGCCCAGAGTCGTTAAGTCAGGGATGTTTGGCAGCACAGCAACTATATAAAGCTGATTCTTAGTGTCTTGATCCTAAAATAATATTAAATATTTATGCATAATACATTTGCATTAGGAGACACCACCTTTAGTGATTGAACAGTCTATGAAATCCTTGGCAGTTATCCTTCTTACTGGAATGTCAACATTCCCATGCCAACGCTTCCTAGCTCCAGCAACCTTAATCACCAGCACTGTGCTGTTTCTTGGTACAATTGTAAAAATGTACAGCAGACACCTCCTGCTGATGAGTGACACAGGAACAATTTAGCTGGGAAGGATGCACGTGCTGCATGGCCCAACCAGTTGAAGTTCCCCTTGCAAGGGCAGCCAGTGGAGGTTCCCCTGTGCTGTTCACCTGGTCATGGCAGGGCTGGAAGGGACTCTGCAGCCTGCTCGGTGTATCTTGGGGTACAGCACTGCTGCTGGCAGGCCGAGGACACTGCCTGGCTGACATCATCCTTTGAGGGATTTTGTCTAATTAAAAACTTGGCATTCACTTCAGCTAATCAAGGACTTCCAAGATCTCTCTCTGAGATGAGCCAAAACATGGTAAGCAGGGATGAGAGAGGAATTTGCTGCAAGCAAGCACCACATCTATGATGTGTGCCTGGCTTGGGTAACCAAATCTTAGGGCACTATAGAGACATTTCAGCTTGATTAGTCTGGTATTTGACATTTAGAATTTGGAAGGCAAATCTAACAGCTAATGATGTATAAAGCTGTTCTCTAGCCCTGGAAGAGTGGCTTATGCCTGTAATTTTGTTCATATTAGTTGTATCATCAGTATTAGTTAAGTAGCACACATACACATATATATGCAAATAGACATTTGCTTATATCAGTTGATATATAAATGTGTTTAAGTATATTATAAAAATTTAGCATCTCATAATTGTAGTTTAAGTCTCATCACTTGTTGGTCAATAAATAACATTCAGAAGTGTAACATCAGTAACTAAAACAATATATAGCTTTTAAATAATATTTGGGTGTTGCCTAGTACATGAGTTTTATTTAGGGACATTATATCTAAATACTGCTCTTCAGTGTTTGAAGGTCTCATAAGTAAATTCTGAAATAATGGTATTAAAATTATTCCTAGGGATTTGTATTTTCTTGTGGTAGCTACCTTGCTACATCCTATGTCTGTAATACTCTGAAAAGCATTCTCTTCATAAAATATTGCCTTCTATTATTTTATTTTAAAGTGCAATAAAATGTTATTTTTTTTCTTTTTCCCTGAGGTGAAAGCAAAGAATGAAACTCGCCTGAATTACAGCTTTCCACTGTGATACACTAAGCATTTTCAGAAGTGTGCCTGTCTTGTAACATAGCTTTGGAGTCACAGCATCCTTTAGACTAAGATTTTTGAGTTTTATATTCCTGGGGACTCTTTGGAAATCTGTCTGATTTCTGAACCTTGCAGCTGCTGCTGAGTTTAACTTTGCAAGCTCTCTCTTGTTGTTTGGCATTTCAAGTGCCGTGTTCTGCATGCAGTTCCATGAGGCATTAGGAGGTAGGATATGATAGCCTGTGCAGGGTGCTGAGTAGGGAGGAGGAGCAGAGCTGAAGGAATGAAACCAGATACTGGGCCTGAATAAGAAAGCAGTGAAGCTGATAAAAATCTTTCCCATGACTTTACAGTTTGAAGGATTCGATCTTTTATAGATGATTATTTTGAAGCTACTGTTCTTAGTTTCTTCTCTCAAATATCCCAGCCCTTGAGTCTCAAATCTAACTAAACATGTTGTAGGTTCCTGACTTCATTTTGGCGTAGCACAGCTACTTTCTCAAGTATGTGAGGCCAGCTGAAGTGTGAGGTAATAGTTATGGGAGGTAAATTATATTGTGCATTTTATTGTTTAACACTATTGTGCAGTTTTCAAGAGATTGCATCTCTAAAGATATTTAATAGTAAACTGGCAAAGCAGCACAAGAAAACTGCAACAATCAGAAAAATGAGGGAGCAGGGTAGAATGCAGTGTTGGTGGTCGAAGTGCTCAAACGTGAACTTGGCAAAGAACATTACGTTAATGGTGAGAAATAAATTAGAGAAAAAAAAGGAAAGAAGTTTTTACTTACTCTCTCAATAACCAATAGAATTTTAGTGTTTTTGCATTTGTCTAGTTGCTTAGAGTTGTGAAGAGAGGACAAGGGATATGTGATTGTAGTACAGTAATAGTAATCAAAATAGCTGAGTAGAAAGGAGTCTCTGCACACATTGTAGCATATTCAGGTGGTAATTTTAATGAGAGCACTTATCTCACATTTCCAAAAGTAGTCGTTTATTTTTTTGGTTTTTTTTTTTTGCAAATATAATAGGGCAGTGATTTTTGATGGACTGTTCTATTGTTGAGTAACCTCTAGCTTTTCAAAGTGAAGAGTAATGTAAATCTTGTGATTGTTTTTACAAAATGTCATTAAATAGTGCACAATTCACAGAAAACTTGAGCAAGTAAAATTA
This sequence comes from Drymodes brunneopygia, assembly GCA_013400955.1. Lineage (NCBI taxonomy): Eukaryota > Metazoa > Chordata > Aves > Passeriformes > Petroicidae > Drymodes > Drymodes brunneopygia. Next base: position 392,961 of record VZTZ01012602.1, read on the forward strand.
AAGATTTCTCGGTCATGTGTTTATTCTTTTTACCAAATCATGGGTTGATACAAAAGCAGTCTACCCATAAATGCAGAAGTTTTTATTCTCCACTATCTTATTTTTCCCCAAGTGATATTGTGATAGCATCCCTTTGGAAAAGGTCTGGAAACAGATTTAATTCTGCATACTGAACAAAAATGGTTCATCGATGCTGCTGAAAGAGCATGACTAAATGATTTTTCCAATTTTGAAACATCATGTGGAACTTTTTCAGCAGCAGTTGCTCTTGGAAGAATGATAAGCAAAAAGACTTGTTTTATCCTTACCACAAACTTGAAGCCAGTCTTGATCCTAGCAGAATTTGCTCATCTAACTTGGTTATCCTGCTTCATCGAGTTCCGAGTTGGTGAATAACTGATGCTTTGTTGTGTTAGCCAAATAAAACTGTCAAAGAAGTCATAATCACACTTTTGAGTAAATCTAAAAAGTGATCATTTCTCTGTGAATCAAACTCAGTGTCACTTTCTGCTGAGGGTTATTAATCCCTCAAAAAAAGTTAATTGTTGGCCATGTTGGAAAAAATAGCAGCAAAAATGTAAAAATGAAGGCTGGGTTTGTGAGTTTTAAATTTTAATTTATTTGTTTATTTTGCTCTTTGTTGTTGTAACATTTTGCTGAATTTTACTTGAGTTTGTTCTGGTCCCACACAAATTAACGTCTTCCACCAAGCAGTTAGTCAGGTTTTTTTCCTTAGTTTTACTGATGTGTATCAGATACTTTTATATCCCAACAACAAATAGTAAATAGAAGACAATTTAAATTGAACAGATAAGATTCTGGAAGTAGAAAAGCTACCATGTGATTGGAAAGAATGCTCTTGTTTTCCTCTGGGAGCTACTTATTTGGCTTCTGTCTGCTTTGAGGCTTTTGCACTGCAGCAGAAGATGCCTTAAATGCAGTTTATTCTTAGTAACTCAGTGTTGCTAGGATGAGTCCTTTTCTGACTGAAAGAAATCCTCCCAAAGAGATAGCAATTCAAGCCCAATCTGAGATTGTGTTGGCATGTTTTGACTTAGGACTTGTAATGTTTTTGTAGTAACTCCTGCAGGAATTTCTCATTTTCCACTTCTGCAGGAGAACTTGAGCTAACTTGCAGTTGGTTTCAGTGCAGATAAAGCAACAAGTGAAACAGTCTTCCAAAAAGGTTCTGAGGTAGTGAATGCCTATCACCTTTCACATCATGCTGTCACCTCTCTTGGCAGTGTTCAATGATGGATAATGCAGATCCAGCAAATTGATGAGTGATGTTGAGTGAGTGACCTCTGAGGAGAGTCAGGTCTTCTTGCTGTGCTCCTGCATCCTCTGGCCCTCACTGTGAGCTTTCTTTGTTATATGCAGACATTGTGTAAACACTGCTGAAAAGTGATTTGAGGATGGATTTGCCAAGACCCCACATCATTGATTTATCCACTTCTTCTCCAATAGTGCTTTGCTCACTTTTAAGAAGGCTTTTGGGACTCTGTGATAGCCCTTGCCACCACACTGAGCCTAACTGTTAGGGTTTTCTAAATAGCTTTCTGAAGCACTGCTCCTTCATCATTGTGCACCTCTTTAAAGCATCTCTCCTGAATTTTCAAAAACTCATATACTTGTTTTGTTTCTTTGTTTGGGGTTTTGTTTTGTTTTGTTTTTTTTCCCCCAGCTATAGTGGGTTTGAATCCTAGAGAATTAGGCTGGATTTTAAAATCTGTACCTCTAGGCACTGTAATTCTAGAAATCTATCCTTCAGTCTCTTTAGGGCAGGGATTGTCTTCATTTGCATTGCAGCTAGAGAAATAGGATGCTGTCATGGTCCTTGAATAGTAATCTGTGCTAATTTTAGGGCTTAATCTGCAAAGACTTAAAAATCCCCAATAATGAAACTTGGAAAGATGTACAGTTAGTACTCTCCCTGCTTTTTGCATGTTAAGACAAACTGAAAATTCTGTTTATAATACTATGAACTTCACCGTTAAATAGAGTTCTTCATGTGATTATCTATACAGAAAGTTATATAGATATCTATTCTATGAGGTCCATAAATATGAAAATCTGTTTTGTTGCTGAAAACCCATTATATCTATTGTAGCATTACTCATTTTAGTGTGTTATCTACTTTGTTTCTGTGTCAGTAAGAAGCAATTCCTAATGAAAGTAGTTACAGAAATATTTCCAACTTGTTGGCATCCATTGATACTTAATGATTTTCATTAACCAATTTTGACTTGTGTATATTCCATTTCTGTGTAAGTGTTAGAGATTAAAATTCTACATTACAGGGTGCTATGTAGCAGTTAGTCCCCACAGTGGGCTCGTTCATTGCAGGGCTGTTTATTTGCTCTGAAGTGGATCAGAGCAGAGGATGAACCAGCATGAGGGAGCAAATCATTACTGACTGAGTGTATTCCAGTGTGATGGATTTACAGGAATCTGCTGATGCGAGTAGTAAGGAGCATGAGGATGTTTTGGGTATCAATATTAAACCCAGGTGCAAACTGAGTTTCAGGCGGTTTTCTTCCATTTTGCTCCACAAAATTGAAATATTTCCTGTTTCCTGAAGCTTTTGCTTTTAAGAAAAACATTGTATTTGAACTACCAGGAGAAACTGGATGACAACCTTGTAAATATAAATGTGTATAAATCAGGCCCATGACTAAGAGAAACTTCTAAATCTAAAATCATAAAGAGTCTCACAGAGACTTTCACATGTTTTGATAGAAACACTTAGCTAGAGATAAATTTTGAATAGCTATGGATAATCTGTTTAGAGAGGAGTTTGTAGATACCTGAATTTGAAAAGCTATTTAACAGTTGAAAGGGTTTTTTGGAATTTAGCCATTCTGAGACAGGGGTTTATCATCTTAGCTCTCGAATGATGCAGCAGATAATAGGATTAAATTCTGTCAGAAATGGACAAATTCTGAAATCTTGTCAGTTAGAAAACTGCTGCATTTATAAGTCCAGGGGAAAAAAAGGAGGATAAGACTAGAAAGACCTTTCTTTTTCAAATCTAAAATAAATAAAATTAGTATGCTTCTTCGTAAAATAGGTTTTTTCTTGATACTGAAAATGCTGCTTTTGTGTCTATGGCATGTTTTTCTCACAGACTTTGCAATTGTTGTCTCATGTTTGCAAAATTCCTTTTAACCAAAATTTCAAAGAGGCAAGGCTGTGTTTATGCTGAAAACTGATGTTTTCTGTGAAGAGGGGTGCCAGCTCAGTATCCCAGTGAGGCTGGGTGCTAGAAATAGATTAATTACAGGAGCTCAATCTTAGCATGCTGCTTTGCCTGAACTATTTCTAGTTTCTGAGGTAAAACATTCATAGCTATCAGTAATACAATGATAATTTGTAAGGTGAAATGAAAGTTATGTAGGAAAAGGGCTGAGGAATTTCAAGATGTAGGTAGAGATTTAATGCAATTCTCTCAAAATTCAGCTATCTTATAAATTTTTTCTCACTTAGATATTAAAAAACTGCCAAAAAATAACTCATGGATGCCTTAATTTGTACTTTGGTATGTTCACAAGCATAGTGCTTAGCTTTTGAAGTATTGGGTATTCTGGTGAATGTGACATTAATTTTTCAATTATTCTGATGAAGCGGAAAAACTTGTGTTTCCAGGGTATTTTTAAACTAGTTCATAGGAAAATAGGATTAAAGATCATTGTGTTAGACAGAAGTTATTTTTGGCACACACTGCTGCTCTTTTTTCACCATGGTTTTTCTCTTCCTGCTTTTCCCCAAAAATACACCCCCTACTGCGCATACTTTCTCCTATCTGTCTTGCCATCCTATGTGTTCTTTACAGTTCAATATTGGCACCTGATTTTTTCAAACGAGGCTCTTCAGATTCCCTAGGATGGCTCCCATGTAGGTGAGGTAGAACTCAGTAGGAGATTTGACTTGCAGGGGTGGTTTGCATGTGCACAAATGTGTGCACACCCTGTACCCCCTTCAGGCTTCAGGATGTTGGAGTGGCAGAAGAGAGGAAGTGGGAGAAGGCGTGGCAGTTCAGTGGCTGAGCTGGGAAGGGGAGAAGCATGGCCCACCTGGCAGTTTTCTGGCATGGAAGGAGATTTTCTGGGCAGTGTCTTCCCAGTGAGACTGGCCCTGAGCGCACTGTCCAGTTCTATCCCCGCACATCCACAGGGACAGCCCTGAAGTGTCTGGTTGGCTTCGTGCTTACCTGGTACATAATAGATCTATGACTGATTTCTCTGTGGGTCCAGGAAACTTGTCTGAATGAAGAGGGCTATTTAGATCCTTACTGAGAACGTTTTCTGTTGCAGACATTTGTACACAGAGAGCAACAAGCCAAATAAGGATGAGTTATTCCTTTGTTGTTATAGAAAGCTCTGTAAGACCTCCTTACCTACAACAGAGATTTGGATGGCAGTCCTGGCCCTGCTGCCTTCTTCCAACCTTTCCCTGCCTCCCAGGAAGCTGGCATTTTAACTATTCAGAATGCAATAGATTTTTTTTTTTCTTAATTCCTTAACTATGCTGTTGTCAGGGAAGCTTTTAAAAGGATTCAGTGTTTTGAGCAATAGATGTTGGTCTTCTTCACAGCTTCATAAATCCTTTAAAACTACATTATTTCTTCTAGAAACAGAGCTTTTTTTCATCAAACTGCAAAGTGTGGTAGCATTAAAATTTTAAACTTTACATCTACTTAAAAAAGAAACTGTATATACCACTAAGTTTGCTGAAGAGCTGTTTTTACTATCCCTGGTTATGTGCTTCAGTGCCTGACGTCTTAGTTTTCTCTGCTGCTGCCTAATGGCTTTTACCATCCTGGGATTTTTTTCTAGGTATGAATGAGAAATAAATTTTATTTTGGATTTACTGGACAGGGATAGTTGGGGTGTCTTTTTACTGTGAGGGTGGTCAAGCACTGGCACAGATGACCTTGGGAGGTTGTGAAGTCCTTGGATATGGTGAACACCCAAGTGGATGCAGCCTGCTGTGGCTGCCCCTGCTTGGCCAGGGGGGCTGGACTTGTTAAGCATAAGGCTGATTCTAAGATCTCTGTGCCAGGGATTTGTCATATAACTTTCTAGTAAGAGTTTGGAGGCTTCTTAGAGCTGGTAGTGATTGCTTTAACACAGACTCCTTGCATGTTCTGTACTGTATATGGCCATTTGTTGATCCTTACAGTTGTTGACACTTTGCTTGTGATCTAAAAATTCTTCAGGATCTCTGAATAATCGCTTGCAGTTATGTTGCAATTAGCCTATTTAAAATTGTTGCCATCTATGTGGACTTCAAGCAGTTCTAGAGAACTTCCACCCTTGCATCGTTATTAAACTGTTATGTGGGGCACACTGAAGATAGCATAAAGGATTTAAGAGCAGCCTGAATTGCCTTTCTTTTTGGGCACAGACAGTCAGGACTGGATAGAGTGAGCTATTGTTAAATTAGTTTCCTGGATGTTGTTGGCCTGGGTAATATGTTACTGGTGCTCATTTTAATGAATTTTTGTAAACATGCAAAATTATGTTGATTTTTTCCTGTATATTCTCTCAAGGAAGAGTTATTAGTGGGAATGTTTGCAGAATGAAATCTTGAAGTAAAACAGGTTATACGTGTTTAGAAAACATGTATTTGCAGCAGTGGTGTTGGGCAGGAATAAAATTGAAATGGACTTTTACCCTGAGTTGAAACTCTTAGCCCTTCCTTTGTGAATAAAAGAATTTGGGTCAAAGAGAAAATAAGCTGAGGATGACTGTTAAGTGAGGAGTGCCCTTTTTCCAATGGGGTGAACCTCAGTTCTGGAGTGATGATGGACAGCAACCTGAGTTCAGTGGTACTGGAGTGTAAAATAATATATGTAAAATACCAACTTACAACTATCTTTTGTGCCCTCTATGCCTGCTGCCACAAAAATCTTCCTTATTTTGCAATTAAGATGAGACAGGTTTGAGTGGATACAAGCAGACTCTCAAGTCTTCCTCTCTCTTGTGTAATTGTTTGCAGCTTTTTGTGGTTTGCAGCTGTTGTGTTAGAGGTGGGCAGAATGCTAAACCTGTGGCTCTGCCCCATGTGTGACCTCTTTCTGGTCCAGTGCTCTATTGAATCAAGAGAGGCACTGGTGCCATTTCTCCTTCAGCTGCCCCACTGGGTGTTTTGTGAAGGAAACCAGCAGAGATGTTTTTGCAGAACGTGGATGAGCAGCTGTGCCCTGCTACTGCCTGCCAGCCCCAGCCTGTCAGGGGAGGTGTGTGGCTTTCAAATCCTGACAGGGCCAGAGGTGGGCTTGGAGCAGTTCTGCCTCATCAGGGCTGAGGATGTGCCCTGGAACCAACCTGCAGGTGTGTAGGGACCTCTTACAGTTCAAAGCTCAGATTCCTGGGGACTTCAAATACCTCCAAAGCCAGGTAGCAGGTGTGTGAAGGCTCAGAGTACTCTGTTTAAAACCCACTCATGGCTATCTCTGGCTTGTTGTGAGTTTATGCTCTACTTTTCTGCTGTCATTTTTGCATTTGATCTTTTCTAACCTTTAGCCCAGACTGTAGAACACTGCATGAAAAATTGCCTGGAGAATTCCATCCATCTCTTTCCTTGTGTATCTTTCTCTGTGAAGGTAAAGTCACCTCGTAATTCCAAAAGGGTAGAGATTATTTGGAAGATAAAAAGGAAGCAAATTATTTACAGGTTACAGTAGTCACAGAGTTGGTGCTTCTTGTGCAGAATGGTAATGACTAAACAGAAATGAGGCAACTCTGTGTTGTTAGGCCAATAATATATTAGCTGAAAACATTTTTAATAACTCAAGCATGATAACTCTTGACTTTTTTGACTCTAATGGTACTTTGCTCCATTAACTGAACATTTGTCTTTCAAATGACAGTTGTTAAATAGATCTCTGTAAATGCCTGTAGAAATAATTGCAGTAATACTTTCATGTTATAAAACATTTCCCAATGGATTTGTTTTTAATCCTTATATGTGTAAACAGAAGTTACATAAATAGAAAAACATCTAATTAATAGAAGACTAAAGTCATCCTCCCCTTTTGAACACATTAGTTACAGATGTACTTATTTTTGGAAGCTCCGAAATGCATGTCCTGCGGTGAGATTTGACTCAAAAATGAGGTTCTCCTGCAGGCCCTGAGAAAACTGGAATTCTCCTAAATGCAGCAGCACAAAATCCCACAAAATGCTAGATGCAGCACAACTAGCAGGCTGACCTGAGGTGCTTTACTGAAAACAAACCAAAATGTTTAAGAATGCTTTTCTGCATTATTTTACCCTTACCCCCTGTGGCCAATAAATTTCCTAGTCCAGTTATGGGCACTTTAATTATTATGATCAAACATAATTTCAGAATGGTTTTTGCCTGTTATGTGGAATAGAAAACTGATATGTAATAAAGAAGTATTTTTGAATTTTACTTCAGTCTTGTTCCAATGTTCAAATCAAGCTAAAGCTTCAATCTGGAATTCTGTTGCTTTTAAGATTGATATCTGGGAGATTGAAGGAGTATAGAATTTCATTATGATGGTTTAAGAAGAATTTAGTCTTAGCATTCCTTGAAGATGGGAATTCTTTACACTTGAGAAGCTGAGGATTGTTGTCTGTAGGAATGTAAATGAACTGCTTTAAAAACTGAAGTGGGCTAGCACTGTTTTCAACTTTGAGATGAAGAGCTGCAATACCTAGGTAATTCAGGATTTAAATCTCAAATTTGCCAGGGGGTGTCTCTACAGAGACAAGCAGTTGTTGTTTTTATTTTTTTGTTGTTGCTGTTGTTTTTTTCATTTCCTTCTAATCCTTAATTAGTATTTCTTTGTACAAATCAGTGGAAATAATTCAAAATTATATCTCTGTGAAGAAGTCAGATAAGACTTTACATGTGTCAACATCAAAATCAAGGCAGTTTCAAATATATTATTGTTGCATGTAAATAGCCATTATTCACCCTTGAAGAAAATTCTGCTAGGAATGAGAGTGTGTTTATAGTATAAAGATAAAATTTTCTGGTTTGGGCCTTACTCCTTTGTAGAAATCATTAATGTCGCCCCTTTTAAATCTTCATCAAAATACAAACTGCAGAGTTGAAAATTTAGAGTAATAATTGAGCCAGTATCTTGGTGGGGAAATGAGCTTGGTGTTGATATTGAAGGAGCTACAAATACAAATGTATGTGCTGCTTTAAAAATTTTACCTTAAAATAATATATAGGCAATCACAACAGCTACAGTCACTATGGTGTTTTTCACCCTGTACTTTTTAGAAGGCTCTTTGTCTGTACCACCAAAGTTCTCATGGCTGAGATACATTTTTTTGGGCAAGTTTGGGAGTAGAGCTTATTTTTCAGAATATGCAAGTAAACAAATGCAGGATGCTCATGGGAGATGGTTTCCTTGAAGCTCGTCCTCTGACATGACCCTTGACCTGTGAGCTTTTACTATTTCTGGACTCTGTTATTTATATGAAAAAAAAATACAAATATATGTCTTTTAAAATTCCTGGTGAAGGAGTTCTACTTTGCTGTCTCATGCAGGTCCCATGCTATTAAAGCAATAATAAATTATTGGTCAGAATGACTGCTTCAAAATCCTCTGAGGAGTTAATCATTGTCTCTTATTTAGACCTCTGATTTAGGTTTTGATCCAGAATTGCCACCTTTTCAAACAAGACTTACTTATGTTAGAACATCTTCTCCTTTTAACTACAGCTTGAATGCAAATTTTTTAACATTTATCAAGTGTTTCCCTACCAGGAAATTTAATCATTACTGGGCTAAAAGTGATTGTTCTGGATTGCAGAAATCTATTTTCTCCTTTGATTAAAACTGTGTCTTGCTCTTCTTTGCTCTGTCTTTGAAGTACATTTTAGACTGCTTTCCTTTGAGATGTGTCAGAGTGTGGGTTTTGTTTTGCTAAAAGGTCACCTCTGGCATATTGGACGGATTAGTCAGTGCTTTGCATTGTGTTTTCTGTAGAGGACCATCTTTTTAGGCTGTCTCACTAGTCATTTTCAGACAGCTATGCAACGAGAACAAATTGTGAATCAGCCTGTCATTTAGGATCCCAGCAGAGTGGGGGGTTAAAAACGAAAAAAACCAACCAACTTAAACATACAGTTAAATCATATGCTGCCTACTTTTTTTTAAAGGTGACATTTTACCTCTTTTGAGCACTGAACATGGAGAGTACTACAAGGCTCAAACATACCTGCTGTCTTCCCTTAGGGTATGTTGAGGAGGTGGTTTTGGTAGGGTTTTTAAATTATTTTATTTTTATTTTGTTTTGTTTTTTTTAATCCTTGTGAAGTTGAAACTGCATCACTTTCATGTTGCCTTCCCTGGCACAATGAAAGGAAGGAACACAGCTCTTCTCACACAGATGAATCTTGAGGCTGTTCAGTAAGACAGTAGACCTGTAGTTTGCTTTTATTATTGTCTGTCTTTTCTATTGTGAGTTACTGTTGTTAATATAGCTCCCTACTGCATCTTGTGCTGGCATCTTCATTTGATTACCTTTACTATGTAAGGTTTTTACTTAAAGAAGGAATTAGTAGTTTTATTCACCAGCAGAGTCTCATGGGCATCAGGGCTGTGGCCACACATCAATTAGCTTACAATTAATTACAGAGCTGGCTCCAGAGAATTTTGCTCAAAATCGTTAATGCAGCCTGTGAACCTGCAGCATTTCTTAGGTGTACTCATGTCAATGTTAAAATCAGCTGGTTTGGGTGGCATCTTGTCCAGGCTACAGGTGGATCACTTCCTCCTCAGGGCTGGGCTCCTGTAGCTGGACTTTTTACCCAGGAGCCAGAGTAGCTCCCTTACAGCTGCTCAGAGCAGCTGTTGGTCAGCAAAGAAGCAGCCTAAAAGAATTTAGAGCTCTTCGTGAGTCCTCTTGTCTGCTGTAGTTGCTGGACTGTGTTGCTTGACTGCCTTCTTTTGTTTTGCAAGGGGAGCTTCTTCCCTCACCAAGCCTGAAAGTATCTTGTGAAGATGCATTTGGTGACATGGATTTGGAGTCAGGCTAAGTAACAGCTGAATTTTCTTTACATATGAGAGAAAATCCTGCCTCTACAGTGTTGTAAAGTAATAGTGCACACTGAGGATCAAACCCATGTAATGCTGCACTTGACAACTGCTATAGCAGTGAATAAATGCTCATGTCAAATGCTCGTGCTGTTGTAATAAAAACAGATGTGGCAGACTGAAAACTTTGAGACTTAGCACTTTTGTTTCTTTTCATCTTCTTGTGGTATTGCTGATGTATTTTTTTACATTTATTTTATTTCCAAAGAGACGGAAAATGTTAGGAACCAGCAGAATGTATTTTATTTATAAAATCTGAAAATCTTATAGGTTCTGTTTTCTGTGAGCCTATTGTATAAAGGAGGTTGTAGTTCAAGGAAAAATGGAAGTCTGCTTACCATTTTCTCCTCTTCTGATTCTTCATGTGGTACTTTAACTTGTAACTGGTCTATTTTTTGGATAGTGAGAAATCTGTGAAAGAATTTACAGCAAGATTACTTCTTCATTAGACACTTGATAAGACAATATTAGCAAAAGGTGAAGGAGGAAATGGTATTTATCTCTGTTTCCATGAAGATTTAAACCCTTTCGTGGAAATCTGAAATACCAACAACACCAAAAGAAATTGCAGCCTTAGAATAGCAGTATCAAAATTGATTTTGATATTAATATATCTTGGAGTGTAGTAGTGTGTAGCAAGTTTTTGTAAGGCTTCAAGCCCTCCCCCCCCGCTCACTTTCTTTCTTCATTTCTCTCACTAGAAAACTGAAGGTCAGAGCCTAAATATTATTAAGAGGTGGTGCCATGAGTAGAATAGTCTTGAACAGAAGGTAAAGAGGATAATTGAGAATCTAAAGAAAACAACAAGAGATCTGCTTTGCTGTCCAAGGCTATTGCAGCATCTCTGAGAAAGTTTGCTGTGCTGCTAGAGTTACAGTGTGCTCAGTAAGGAAATAGTCTTTTTGGGAAAAATGATATTTTGAAAAATGATATTACTTGAATGATACACAGATACATTTTCTCAGACACATTTTCAAAAATTAAAGGAGTTTAAAAATCTTGATCAAAAGCAAATCTTGATCTTGTTTCATTACTTAAGGAGCTTTTCAAAGCCAACCTGGAAGTTCTCTTCTTGTTGCTGTTGTGTAATTGAAGACTAGAGCATGGAGATGATGGAATTCAGTTCTCCACAACTGTAAATAAAGCTGGAGCAGAGGATGGTGGATGTGCTGGAACAGCTTGTCTGACGTTAGCAGTGGATCAATGCACAACAAATGTAAATAGCACAGGATGGATACTTAACATGTGTAACTGTGCATTTGCTCCTGCAGGGCTGATAAGACGTCTGTGAGCTGTGTGTTGATCCAGTCAGCCTGTTTCCTGAGCCTCTTGCATCTATCATACTTAAACCCCTAAGTATCTGGGGTTGTCCAGGCTAAATAGCAAAGCTGTAAGAGGAAATAGGCCTCTTGTAGCACGTCAGAAGAATTGAAACCCCTGCTCAGGAAATGCTGGCAATGGCTGTGAAAAGTTGCAGATTAAGCCTTTGCATTGCTGAGGTAACTTCCCTTTCTGACCATCCAGGATCCACTCTGGCAGTCACACTCCACCACCTGGGCTGGGAGCAAAGCCCCTTTGCAGCTACACCCCCTACACTCACACAGACCTTACTCTGAAATAGATCACTTCTGATTTTCATGGTGCTAATTCTAACCAGATTTATCACTTCATCTGCCAATAAGATGAGTGCAGCCGGCATCTCAAGTCGTGGACATGATCATTTATCCCTACCCTCCATCAATGTACAGCATTTTCCCTCAGCAGCATTCATGTGTGTCTTATTTCAATGACTCATGAATAATCATGTTCTTTTAGCTGCAAATTAAGTGGGTAAGGATTGATGTTTTTCTGGGCAGCATACTAATATATTATTTACAGTTAGTACTGCTAATATTGTTTGGTGTTTGTGGGAGTTTATTCCCCCAAAACCTGTACTTCTAGAGATGCCATAGAGATATCTTTTTTATGCTTCATTTGGTAAGGCTTCCCTGTCATATTTCTCCTTGCATTGTTGGTAGAAATTTGCTTCCTGCTGTGTATTACAGACATCCCTGAAGGATACTAATTGTTTTATGTATGTGCATTGCCTTGAAAATGTAACTAGGTTACTTAAGCAACCAGCTGTATGTTCCAGAGAACAGATATATTATTTTTGTAGAAGCCTCTCATCCCCAGAGACAGGAACAGTGATCTTGAATATCTCCGTAGGTAAAAATCAGTGGATCTTTACTTATTTGTATATGTGCTCCAAATGTAGTCTTCTGTTGCACAGAGCTTCTTTTCACTACAGAGTTCACTGGAATCTGAGCATCTATCTTGGTCACTACAATTCGAGTGTCCCTCCATCCTGTTGCATGGCTATGTAACTGTGCCCTCATTTTGTGATAATGTGGACATTATCATTTTTGTGGCCGAATCCTTTGACATTTAGTGTTGTGTGGTGAATTGTTCTGAGAGTCCACATTGCAGACTGTGGGAGCAACTTCTCTGTTCTTTCTGTCCCCATCAGCAAACTGAAGCATTCCTGCTGGCACAGGAACAGGACAACTAGTTAGCAGTATTTATGATAAACCAATTAATGAGGTTCATTACAGAGCTCTAGCAGGAGTGCTCATTAACACCATTCTGTGCTAATGGCCATCCTCAGATTTCATTTCGGTTGCTTTCAGGCGTTTTGCCACTCAGAGAACATATTGCTGTTCAGTTCTCAGCCCTCTCATAGTTGCATTTGCACCCTTAATTCAAAAGTATGGCCAAAGCTTTCCTGTGTGCTCCAAAATTGGATTATTCCCATGATTTTGCATGTGCCTGACTGAAGATATTCCTTTTCAGCAGAGGCAGAAGCAGTGGTGTTGTGCACTTTCTTTTCTTACACTTCGCTACCATCCCCACCACTCCCCAGAATGGAGGAAAGCAAACTGTGCTGTTCAGTGTTCTGCTTGTAGCACAGGTCTGAGTGTGGCATTCCCTTATTTACCACATCCTTTTGCCCACTAAGGGCAAAAAATTAGGTATGGTAACACCATACCAAAATAGTTTATCAAGTCAGACTGTACATTATTATTTATAAACTAAGTTGCTTTGGGATAATGATGCTGCTGCATTGTCAATGAAATGTATAAAAATTTGAACGTTGTGTTTACATATATGTGTGTGTGAGACACTGCCTTTTCCCATGCCCCTTGTCTTCAGATCCTGCAAAATTTCTGTTTTTTAGGCAGCATAGAAAATAGCATGCCCTGGAGACAACAGGGCTATGTTGTTAATTCCTGTTCCTAGCCAGCCCCTTGGAGTCTATTTTGGTTTGGAAGATGGGAAGGAATGAAGCTGTGAGAAATGGTGTTTCTGTCGCTGGTTAAAGAAAGAGCTACCTTGCAAACTGTCATATAGGCTGATGCATGCACTCTGTGAATCCAGAGTATGAGAAGAGCTTCACCAATGTACTGTATCTTTCCCCACTAGCAAAAAGAAACAATTTCATTTCAATACCATTTCCCAATTTTCAGTCTCCTCCTTGGCTCATTTCCCAAATAACTCTGTGAACTCTGAGCTGGGGATGTTTTTCATTCCCACAGCCTGTGTTGTTTGTTCTAGCTACTGGATCTTTTTCAGTTCTGGGAGACATTGCATCTCCCTGTTTCTCTACCAGTTCAATTTTTTTTTTTTGCTCCAGTAGGCTTTGTGCTTGGAGCAGAGAGTGCTGAGTGCTTGGTCAGAAGTGTTACAGTTTCAGGGAAGGTAGATGATGAATTTCCAGGCTATTTCTATTTTGGGGTTTGTTTGTTTGCTTTGTTTCCTTTCTTCTTACTGTTATATAGTAATTGGGATTTTTTAGTTTTTCCTTCTGTACTCTCTTCCTATACAGAAGTAACATTTTCAAAAAATCCTCCAAGATCCCATGAGGAAACAGAAACCAGTATTTCATTTCATTACATAGGCACACACACACACAGAAGGACAAATAGCACAGCCATCATGTCACTGCAGCACAGAGCACGGTGAAATATCAGTAGAGGATTTGTTTCTTCCTGCTATCTTAACGTTTTTCTTTGTTGATATTAAAGCATAAACTATTCCTAATGCAGTTCTTCCTTAAACATGGATTGTACGTAGATTGGCTCAGCAGAGGTGGGATCACCAGGGGAATGGATGACTCAGGCTTTTACACACTGAGTCAACAGTCACAACGAGTAGATTCATATACTTTTGGCATGTAAGTTCAAGCTGGCACTTCATTTCACTGAGTTTTGTTGATGAATTTTTCCAGAATTCATTCAGACGTAGTGAAGTATTGAGAAGTAAGATGGCCTGTGGTCTGCTTGGGCGTAGGTTATGAGAGAAAGTGCGTTGATGTTGTTACCTGCTCTCACAGTGTTGCATTTACAGTTCAGGAAACAGCCTCAGAATTCCTTGAATGCCTTCATGCTTGTGTTTTCATCTGTTTCTGTTTGAGTAGTATGCTAACAATACCTAACACACGTTATATATTTAAACATGTAGCTGGTTTTCTGCTTTCCGAACTGTGTAGTATTTCATTTTGTCCACTTTGTTTCTTTGAAGACCTAAGGTTTTCAGAGATACTGACAATAAAATAGTTCAAAGGGCAATAATGCAGCATGGGATTGTGAAGCTTGCCAGGCTGTGAACAGGATGTAACAAGGTTTTTTTCTTTGGCATCAGCTTAAAAGTAGTTTTTCTGTTTAGTTAAACTTTTCATTTGGGCTGTTTTGAAGGGAAGTGATGCGCTGTGACTCAAACTGACGACTTCTGTGTTCTTTGTCATGGGCGACTTTATTGAATATCCTCTCTGACTGAAAAGCAAGTTATGAACAATAGTAGCCCAGTGTCACAATAGAGATAAACAGCACTGTCATCAAAGCAGATGCAGGTTTCATTTAATTTCATTTATCCTTCTGCACCGGTGTCTCCCAAAGAGTTCTGATGCTTTATGCTGATCTTCCCTACTGGAGATATGCAGATGAGTTATTTTCCTGTCAGCTCTATCCAATGAAATTCAAGATCATGCTGCTAGGCCACCTTTTTACAGGAAAAAAGATCTAATGACTGGATTGCAGTACTGTCACAAAAATAAATTGTCTCCTGTGCTCAGATGGCACCAAGGTGGTGACCACTTAGTGCAAATCATCTTCCTATTGTTAAAGGTTTCTCAATAGGATAAAAGCCTGTGCTCTTGGCAGCTAAAAGGTTTAGTCACATCTAGATAATGTATTTGAGACAATCCATGAGTAGATCAAACTATTATTGTGGGGGTTTTACCTCCATTCATCATGCATTAGAACTTTTTGCAAGAGTTCAGCTGTAGAGCCTCTGCCAGAGTCACTGGTAGTGTTTTTTGGGGATCTAATTTTGTTTTTCCTAAGTGTCTCTGTCTCTTTGTTTTTCTCCCTTTTGTTGAATTCTGTTGAATTGTGAGCTGGCTAGCCTTCCTTTGTGGTGGATGTGAAAAATTTGCCTGTCTCTCTGTTTCAGCTTCTGATAGTGAACATGAGCTCACTTGCCATTCCTCTGAAACTGTGCTTCATTGTAAAAAAATGAATGCATTTTCAAAATAAATAGAGTGCAATATTTAAGGGTTGTATGGTGGCATGAGATCAGGTTTTGCGGGGGGAACTGGCTCTATTTGGAAATATCAGTGATCTGCTACTACTTCTGTGATCAGCTCTGGAGAGGACAAAGTAAATAGTGTCAAAAGGTGTCTGCCCGACATTTTGTGTTTTGGCAACTGCTTCTCAGTAAGTCTACTTGTGTAATTTTTCAGGTGATGTCAAGCAGTGCTAATATTCAGTCATTTTAATAATGTGGTGAGTCTTAGCAACGAAGACTTGCTGGCAACTCACTATTTGAGCCTAGTGCTGTTACATCAGCCATTTCGTAAAGACTTCATTATGCCCATGCTTTTATGCTTATCCCACTTTTTCCACCAAATTAAAATAGGGTCAGTTTGAGATTATATACCAGGAAATTTCATTGACAATTTCGACTAAAGCAAAAACTTTAATCTCTGAAGGTTAGATTTAATTTTTGCCCTGTCTTTTAACTGTAATAAAAGAGTGCTGAAAAAGCTTCAGCCAGTTTCCCTTTTATTTACTCCAGCAGCAGGTTCAAGCCCAAAGGGAAAAAAAAAGGTACAAAACAAGCTGAGTTGGCCTTTTGTATGTATCCGAGCTTTTCAAGCCCTGGCTTCTCATCAGACCAAGTTTGCTTGCTGTGAGGATAATCTGACTCACCTTTTGAAAAGTTAAAGGTCAGCTGCACTTGAGAAAGCCCCTGGTAGGCAGTGGCTCATAGAAAACACCCTCAGCTCTTTCTTGACAATTACCCTCTCTGAAATCTCAGAAGCCTGAGGCAAGCAGTTTATTACCCTGCAGAAAGTGCTGGGTAGATCCCACTGCAATGTTCACTGCTGTATATTCGTTAGGGGAAGAATGGAAGGTGGATGGTTTTTGCTTTTGGGCCAGTGAATGCCCCATTAATCTGAATCCCTTTTGTGAAGCAGTTAATGGTGCATTTATTTATTTACGTTCTCCTTCTTTTTCTTCTGTGCTTTCACCCTTTCAGTTTCAAGGCATGAGGTGTGTTAGTCTAAAGAATGATCTCAGTCACCTGCATGACTCTGAGCCCAGGATAAAAATGAATTATTAAACCAGAACTGAATTTCTCTATTAGGTAGAATGAGTTTTAATAATGATGCTATATAGGCAGAATGCAATTCTCATTAATATACCAGTCACTGACAAAAGAATTGGTTATGTTGCTGTCTGCTTTTAGGTATGTAGATTTATATCTGACAACTAGTTCTGCTAACTTTACAAGTAGTAACAAACTATGTAAAACAACCTAACCACTGACAGCAATTAGCTGGTTTAGAATGTGTTTGTAATGGTTGTGTAACTGGGAAAATTGTCAGACGAGAGGATCCAATAAAGCTGCTAAGAGATTTTTGTGGGCAAATTAAATAGGTACTTATGTAAAATTAACTACTATTGCAGCGTGTGTAAGTGTGCGCGTGGACTGGAGCTGATGAGCCTCTGGCAGGGAGCTTTGCAGAAGCAGCAAGTATTTTTAGTGGAAACGAGATCTCAGCTCAGTTCTGCAACATGTGACTTCCTATTTCTGTAGGTTACTTCCAAGGGACTTCCTCTGTTAAATCAACTTGTCTCCGGAGATTTAATTTGGAGCCGGAGCATGGTCTGCTTTGTCCTGTGCCTGTGACAGCATTTTCCTGGAGTTTGCTTTTGAGAATTTGATTTTTATTTTGCACTGTCTCCAGCATGCAAGGATCTAGTGGCTGCTACCCGTGATCGGAAGCTGAATACGTTTATCCAAGTCTCAGTGGTGCATCCAGCAGAGCACATTTCGACGCGGTATTCAAGCACTGAAATCGTGGAGGTGAGAGTCTTTTTTATTCAATTAACATGTTGTTTAATGGATCGCTCATTTCTTCCTTACAAAGTGAATGAGGAGTAAAACAAGTTAGTGCATATTTTAGGTAAGACAAGCACACTGTGGCAGTTAGTAAAGCATACCTAAGTGTGCTGTAGTTCTTGGCATTTAACCAGGATAAACAGAAATTGACTTGGCTTTTCATGAAAGCTCTGTTGTTCCAAGTAGAGGCATGGAGAATATTCTAGTTCTCCAGACATACGTTTAGAATGAAATAAGGAATAGTTGCTCTCATGAAGGGGTAAGGCGATGCAAAATAAAACTTAATTAAGAGTATAATGAGCTTGGAAACTATTTTTAAAATGCAGAAAAGCATAGGTGTATTATGTGGTCTGTTATCCTATTTGTTTCTTGTTTTATTTTTTCCATTAGAGAGTTGATGCTTTTGCAATTTGAAAAATATTACCCTACATCTATATTTTGGGAAAAGAATGTGTATATGCAATGCCTGTGACTTTACATAAAATAACTAATAATGTGCACCATACATTCCAACAAAAGTTGTCTGAGGCTGCTTTGCTAGTGCTCATTTTGCCCTGTAAGCATTGATGTCAGAAATAGCAAAAATGGTTCAGAGAAAATGAAGACTGAGCAATGTAGGTGTAACTTGCTTGACTTACTGGAGAGTCACACTAAGAACAAGGAAGTCTCATTGTAAGCACACACACAGTTTCACCAGAGGCTTGTTTTAACTGTTAAATATAATGAGAATATTTCATGAGCTCTTTGTGTGATTACCTTCAATGAACTACTAATTAAATTATTATGGTTTCAGCCCTCAACCATCCTGAAACTGCTTAATTCAAATATGTTGTAACTGATCAGGATGTTTCATTGGAGACTGTCTGGAATGATGTGGTGGAAAAGATGAATAGATACTATTTTATTTTTTTATAGAAGTTGATGCATTTCCTAACACAATGTCCTAGACCTCAATAAATTCCTGAATTGTTTTTTGTCCAGGTTCTCAGCTTTGTTGTCAAACTTTGGTGGAGGGGAAGGCAGGGGCACAGAAAGTTATTTCTTTAAGATAAATTACCTTCGTCATGCAAAATCCTTTTTTTTTTTTTTACTTAATGGAAAATATAAGGACACACGCCTCGTAATGTTTGGAAATTAAGTATAATTAAATATTAAGAAATTATAAACAACTTTTGTAGGATTCATTTAATTTTATATCTTTAGGTATGATATAGTTACTTCTGTGTGCAGCTTCCAGGTGTAATCATGTTTCAAAGCACAGGAGTGTTATTTTATTGCAGTACAACCTAAAGAGGAGTATTTCAATCCCCCCTCCACAAATCAATATCCTTAATGTAATACTGAGAGTCTCTGTAGCATTTCTATACGTTTATTATTGTGGCTTAATGCAGATTGCTCATTTTTGTATGTGTGTGCATGTTAAATCTTTAATTCATTTAAATTAAGATTAAATTGTGGTGCTTTCAGAAAGTGTCGTGGGAGTAAGAAAGGGTTTGGTTATTACAGGTTGTATTCCAGAACCTGATACTGGCTGAGCTGTTTAAAGATGTATTGCTAGGCTGTGCCTCAGAAGCACTTCATATCCTTGCCAGTTAAAAAAACTTTCCAAGAAGTTGTTGCGGTTTTGCTTGTTTGTTTTTAGTTTTCCTGATAAAGTTTTTCTCATCGATTGGGTAATAATACTGAGCTGTTCCCATCTCTCTGCTGTAGACAGCTGACACCTTTTGGGTTTCTGTACCTCCATACTGACATCCCTCTCATTGCACAGCTGTTACCTTACTGAGTGTTTACTCATGTTGCACAGGGTACAAAAGATCCACTGTTTTTGACTGGTGTGACCTTCCCACCGGAATACCCCATCTATGAGGAAACTAAAATAAAACTAACAGTCTATGATGTCAAAGATAAATCCCAAGACACGGTAAGTGCTTTGCTTCATTTCTTGTACAGACTTTAATGAGAAAAAAGTTTCTTGCTGTGTTGTTCTTTGGCTCTCATTAGCAAGTTGAGGAAATGGGTTGATGTAAATTTGGTTTTGTTCTTCTCTTGTACCTAAAATCCACTTTATCTGTTGTTGATTTATAAGAGAATGGAGAAAGAGAACCATACACTTAAGATGGGCACTTTGCTATTGGCTTTTTAACTGGTTACATGAATCAGCATAGATATTCCTGCCCAATAAGAGATTGTTCTGGTGTGCTTTTTGAGGGCAGAGAACACATGGAATAGACTGAGATAGCACCACTGTGAATAATTTTCAGAAATATGTTTCTGATGGTATTTTACCTATATGCACAAACCAGAATGACGGTAGAGCCTGTAAGTTGGGACAGAGCTACTAATATTTTATTTTAATCTCTTGTGTGGTGATACCTGTAGCTTTTCTGTAGCTGCTTCTGTTATTGATTTGTAACAGTCCGAGCTCTACAGTGTCACAGCTAAAGGTGAATCATTTGGGGTTCTGGTGTTGTGCATTCTTGGATACAGAGTCAGCTTTTTATTCTTGGAAGTTACTCACTTGAGCTGATATATGGAGGTCAGTGGGACAATCTAGGTGATTTGACTGCCAAATACAGAGCTTGAGTGCCATTTTATGTGCTCCAGGTAATCCGGCAGCCTTACAGAGCTAGATGTCATCATAGCACCTATGTGTTTTTCTTCTGTGGCAGCTGGAGTCCAGCTGTTAGTTTGCTCTTGGGGATCAAGGATGGCCCTTGACACCTGTATGTAATTAAATGAATTGCTCTTTACATTTCTGTAGTTGGCACCCAGCATGATTAAAGAAAGTGCAAGCTTACGTCTTGACTTTATATGTGTTCATTATCTATAAGGAGGAAATTAAAGGCATGATTCAAAGCTTGAGACTGTCTTTGAACTGCTTACAAAAGTAAAGTTCTATGTTCCAAGAACTCGTAATTTTTTCAGGTAAAAAATTATTGGTCTATTT
This sequence comes from Drymodes brunneopygia, assembly GCA_013400955.1. Taxonomy (NCBI): domain Eukaryota; kingdom Metazoa; phylum Chordata; class Aves; order Passeriformes; family Petroicidae; genus Drymodes; species Drymodes brunneopygia. The sequence continues at coordinate 413,437 of VZTZ01012602.1, forward strand.
TTTTAAATTTTCAACCTTCGTGAGCCAACAGGTTGGTTCTGCCCCCTCACAGTTTCCTTCTCACTGACAGATGCTGGAAAATAATATCCTATCTGTAAGTGATAAAAGTGAACTGGATTCATAGCACTGTTCCCTGCACTACTGCTTTTCTAGCTGCAGGCTTCTCTACTGTCCCTTATGCAGAGGATCTACCCTAGAGAATTAATATAATTTGATGAGCTTTTTGCAGACCTTACAAGTCTTTTGCTGTTCCTTACAAGTGTAGTACAGGACTAGAGTCTCTCCCAGGAAATACCATTGACATTACTTGTAAATCATGAGAGAATACCTTTCTCTTTTGCCATAGCATTTATATTGTTCCCATGTGGAACATCTGGTTTATATATGTTTAGCATTTTTTTACTATTCAGCCATTCTCAAACTGGATGTAGGTAACAAAAAATTTAAAAATATGTAAGATTTAAAATCATATGTGAGTGAATACAGGCTACCCTGGTTGCAATTTCATTTGTGGCAATATTTGGACTTCTGTTTACATCCTAAAATATCAGTGGTGATAAAAATTGACTTTCTTACCTGTAATTAATTAGAAGGCATCACACTGTCTATTAGTTTGGGTGACTTTTTTCCAAGTGTCTGGATGTTTATGTAGATTCATAAAAGTCAGGTTTAAATGAGCTGTGATTTGATACCATTACCAGAATAGCTGCAAGAGCACAGACCTACATACTTGCTTCACAACCTAAGAAATGGGATATGTCCCCTTGGCAGTAAAACTGCTCCAAGTGCTGTGGTGTCCCAGTTCTGTTTCTCCAGTCTACAGCAGAGCAGAATTTCTTGTTCCTCAAAAAGCGCTGCCACTTAATTGTGGCTGCCAAATGCAGTCCCACCATTCCTCCAAACAGACAGGTAATCCAGTTGGGGGTGGAGGGGAATCCAGGCTTCCTAGGCATGCCCTGATCTTCTAGGCTGTGCTCCAGAGCAGACAGCAGCTCAGACAATTGGGCATTTATGGCAGAAATAATTCTTGGATTTGACTGTGAGATATTTTGCAGAAATTGTACTACAGTAATAATTCCCACAGCATCATAACTGCTTGCCTCAGTTAATAAGCTCAAAGAAGCTAATATCCCCTGCCACAAATATATACTTCAACTTTTCTAATTTCTCCTGTAATTAAAATGCAACTACAAGAAGCAAATTCTGTGCATTAATTACTCAGCAGGATTTTACTGCTGCAAATAGAAGACTGTAGAGAAGGTGGGGAAAGGGCAGTGAGTACATTACAGGGTAAAGTGTTTTCTTGGGTTTTGCTTAACCTGACTCTATCTATACAAGAGAATTAGTTCTCATTTTTAAACCTGCTGGATTTTTACTATAGTACAAAAATAACTAAAGTCTTCTTGGGTTGTGTACACAGATCATAATATTAGAGTGAAAGAGGATGCTCCTCACTGAGAAACAACCAAAATTTATTTTTGGCCTGCTCTTTTAAAAAAAATCTTGAAAATGACCTTTCCATGCTAGTATTCCTATACCAGAAAGCTGATAGGTAACTTCACTCTTGCCTGTCATTTAACTTACATTATGTAAGAACTGTGGCTTAATTAAATTGAAATACTGTGCAGCTGGGATCACACTCACTGTGCTTGACACACTGAATGTTCTGACTGCACTTTTCAATTTTTATGCATCTCTCTCTGGTGTTGATCATAATTATATCTTGGCTGTGTCAGACTTTCTGCGATTGAGACTTTTTAATATAATGAAATGGGGGTTTTTGTTTGTTTTGACTAGTCTAAGTGATTAGTTACTGCAAGTTTTTATGTAAATAGAAACTTTTAAGAAAGACGATGGCCTTCCTGGTTTCCTTTGATATACTTAGAATAAAGTAGTTATTCTAAGTAGATGTTTATGAAATATCCTTTAGATATATCCAGCGAAGCCACACATACAGATCAGTGGGTAATGCCATATTATGAAAAATGTATAGTGACATCTGTTTATACATTTTTCTTCCCATATTGCTATGAGCAAATTTGTTTTGCTGGCTTGAACTACACTGTCTTTAGGATTTTAGAAAGTTGGGTTTTGTTGTGATGCTGGGGCTGTACCTGTTCTTTGTCATTGTCCAATGAGATCAGAATTATAGGCTTGTAAACTGTTCAAAAACTACATCTGTTCCACTTTTGCACGAACATGCTGTTCTTACCTTCCTTATAGGCATGCAGGTTAGCCCAGTTTGTTCCAGCAAGTTTTAGAGCTGAAGCCAGGTTCATTCTCTGGGAAAATACTATGTAGCACAAGTCAGGTACCACTGCCACATGACAGAGCCACAGAAAATACAAAGTTGATGATTTTGTGTTTCGTTGTGGGGAGTCTAGTGACTAATGTGGGAGGCAGCAGTTGTTCTGTGTTTGGAATATGTGTGTCCTGCAGCAAAAGTTATGAACTTCATACAGTTTGTTGGGCTGCCTCTTTTTCATCCACACATGGACAAGTGCTGGGAGCAGAGGCCAGGAGCAACTTTCTGTACCTGCTGGGAATTTTCTGTATCTTATCTTTGCATCGCCCCTTCAAAGATGATCTCCTTTGGATGGATATCACTACTGGACTTCACATGTGATACTGAAAGTTACACACAGCCACTCCATTGTTATTTCCTGAGAGCAAGGAGAAACTGGATGTATAAAAGGCTGTCAAAATAGTACACATTTGACAGTCTGGTCTCCCTTTTTTGCTTCCCAAATTTCATCTTAATCACTAAGAATAAAATTGGATTAATTTGATAATTTTAGAAGTAGTGAGGCTAGAAGTTCTGTTTTGGATATGGGAATATGCGATTTTAGATTACTTAGGCTTTAAATTAGATGTCTTTTAACTCTTGATGTTTGAATCTTCTATTAAACTTAATCACTAGGAATGAAATTTTGCAAAAGGTTTTGCCTTGTGTGTTTCTTGATTTTGCAAGTGTTCCTGTTACAATTGATTCCTGCTGGGGTGAGTGGAAAATGAAGACTGTCCATCACGACAGAGGCGTTTTTGAGTTGAGCTGTGAAGACAAATCTGAAGCGACAGCATTCCATGTTCCCTCGTGGGCATTGATCCCTGTCACACTGCCATCATTCAATTTGGTCTTTGGTGCTTTGCCATCTCTGCTGAAGAGACACAGGGCTGGAACATTAGCAGTGCTGCAGAGCAGTGTGTGAAATGCATTAGCAGAGATAAATGTGAAATCTCTGTACCTTGCCTTCCTGCTCTCTGCCTGCACTGGAGTGCACTCAGTCCCTTACTCCTGTGAACCCTAAAAATACCAAAGCAGTTTCTCTTCAAAAACTGAAGCAAAGTACTATACTTGTTTAAAGAAAAAGCCACCCAAGTCTTCCCTTTCTGAGTTCTGTTCACTGCCATCTCTGCAGGATTTGAAGAGAAATATTGCCTTAAATTATAAACTCTTATCTCATTCTCCTTAATAGAGCAGTACTGTAGACTACTGCAGTCCTACCCACAGAAATACTTGTTTCTCTTCAAAATCATCTATTTTTTTCGTAAATACATACTTGATGATAGATGTAGTTTTCATTTTGCATCAGGCTGTGTGTTCTTACTAAATATCATTATTAGGATATTAAGGAGGAGAGGAATGTTTTTTGATTCTTTGAGGCACCTGCACGTGGAATCCACCTACGACATTATTGTCAGTCTTTCTCTGTATTTTTTAAAAGTCTTTGGTACAAAAAGGGAAACTCAAACTACTGACTTTGCTTTGGAAATTCAAACTATTGACTTTTCTTTGAAGTGTCTGAAGGCACAAAAAGGTTTCGTATATCTTAGTGTATCTGTAAGAGAATTGAGGATAAGTGTCAAGACTGGTAAAGTTACAGGTATAGGCTTAAAGTCCATTTGTAGCCTCACTGCTCTTTGCGCCTTGCCCTTGAAAATTCAATGGGAGGATTTGGCTTTACAAAAGTCTTTCTCCTTTGAAACTATCTGCTACTTTTTGTCCTACCCTTTTATTACTTTTTTCTTTTCTTGTTGAGGCAAACTCCTCCCTATTGCTGTATCTTCAGGGAAAATTGTAACCTACTGCTCGTTGATTTTCCATTTTCTTTTCGTTTCTACCTACTCTGCCAATCAAATGCTACTGCTGCCTCACATCAGGCAAAGGTTTGTTCTAAGAGCTGACATTTGGGAAAAGATTTGTAAAGCTACCTTGCAATGAGACCATTGATATTCTCTACAAGTTTAAAGGGTTGCCTTGAAAATTGCTTAGAAAGAAAGGAACTAATTAGTAATTGGTAATATTTTCCTGTAGAGTTTATTTTAACCAGCTAAGGATTTCACTAACATAAACATGACTGTCGCAATCTCTGTAGCAGTGCCTATAAAGCTTGTAAGTATATCGTTCTTGTGTTCTTCATTGCTCTGACCGTCTCTAGACCAGCACAGAGCACATCACAACAGTCAAACAAATCCAAGGTGGCTTTTGCACTGCCCTGTCATTTCCAATGATGACTTCTAGTGTTCAAATGGCATATGCCCTGTGTGGAAGGCTGGCGTGTTTTCCTCTGAAACATGCACGCTGCTGTGAGTAGAGGAAACAAAGCAAGGCAGAGTGTTTCTGTAGTCAGTGTGAGCAACCTGGCTGGGAAAACATGACCTCAAGTTGTAGAATATGCTGCTGTCCTTTCAGAGGATTGATCTGCTATCCCACCCAGTGCCTTTGACACTGACATCCCCTGGCCAAGGCACTGGAGGAGCTGTTCCTCAGGAGGGATGGCTGGTGCTGCCAGCAGGCTGAGCACTGCAGCCCTCATGGGGAGCCCAGGCACTGCAGAGATGAAGGATTTCCTCAAGCTAAATGCAGCAACATGGAAATGTTGGAGTCACTTGAAGGATAAGATTTGTTTTTTCTCTTTGGTAAATTTGTGTTTATTGTCAGATGAATGATCAGGTCTTCCAGGTCAGAGGCATGAATACCCAGACAGTAGCTGGTCTTGCTATTAAAAGTTTGGGGCAAAGAAGGCATTAGGTGCCTCAGCCTTTTCCTCATCCTTTATCTCTGTATGCCTCTGCATCCAAAAAAAGATGTTCTCCTTAGCCCTCCTTTTGTGGCTAATGTATTTATAGAAACATTTGTTACTGTCTTTTATGGCAGACACCAAATGAATTTCCAGGAGGCCCTTGGGCTTTCTCATTTTCGCCCTGCAATAACCTACCTACCTCCTGAGTTGCCTTCCCTTTCTTCCAAGGGTCACAAACTCTGTTGTTCTCCCTGAGTTCCAGCCAAAGCTCTTTGTTCATCCAGGCCAGTCTTCTTCCCCACCTCTTGGTGTTACGGTGCCGCTGGCTCTGGCCGGACAGCTGCCCACCAGGGTTTTGGGCAGCAGCCGAGCGGCGTTGTAACACCAGAGCAGCCTGACCAACCCAGACCAGGCGGGTCCCGGACCCGGTGCAGCACCGGTCCCTCTCGGGCCAGTGCCCCACGAAGTGTCCTGGAGGGTGTTCCCGGTACAGGTCGTCGGTGCCGGGCCCTTCCGTCCCTCACCGTCGGCGGCGCCTTCCCTATACGACAGACACTGTTTCCGTAGAGCTGGAGTAGGCTGGGAGGGATCCTTAGCCCCGGAATAATAGAGACACAGACGTGAGGTAGCAGCACTCTGGGCATCCGGGTTCTAAAGACCCAGAGCTCTGGGAACACCAGACTTTTATTTGAGGGTATAAACCAATCACAGACAAGCCAGGGGTGGAACAAGGGAGGGACAAGGGAATAAGGGCCAACTGGGAAGGGAGAGGGGAGGAGAAGGGAATACAGGCAGGGATACAAACCAATGAGCAACCAAGTAACACAGAACAATCTAGAAACTAAAGATGACAGACAGGAGATGGGCAGGTGGTAGGACGAATGGGAGAGGGCAACCAACCTTTGGGAGACCCAACCCCCTTCTGGGGCATATCATTACAAACTCCACCCCAGGGGTAGTCTCCCAAACACTTTAGAGGGATAGGGAAAAAAGGGCTTTTAGGGGCCAAAACCATATGCAACATCTTGGCATATGGGGATGACCTCCTCCTGTGCCTTGAAGATTTCATGATGAATGTCCAGCCTTCCTGGACCCTTTGCTCCTCAGGAATGCCACCCAAGGTACTCTGGTAACAACGTTCCTAAATAGTCCAAGCTGACTGTTCTGCTGACTCCCTTTCCTTCTCTGAGACTTGAGAACTCATCATTTTGTGATCACTGTGAGTAAGGCAGCCTCCAACCAATGCATCCCCCACCAGTCCTCCTCTGTTCACAAAAAACAGGCCCAGTGAGGTGCCCTCCCTGGCTGGCTCATTCATCAGCTGTGTCAGGAATGCCTCTTTCCCACACTCAGGAATCTCTTGGACCCTTTCCTTTCTGCTGGGTTGAATTTCCTGCAGATATCTGGTAAGTTCAAGTCCCACCATGACAGCAAGGACTACTGATAGCGTGACTTCTCGTAACATTTTGTCCACCTCTTCATCCCGGTTGGGTGGTCTATTTGTTTTGTTGCTCTTCCCCCTTTCCTGCAAACACTTAACCCTATAGTCACCATCATTAAGCTGTAGACAATCAGAATCCTCCCTAATACACAGGGCTACCCCACCACCTCTCCACCCTTACTTATTCCTTCTTGAAGGCTTTGTAGACATTGGTAGATATTACATCCTTTGTAGAGATGGATGTGAAACAGAGCAAAGTATCCAATAAGGATTGAAAATATGAAAAGAAATGTGTTTGGTGCAGTGGTAAGTCTTGCTTTTGTGTTACAAAAGCAGGCACTCAGGGGCTGGAAACAGGTTTTTTTCTTTTGAGGTTTTGGGGTGTGTGTCCTGTGAAATTGAAAACAGCAAATTCAATCTGTTAGAACAGATTTTTCTTCCTCTACCATGTGTCTCACGAAAGTGTCTTTTGCAGTTATGGCCATGCTTGTACCACTAAATGTTTACATTTGAAACTTTGTACTTTAAAACTGAAGCTGAGCAAATAATTCTATTAAAAAATTACATTAGAAACATATGCATTGGATGTAACGTGAGACTTCATTTTCTTGAGCAAATTTTTGCTAGAAGAGCACAGTAAATTGCTCTCAGAGTAAACTACTTAAATGTTTTGTATTATGCTGTGTTTTAAATAATCGATGAATAAACATGAAAGGCTTGTGTAATCACTTAGGATTTCCAGTGCTGTTAGAAATGCATGTATCATTGAGTTTTACAGTAATCAAAGCCACTTTATATAATCATTATGCAGTATTTTATAGAAACAAATTCCCATGTGGCTGAAATTCTCCATGCTTGGCCTTCTTCATGCCAGAAATGAGGATTTTGTTTTGAACTGTTCTTTTTGTCCTGCTCACCATGGATTGTGTGATTACAAAGGCAGGGCAAAAATCCCTGCCTTCTAGCATGCATTTTCTTTAAGGGTCTGTTTGCAACTTGCATAGTGATGGCTGGAAAGCTAGGAGAACAAAGGACAAATGCACTCCGTAGTGTGGTCAAAATTTAGTTCACGTCCTCTCAAAATCTCAGCAGCATAAATGTGAATGAACACTGTTAACAGCAACAATTGTGGACCCAAGGTTTCAGCATGAAAAGCAGTTGCTGCATTGAACAGAGCATCAGCTGCTTTGTAGTGTTACGGCCCTTTGTGATATCTGAGATGTCCCTCCACTGAGGAGTAAACTGACTTCCCTCACCTTCAATTTACTACTTTTTGGTGAGATCATGGATTAGAACCAAGGACTCACTGACACAGTGGCATTAGTTATGTTTCTATTTAGACTTTTTGGTGTTTTTTTTCCCCACCATTTTGCAGTGATGTGAATTTAGTGCATTTTTTCCCCCTTCCCTCCACCCCCCTCCCCCCGAGTTCTTCTCATTACAGTCATGGTATTTTTAAAGCAAAAATAGTTGAAGACTTTTATAGCACCATGCAGCTGTTGATGTTTATTCTTGCAGTCTTATCATCCTTAAATCCTTTGCCATATATGCGGTCTCACTAATGTGAAATGAAAAAGCTGGAAGTCAGAACTATCCAAACCACTTTAATGAGATTTCATTTTTCTTTTCTTTTTGTTTTTTCCCCCCTTCAGTTCAGAGTAGGGAACAGTATGACTGTCCATTTTACTGGGTTTTTCTGCCCCAGCTTTCCTTGCAAGCTTCAGCATATTTCAGTAAGGCACAGCATTTAAGGCATAACCAGTGTAATGGCTCATAGAGATATTAAGGTAACCCAGAGCAAAAACCAAAGATGACAGTTAGCAAAGACTGTCCTATCAGCTTTGACTGTAAAACACCTTCAAGTGAAATTCAGAGGGCTCTCACTGGAGAGGAAATAGAGAAAAGTATTTCTTCTGTCAGTTGATAAGCAGACATGTTGTCATACATGTCAGGAACAGTAAAGGAGTAGTACATTTGCACCATTTCTAGTGTATGTGTTCTTGTGAGATAAAAAGAAGGTTTTGAGTGTTTGTGTATTACATTAGTCTGACTTGATATCTGACTTGACAACCCTTTCTGGTGGAAGCTGAAGTCTTCTTACTTCATGTGTCTCACTGTTACATAGGGTTGTCTTCATTGCTCAGATTTTTGGTTCTAAGGTAAGACTGTGGGCATTTTTCATTGTGTTTTCAGTGAAAGAAAGAAAATCACTGTATCTCTGTGGAGTAGAAGTCTGGATCTATTAGCACAAAATTGTGCAGGTGTAACTGTCTTAGAAGTTTCTCTACTGTTTCCACCAAAATCTGGCAGCAGCTGCTGAGGCAGAATTCTGTCACAGCTCTTCTGTTTTGTTTTCCCTGCTTTACTCTTCAGCAGTTTTACTGGGTGTATTAGAAGTGCATTGAGAGTTACAAGCTAATTCCTTTGATTGCAACAACATCTGCACTGTGAGCAGTTGTAAATAGATATGTTTTGTCTTAAGAAATGTAGATCCATAAGTTTGTGTTGGGAGAAAATAATTTCTCTGTTGATAACCCTTCAGACAGGGTTGTTTGCTTCTGAACAGAAAATCTGTGTCATGAGGGATAAATGTGATTTTTTTTCCTGTAGAAGGCAGTAGTCAGTTTGTTTTTGAGATGCTTGGAAGGCTTGGATTTTGACACAGCTACCTCAGTGAAATCGAACAAGGAGGTCCTTGATTTGTTATAGCTGAAAATTCTCACTGCCTCTGTTCCTGGGGAATAACTTGGCAGCTTTTCAAAAAGAAGTAATTGCAAGGCTCTTGCTAAAGAAATTATGTCTGGATGTGGAAGTTCTGGACAGTTACTGGCCAATTATTGCTACCCTGTTCTGAAATAACATCACCCCTGTGAGACAAGGAAGTTTCTGAATAATTAACTGAGTCCAAATGGTTTTCAGGCTTTTGGGTATGACAGAAGAAAGCCTGTCCTTGTGGTATAAATTAAAGTATAGGCACATATACCCAATTTAATTGAGAAGCTTCCTGAGAGACTTTTCTGTGTACACACAATACTCTGTGAGAGTCATGTCCAAAGTTTCATTGCCCATTTAAGACACCCTTGACATTATCAGCTAGCAATCCTCTCCTGGTGAATAAATCTGTCTGGACTTAGAATTAGCCCTGTACAGAGTATTTGATAGTAGTATACGGCCAGGGGTGGATTCCTTTTCTCTGCTCCTTTCTTCGTGTTCCTCAGGCAGCAGCTCACTGACCCCCGGAAAATGCTCCTCTGTAGGAAGGACCACAAGCCTTAAAATTTTCATATGTTTTCAGATAGGTGAAACCTCAAAATTAGTAGTACATTCAGTATGAAGACAAAAAAACCTGTTGACTCCAGTTGCATTAAACGCCACGATACTGGCATTGGTATCTAAAATATTGTTCCTCAAAATCCATGAGCTGTCTATTGAAGGAATTGAAGAGACAGTAAAAAGAAGTGAAGGGGGGTTATGCGTTTTGAAAAAACAAAGCATTATTTGCCTTGATTTTGGTTTGTTTCCTCCCTTTTCCTGCCAATTCATTTTTTTCCAGATTTGCAGGTTTTTTTCTATGCTAGGTGTGTAGCCTGTTTTATATGCTTGGGATGGACCATGCTGTTTATTTAATGTTTCTGAAACTCTTAGATGAAGCTGCTCCTAGAGCTGCCTGATTTTTTTTTTTTCACTGTTAGTTAATATGAACTGGATGTATCGATTGAATTACTTGTGAATGTAAGTCCTTTACACAGGAAAACCCTGCAAATTCAGGTTATTTAGACAAAGTAATTCATCCCTCTTACGATCTGAACACCTGGCTCAAGTAATATAAAATATTCTGGTTTGTCAATCTCCTCTTTAAGAGAAATTGTCAGGAAATTTGTATTTACTGTATTTGCAACTGTGATATAATCACAGTGGATCTTATGAGACTGCATAGCTCAGACATTTCTTTTGATTAGGTCATAATTATTGATGTCTTTGAATTATTAAAAATGAAATGGGCGATAAATTCTTTGCTTCTTTAGTGAGTGGCTGTCATCTATAACAGTTTATTGAGATGCTGTAAGTTAACCTGCACAGCATCACACTTCACAGTCAATTAAAATGGAAGTGCTTGGTTCTGACTTTGGGAATTCAGCACTGTAGGCCCTGACTGTTTATGACTATGTTTTTTGTATCCTGGTTGCTTGGCACTTTCCATAACTGAGGATGCACTGTCTGAAACTGGATGCAATAAGTACTTTCACATGATGATGTCAACTTGTTTAGTATCAGTCTAGAGACTGGGAAAAAATTTTACATTTTCAACTAATTGCATAGCTTTATTACAGATAGAAAGCAAAGTTTTATTCTATAGACTATAATCTATTTTCTTTATTCTATAAAGAAAAGCAAGCACATATTTTCAGATGGGTTCAACATTTTTTATGACTTCTAAATAAGAGATGATAAAAGTAAGCACGTGTTGCTTGGGAGTTTGTAGATGTTTTCCTTTACCTTTTTCACCACTAAATGATGAGAGCACAAGGATTTAACCCAAAACTAAGCAAACTTTATGTTGAATATGAGCTTCTAAGGCAACCTCTGGACTCGGGAGAAGATATGCTTTGCTGTAACATCCTGTAGTCCTTCTCTCCTGATACCCAGACCTGGAAACCTAGGAGGAGAAATGTGGTGTCTGGCCAGCATCCCAACACGAAGTGCAGAGTGGAAGGCAGATGCTAGGAAAAATCTTAAGGGTCTAGCAAAGTAAGCCCATCATTGCTCCCTTACATGTCTCACCTCACTAAAATACTTTTTTGGCTGTTCTGTTCCATGGCTGCTGAAATTTGATTTGGGCACATGATAAGTGGGGTATGGGGAGCAGGTGGCCAAGTGAAGTAATTAGTAGGGATGTGATAGGAAGAAAGTCCTAGAGAGATTCATATTCAGAGAGAAAGAGATTGAATTAGAAGGTATGATCAAACTTTGTTATGTTAAGTTAAATGGCCCACACCATTCTGTCTCAGGTTTGCCTTCAATTAGAGCTGGATTTGTTTGCCTACAAATAGAGCTGGATGTCTGAAATGGCCTTTAAGTCCTTGGATATTTGCCATTGGAAAGAGTAATGACAATGTGAGGCATTGGAAAGAGTTACTGGAGACATCACCATCAACACATATCTTTGCTTCTGAGTTTGTAGTGAAAAATACAGAATTAGCTAAAATATTAATATTGCAAAGACTCAGGTGTTGTGTGAGTTAAGTACAAAGCTCAAGGTAAAATGAAGGAGACCACAGGTTCACCTACAATCATTTTGCTAATCCAAAGTTCATGTAATTACATTGCATACCTGCAGTTCATGTGACTGTAGCATATACATGCTCACTCTTGTTTCCTGGGTCTAAGGCACAGGAGGTTAAAGTGAAGGTGTTTTTGTCATTTGCTTCCACTGTTGTCAATATTGTAACTTTGGATATAAAAAAATTTTTGTGATGTTGATGTTAGGGAAAAAAATCCAGTTTCAAACTGTATAAACATGGAGCTTAGAGCATTAATAACTAAAACAACTGCAAATAAAGTGTATGTTTCACTGTCCTTGAAAAATGCAACTAATGTATGCTGATATTACTAGCAAGTGCCATATGAAGAGTTTTGCAAGTGTATTTCTAATATCTTAAAAACATGTTCAGAGAATATAAAATTGTCCAGTTTGTGTGCCTACACCAAAATAGTTAATTCCAAGTACTTTATTTCATTTTGTGGTTTCTCATTTATATGATGTATTCATGTCTTGTTTACTATTAGTCCTGCAACATATGAGAAAAAGCCTTCAATACTTTAATAAAGTAATTTAATTTTTCAATGAAATATTTAAGTTACCTTTTCCAATGAAGGAAACACTGTCATTAGTATTAAACTAATGTTATAATACTGCATTATTATTAGGAGTTATTTTAAGCAGATAATCACTTTCTCTTAAATTAGCCTAAGTGTTACTGTAAGGCCATTCACCTCTAGTAACACCTCACCTTCCTGAAGAACCCAGTGGTTAAGGGGGGCATTTGGTTTGGCTCAAATTTCTAAAATGCTTTCATTTTCTTGTCTTCCATGAAATTTAAACTGTTTTAAAAGGCGATATTAGACAAAGCAGCCTTTAAATGTTTGGAATAAAATTCCAAGGATGTTCACCTGGTATGTTTGATTTCTCTTGATTTAGTTTTTGTTTGGTTTGTTTGGGGGAGGCTTTTAGGGGGAAAAGGGACTGTTTCTGGTAAGATCCTTGGCCTGATGGTACTTTAAACTTGCTAGGTCTAGCTGGCTGGATGAGTCAAAATTTCCACGTGGCACAATTCCTGGAGCTTGAGCTGGCAGGGAGTCTGCGGGCGGGGTGCTGCCTGCAGCCGGGAATGTAGGTTAGTATCTCAGCAACGATAGCATTTGCAGGAGACAGGGCTGAAATTCTGAAAGGTGCAGGTATTTACATGAAAGTTTCTACATTCACTTGTGGAAGGCAGATTAAATTGTTTCTTTTTAATCTCTTACTCCTTCTGGTTTTTAGATCAGTAAGGAGAGCACATATAGGTGGTTTATTTTTGAAGCTAGGTGGAAAGATTGGAGTTTGTACCCCAGAGCAGTGTGTGCTGTTTAGTGCTCTGGCTTTTTCCTGTGTACTGTTTCTAGAGTCAATATTAACAAAGTCCTACGGAAGATGGAAACAGTCTGCACTGAAATTGTGAATAGCATTGAAGGTCTGCTACATATTAATAGAGCAGTTTCTGTTTATGCAGGAGGAATTTTTACACCTGTATTTAGAGTCATACGGTCTTAGAAAAGGTGCTACTTTTTCAGGTATAGTTTCTTCAGGATGCTTAAAGAAAAAAGCTGGAATGTAGGCTACAGTATCAGGTATCTTTATTTACTTTTTTTTTTTCTCTTTCTAAATCTATATGATCCTTGTTACTGGTAATCAAGTTCGCTGTCTCTCCTTAACCTTTCAATTTTTAGGGAAAGAAAGTGAAGGAAGTAGGGTGTGTATTGTTACATGTGGTTAGCTTCAGACCCGGAGTTGGAAATGTATGATTTCTGTTAATCAATCCTTTTCTCTAATGTCTGTGTCTGGAAGTGGAGGTGATGCGTGAGTGCAGTATTTCTCTGGTGGTATTACTTCAAACATAGAGCTGTTTCCAACAGCTACTGAGTGCTCCTTCTGAGTGCTTCTTCTGGTTTTGTAAAAATGTTACTGTTCACAATATTTTGATACTTAACAGTAACTTGCAGAAATTTATTTCCTGAAAAAATAGTTGTGCAGATCAGGATAGTGACTGCCCTGTTTATCTGGAAAAATCTGCATGTGTAATCCCTATTTTTAAAATAAAAGCTAGAGAAATAGAGCCCGTTGTCCTGGGGGATATAATTTCTATACAGAAAGAGAGACCTAAAATTAAATTAAATGTACTGATCACAGGAGTTAACAGTACTTTGACTAAGACCCAGCAATGCTACCCACTGCTGGAAGATAACAGCTGAAGTCACACCTTACTGCAGGTACTGGGAGGCTTTAGGCAGGCGGGTTTGAATCAAGAACAGGGCTGGAACAAAGGGATCCAGATCTCTATTTCAGGATTAAACCCTCACCATGAACAAGGACATTTTGAAATAAAATGCTGCTAGAATGAGCAATGACATTGTGCCTAACTGAATACTCCCGGCAGTCTTACAGATGATATTAATTGCAGAAGCTTTTAGGGTTGACAATGATGTTTGCAATGTGTTTGCACACGCTGCATTTCCTTCCCAGGAGCTGTGTCCCAGTATTTTTACAGTGTTTGCATTGAACATAGGATGTAATTTAACTCTGAAAATTTCGTTCTGATCAAAATTTTCTTTACAGTAAATATACACAAAAATTTACGTAATTATATCTCCAGGATTTATATTTGAATCTGGTATTTTCAGAAATAATGGGGTTCTTAATCAGTCTGTTCTTATTTGGAACCGAAAGGGAATTGTTGAAAAAACAAGAATGGATGCCTCACTGATCTTCATGGAAATTGTTAAATTTTCTATGAGATTTTGGTGTTGCTCATGGTGCTCGCTGTTGGGGTTCGCATCTTTCAGTTCCAGATACTTGGAGAGTCCTTTCAATAGTGAATCAAACGTGCTTTGCCGGGGCATCCCCAGCACCCTCTGGTGTTTGGCTGGTGCAGCCTGCACTGGGGACACGAGCACGGCCCGAGGCTGCTGGGGCAGGAGCAGCAGCTCTAAAGGCTTGACAGAGGAGCTAAGAACTTCACTAAGCGATTTCAGCCAGCTTTATTTGCTCTGCTGGCAAACGTATGGATTTCTGAGAAGTGCCTTTAAAAATAACAGTTTCTTTTCAATGGCTTTATGATTTGTGGCAGCCTCTGTTTCATGGTCCTACCTTGTTTGTTTGTCTTTTAAAGCACAATACCCTTGAACAAAAGAGAACTTTCTGGCATAAATTTCACTGAGTATTTTTCATTCACTTGGCCACTGCAAAGATAGTTGATTCTTATATAATTTTCTTTCACCTTTAGAATTAGATTTAGGTAATTTGTGCTAGACTCTGTTGCATGTCTTTGTTACTTTTACCTTTTAGCATAGGCTTCCCACAGCAATGCAAAGAAAAAAGGCAGTTTATGCCACATGACAAACTTATTCCCTTAACAGACAGAGAATGCAAGTAACCTACTTAGACTGTAGATGTTACTACTTCCATGCTGTCTGTAGCCCTTGGGGAAATCATAGCTTATACACTGGGCTGGAAGAAACCTGAAAGGTCTGGAATGATACTGGATTGTCTACGGTGGTTTTTAAGATTGAAACATGAGTTTTTAATGTTTTTCATTTTTTTTCTTCATGTTAGAACTTCCACTGTAGCTGAAGAGTTAAAGCTTATGGGTTGATTTTATAAAGATATTCAGACTGAAGATACATACGCACCTGAAGATGTCAGTGGGCTGCTCTGTGGATTTCAATCAAGTTAGACATCTAATTTCCCGTTTTTTAGCTATTTGAGGTACTCTTTTTTTCTAGTCCCATGTACCACCTCAGGCACTTTTAAAGCTGCCTGAAGAAATCTGTCAGTACCTTTTTGAGTCTCCATGTACATTTGAAAAATGTGACTCTAACCTCTCCAGAGTGGCGTGCACCAGAGCATCTCTGTTAGAAACAGAGGTCAGCCTACCTACACAAAACGATGTGCTCCATGAAGTTTAAAGAAGAAGACCAAGTACCTTTCTAAGAGTTAATTAATCAGGGGTCTGGAAGAAACAGATTGCTGGCCTTCAGATCACTCCTCAGACCTGCTCCTAACAGTTGTCTTTAGTGGGAGAGCTCTCTCCTACAATCAGATGGGGGGTGGGGGAAATATTTGCCTTACACAGTGGTATTTGTTTTTCAGGGATTCTTTGGGCAGACTGGGAAAGAGCTGTGCCTGTGTCCAGTCCTTGTCTTGGTGATTATTCTATTCAACTGAGTTGAAGAAATTCAGTTATATGGTTGAAATGTTTTAAAAAATAAAGGGAGGGGGGAGGTAAGGAACCCAGGTTTTAATGCAGTTGTAGCAGATACCTGTACCATAAGACAAATGCTCTGGAGCCCGGGTAGGAGCAGAGGTGTCTTTGGAATGTAGAACCTGGAACCCATGTCTGGCAGGTTTATAGACAGTCAGCAACATGGCATTGAGATAAGTTTTTTCAAGAAGAGAAGATGCCATAACTGTAATGAGATTGCAATTCAGCAGAACAGTTTCCACTGAAACAGTTTGAACTGAATTCCAAAATATTATTAATGCAGTTTCCCTCACATTTCTGTTGGGAAATTGAGTAAGCCTCAATTGAGTAAGTCTCAGTTGCTGTAAAATTCTGTTTACCTTTCTTTGTACTTGAATACACAGATAGTTACTATGACATAATTTTGTCTTATATGTGAGAAAATGGGATTTTAGTAAATAAAAGGGGTAAAGAAAACTAATAAATTTTGCTTCAATCTCCATCCTTGTTTTTTAGTGAAAAACTTAGCGTTAAACTCTTAAACTGAGATGTGAATATGTCTTCATTACTCCTGTTCTTAGAGTCACAAGAAAGTCTATGAAGGCTGTGATCCTTTACTTCTAAACCTTTGTTATAGAGGACTACTGGAAAAGGCTATTAAGTGTTTAATAAAGCAGTGAGAATACATTTAGAAAATTTCAGCTCTCTCAGCAAATCCTTTCTAAATTCCTATTCTCTTGGGGTTTTTTGGCAAAGAAATTGACTTCAGGCAAAGTCTATAATGATTTAAGGCTGAAGTGTATGAAGATTTTGATACAGGCATCTCCTATTCTGACAAAGGGAATATATGTCATGACAAATACTTTTAAAATTAATTTTAAAAGTAGTTATTTTTAGGTGCTCGAATGCGATCATTTGGTTTGAAAGAGATTCTTGGGCCAGGTTTGTTTTTTGGGGTTTTTTTGTTATTGATTTGGGGACTATTTGGGGTTTTTTTTGTTCAAGTAATTTGGGAGAAAAGGCTAAGAAGGAGGAATGAGGTAAGTTGTGGGGGGGCTAAAATACTGATCCTGTGCTCATATGGATGTATGTAATTAGCACAACAGTACTGTAACTATTTTAAGCAGGGCAATATTCATTTAGGCACCTCAGGACAAAACAGGAATTTGGGGTTCTGTGTACCTGACCCACTGAATACTGGATGCACACAGGCCAGGTGGTTAAAAAATAAGCAAGCTTCATAGCTGAGTATCTGCTCTGGTCCAGAATAGCAGCCAAAGTCCCCAGGGTAATGCAAGCACAGCAGCAGTCATGGAGTTCCCAAGAGAATTCAAGAGGAATACAGCTCAAAGGGAACTTGCAATTTTTCAATTACATTCAGGACAGCAGTCAGTTAAGTTGAAAATTTATCTTTTTCTGAAAGAGAAAGAATTATGCCGAGTCACAAGGGGATCTACTGTTTAAATGATTTTGGTATTATTCAGTCTCTCCATATGTCTTTTATCAGTGTGTGCTCAGAATGTCTGTTTTGTACACATGGATCAGGGCAATCCCAAGCAAAAATATGGGTTGAGTGGAGAATGGATTGAGAACAGCCCTGCCCAGAAGGACTTGGGGGTGGTGGTGGAGGAGAGGCTGGGCATGCCCCAGCCATGAGCACTCACAGCCCAGAGAGCCAAACGTGTCCTGGACTGCATCCAGAGCCCCGTGGGCAGCAGGGGAGGGAGGGGGTTCTGCCCCTCTGCTCTACTCTGGTGAGAGCTCACCTACAGTTCTGCATCCAGCCCTGGGGTCCCAGCACAGGGGGGACATGGACCTGCTGGAGTGACTGCAGAGGAGGTCATGGAGATGTTGGGAGGGCTGGAGCCCCTCTCCTATGGAGACAGGCTGAGAGAGTTGGGGTTGGGCAGAAGATGTGGCTCTGGGGTAAACTTACAGCACCTTACAGGGGTGCCTACAGGAGACCTGAAGAGGGACTTGTTACAAGTGCATGGAATGATAGGACAAGAAGGAATGGCTTCACACTGAAAGAGAGCAGATTTAGATTAGATATTAGGAATAAATTTTTCTTTGTGAAGGTGGTTAGACATTGAAATGGGTTGCCTAGAGAAGTTGTGGATGTCCCATCACTGGAATTGTTCAAGGCAAGGTTGGATGGGGTTTGAGCAGCCTGATCTTGTGGAAAATCTCCCTGCCCATGGCAGGGAAGGTTGAAACTAGAACTTTTTCAGGTCCCTTTCAACTCAAACTGTTCCATGATTCTATGAAATACAAGTGAGAACATTAAATTGGGAGGCCCTCTGCCCTTCTCTAAGTTCCAACAGCCCTAGTTTTAAAGTATGAGGAACACTGTTTAAAATGTCTTCCTTTCCTTTGATGTTAATGCACCACCACATTTATTTAAAATAGTCATACCTCCTTTTATCTATTGTTCTGATGCTAAATAAATTTCAACTATTTCAGTTTTCTTACCTAAATTTCATTCTCCATTCCTACCAGCATTCTTAATCCTGTTTCTTGAATGTGAAGGGCAAGTGTACACAGTATTGCTGATAAACAGGAAATAGCTTTCCTGTTGTATCTGAAAAGCATCATTGTATTGTTTTGTCAAAGTTCTTGATTCCTAATACTAAGCCTGCTTATTCCTGATACACTTAAGCCTTTCTGCCACTGTGTCTTCTTGACTAACATGCTTCCAGCACATAGAGGAAGTGCTGGTTGTTACTATTGAATGCATTGCCTTGTACTTAATGCATTTATATTTTGTTACTCATATCTTCCATGTGTAATTCCTTCTGTAGCCCATTGCGGTTTTACTCGTCATAGAGTCTGCCTTTTAAATTTCATTATAAAGCTTCTACAACTTTTTCTGTAGCGTTCAGTGAAAACCTGAAATAAAATTATCCCTGCCACTGAATCTCAAGGAAATCTCCTTACTGTTTCAGCTCTACATTTCCTGATTAGCCAGTCTGTTAATCTCTCTAATTCCTTTCCAACTCAGTAATAATTTTTGAAAAGGCGCTATGTCAAATGCCTTCTTGAAATTCAGAAGATAAGACCTACTGCATTTCCTTTGTCTAGACAAGCAGTTATCTTATTGAGGGAAAATAAATTACTCTGCTTGATCTCCTCTTAATGAACATGTGTATTTTTCTAATGAGAATATATAGTGTATGTATATATCTTGTGACAACCATCAGAAATAGTCACCCAGTCAGTGAATGCAAAATCATGACTAAATCTTAAATTACTGGCAATGTCTAGAATAACTTGCAGTTTACAGTAAGATACCAGTTAGATCATACACTATCCCTCTCATGCTACTGATGTTGGAGATGTTAAACTAAAAAGGGTATGAAATACTCTGACCTGATGGGACTTGAGGAAAAGGAAGATCCAGAAATGCATTAACAAAAGTCTGAATCGTAACTGGTGTTCTGGAGTGGTGGGTGTTTTTTCGTTTTTATTTCTTTAGCATATTTGAGAGGCTTGATATCTGTGAGATCTTTCTGACACATGAAGGTATATTTTCAGTCTTAGGAGTGTAATCTGCAGAGTTAATTCTGGGTTTTTTATTTTATATTAATTGATTTATATTCCTAAATACCTTCCATTTCACTCACTGTCTTGTTTTTTGTTTTACACAGGGCAATGTGGCCATATTTTCCTTTAGTACCTACTATTATTTATTTGCAATGTGTTTCTGACTGTAACTTTAAATCTATTTGGATCTCAGCCTGTTGGTGTGTTCCAGATGGCAATAGGTGACTTGAACAAAACCAAAACATGCTGCTACATGTCACTGTGGATCTGTCTTAGCTTTTTCCTCCTCTCAGGTTTAGATTCTTTAATCAGCTCTAGTATTAACCCTGGACTAGAAGAACATGTCAGAAATAATGCAGATTTCTTTGAAACACAGGATTACCTTCATTGTCGAGAGTCAAGTGATAGATCTCCTTCAGATAGTCTTAACCTTAAGTTTTTGTCCTGAAATTATAGAACTGTTAAGATTAAGTTTGGTTTGTGTACATTTGAGATATTCCTAGCATAAGCATTTTAAACTTTGATGATAAGTAACTTTTTAATAAGCTCGGAAAGTACCTCAGTATCTGCAGAAAAATACATTTTTATGGAGTCTTAATTATTTGCATAGGTTTCTTGTCTTTAGCAAGTAATTGTTTTCCCATGGAGAAAATATGTTTTACAGCCTTTAGGTAGATGTCTGGTGTGAAGCATTTCTCATTTGGAGTTGTGGAGTTCTCAAAAGACAGATTCTGCTCTTGTATTTAAAAGCAAGAATGGGTCAATTTTATTCAGGTGTAAACTCAGCTGTGTGGAAAACAGACTCTGGAATTTTCAACACAAATCAAGAGAATATGTCATCCCCTTTGCCTTCTTAGTGAGAGAATCTTTTCCATGTAAGAAGGAGCATTGAGGTAACAAAACGCTTGACATGGGGTTGAAATCACAGACCAATAATTCATTGGGTTAATTTCTATTATGATTTGACATTGTGCACCTAATCTGAACTAGATGTACTAGATATTGTGATATAATTAAATTCCTTTCCTACCCCCCCTCACCATTTTTTTAGGCCATTTATGTCATGTAAGTACCACTTTTTCCTACCTGTTAAAGTAAAAATTTACCATTTGGTTTAATTTCAGAGGAGTACTTTTTTCTCCCTAGATTTTCCTTTAGATAGACCCAAAGTTTCTGGTTTTGCAGTGGTATTACTTCAGTGACCTGGGTTTGCTTTTAACTCACATTTATGCAGCTAGGAGCAATCCTTAATTGTTTTAAGCTGTGTCTAATTTGCAAAAAGCATGAAGTATTTATATTCATGTTTGTAAAGTATCTGTTTAACTGTGCATTTTTCCTTGCACTTATTGACTGTTTTCCTGTTAAGAATAAATTTTTTATTGAAATTGTGCTTTCCTTACAAAATGGCTGCCATATATCATCCGGCTTGATCCATTTCCCCATGAGGTATCCTGGTGAAAGGGCTATCCAGATGAACTATATCACAGCTAAATAAAATGATTCTGTGATTTTGTCTGGTCTAGGAATTCTGAGGTTTTGACATTAATTTCTCATCTCCTTTTAAGCTTATTCCTTTCTGTTGCTGACTTTGAAGACGATAGCCAATAGCCTTAGACACTGTTAGGGCAGAATTTACTGATGTTCCTGGAATGGAAACCATTGCAGGAATCCTGTGTGTTACCTTAGCAGCGAAGTAAGTGCAGTTGCAGTTTCAATGATGGCAATATTATTGTGGTGTTTATATTGACTTAAGAGAAGGGGAGGAGGAGGTGAAATTAAAAGTTAAGATGGTTAATTTAGTTGTGGATATGTCAAAGCATTATTATAAAAGAAACATTAAAAAGAGACTCCTTAATGCAAGGGATTAAGACATTTTTCACTCTTTAGGTGTTGACATGGTGTTCCCTGCTTCTTTTGCTGGAGAACAGAAATGAAGTGTGCAGTGCAAAATTTTCATTGACAGCAATAGCCATGGGAACCTGCTTTGAAATCCCAAAGTTCTGAACTGGGAGTGACAAATATTATGTTTATCTTCCTTGAAAACATTGCCATTGTCCAACCAGGAAGAACAAGTTCTCAAAAAGTGATGTAGAAAATCATCGTCTATTCCATCACATCCTACATCAGCAGTTTTGTTTTTCAAAATAATTTAAAATTTGTCATTAAAACCCACGCCTAAACTACTGTTCAAGTAGTAAAACTAGTTATGTAGCTGGTTTTACTCTATTCAGATGATCTGAGGCTGTAAAAGGTGGTTAAGCAATCAGGGCTCTTACAGTGATTTCATATTGGTTTATCTTCCGTCCTTAGCACCCAAACTGTTTTTCAGAACAAGAAGATGCTCATAGATCTGAGAGACCCCTTGTGCTCTGCTAACAGTGTTTCTGAATCCTGTGAGGAGACACATCCCTTAAGTCGGGTGCTGGATGAGAAGTCCCTGAATAGCCTGGCTTTTAATGGAGCTCTGCCCATTGTGTGTCTGGCACACATGGCTTTTTGGGATGGTTTCAGTTCGGTCTCAGACTTTGAGGAGGTATTAACACAGGGCAGTGCTTGGAATAGATAAGTGTGCTTGTTAGGGGGGCACTCCCAGCTGTGAAGGGAGGAAGGAAGCTGAGTAATCCTGCGGTATGTGGAATGGGAGACAAAAAACTGTGCTCTTAATTTTTGCCCCAGGCTTACTATGTTACCACAGGCAAGTCACAAATAATTTATTTCTATACTGCAGACTTTTTCTTTCGCAAAATTACCCCCAGTGCATGAGATGAAATACGTTTGGATACATTGCTAGGAACAGTGAGCCCAGGAGCTATGCAAGCACCACTATAGGTGCTGGGTAAAAAAGGAGCTTCTGCCTCAATGAGGTGATGAAAATACCTAAGTATTTTACAGAGAAATGCCTGGGTTGTTATAGAGTTAGCTTCTCTTTTAACAGAAGATAATGTAAAAAAATGCCAGACTTCTTCCATCCCTGTTCCCTTTTTTAATTTTCTAGCAATATTTGGATGCAAGGAAGCTCTCTTTTCTGATAAAATTCTGCCACTTTTCTTGTCACTAGTTTTAAACAGTGGAATGTTCAGAAGCTTAGAACTGCTTGGAGTCTTTAATACACTACTCCCTGTCTGATTTGGATGTCCCCACGTGCTATTGCATGGTGTCTGGGAAGTCCCAAAAACTTCAGCTTCAGCCCTTTGCTCTTGGTTAAAGGCTACCCCAGCTTTTAGACACTACTGATAGCTACTCTGATATCAGACATCTGCATTCTGTCTTACTAGAAAAATTAAGTTTCTTCCTTCCTGCTTGGGATGCCAGAGGGCTACCAGTGGCATTAGAATTTATTTTTCATCCTGGTGCAAGAACTTGTTTTTTCACCTCTTCCCAAAACCAGCATGCATTCCACTGCCAAAGGCACTTTCTGACTCCATTGAGGAGTTCTGAAGCAGCTGTGTTCATGCTCCTTGTGGAAGTATCACTCATGGAGAGGAATGGTTTTAGTTTTCTGCAGCCAAATTTGTCATAAATAATTCATTCTATCTCTGGAGGTCTTGGACTGTGGAAGAAGGTAAAGCTACTAATTTTGCCCCTAACTCTTCTGTGTGCAGCGTTCCAACCAGCACGGAGCAAGAGTGCCATAATTTAAAACACTTTCTCAACAGCTAAACCCAGTAACAACTTTTATGCTTTCCTTTCTTTTCTTTTTCTTTCTCAAAGGTATATAAGTACACAGCAATAAAGGCAGTAGAAACAGATTTTTTTTCTTTTAATGGTTTTGTAGCTAGAGTTCATCTGTCTACCTGAAATGAACTGGGATCGAAAGCTTTGCTGTAGCTTCTGGGTTTATTAACCCTTTTTTGCAGGAGCAGATACACTGGGGTGGGAGTTCCATGGAATATCACTGTGTGTGATAAACAGGAGCATGATTTGATCAGGCATTTCATTTAGTTACCTAACTAAGCTGCCTTTAATTTAAATGTTACTGTGTGTAACCTTCCCTGAAATATTTTGTGTTGTCCTATTTTGCTACCATTCAGCCTCTGGGGGCTTCACCTCGATTATTTGCTGCATCTTGTTTTCACTTATTTTGAGTATGGTGGTGTTGCTTATTTTAATATGGAAACAGGTGGAGATGATTTTCTTTTATTATTTTTTTAATTTGTAATGTGGGTGTTAGGCTCTCCTGATCTATTGTACAGGAATTCCCAAAATTTGCAGGAGCACAGAGCTATTTGTGAATAATTTTCTTTCATACAAGGAGAGAACAGATCTTATTCTCTGTAAGTAAGAAGCAGGAAAGTCAGGACTAGATTACAGAACAATCACTAATTGCACTCTGGTGTGTATGTATCTCTTCATGGAAAGTGACAGATATTTAGTACAGAAAATATTTGTACAAAAAAGAATTTCTGTGAAACCCTATTAGAAATGCTGGTATATAATACCCAGGAATATGCCTGCCAATGTTGTGGTGAGTATTAAAAGAAAGTCGAAAGGCATATGTGTGAACTTCGATTTTTCATTGTTTGAATTGTTTGAGTTTGTAAAGGCCTTAATATTAAAAGGCTGTGAATGCAGGAGTTTAGGAAAGCAGAGATGACTTTCCTTTGTGACATGAACTTGGTGACCAAGGAGCTGGCTGCTCTAGTTTGATTTCTGATTACTAAAAAAAGAAAAAGATATACACAGAAAGGAGTAAAGCCCTTTTCTGGGTTCAGTGTAACCATGCTGACTCCTAGTGTCTCGAGCAAGTGAATGTGCTGTACTGGCCCTGTGCCACAGGGCAACCTTTATCTGTGCCCTGCAGGCAGGAGGAATTATTTTGCCAGATGATTCATGGGTTGCCAACAGAACAGGATTTATAAAGAATGTATTGGAACTGTTTGTTATCAGCATAGGATGTGGGAAATTTAAGGGAGAAAAAAAGTTAGAGGAAAAAATATTGCTGTTAATACAATTGAACTGCGTAACTGGAAGTGGCTTTTGTTGTTGCTTTTCTCTATGGAGGCACTGCTGGAAACAAACTGAGCCTCTGCTCAGCAAGTTTGGTTTTCTTAAATTATGTTCATTAGGCACTGGTGGTTATCTTTACAGAGGAAAATTTTGAAGACAAAATGGCAGTGAGCCTGCAGATTTTGTTTCTTGGAAAGAGTAGTTGGCTGAGAGGACACTATGCTCATATCTTTGGTGAAATGGAACAAGAATAGTAGCTCTGCCCTTGAGAGATCTTTAGCATCCAAAACACAGTAGATGAACAAAAGGTTAACACATGAATAATTCTCTGTCATTTCGAAGACCATTTTTTAGCAGGGAAGAAAAAAATCTTCCAGATTTCACTTTTTGAACTGGTTTTTTTTTGGTGAAGTTTATTTTTTTTTATAGTACTGGCAGGAGCTCTCTTGTGTGTAGGCACTTGTCAAGTGAAGTGCAGGATTATAAAATGATCTTCAATCCACACAGCAACCCAGAAGGATTAATAGGAATTTTTTGGCTACAGAACTAGTGATACTTATCATGATGCTGACACTTCCAGCTGCTGCTTCTTAACGTTGTCTTTGGAAGAACCAAGTTTCTGTAGATATATGTTTGGGATAACTGGTATTTTTTAGTAGAAACTGAAGTTAGAAATAAAATAGGTTCTGTCACTTGGAAGAGACATATACCAAAAAGCAGTCCTTCAACAGCAGTGTGCCTTTTCCAAAGGCTTCTACCAGCTGTGTTCACAAATAAAACTGCAAAAGGGGAAATGTCAATTTTTTTAATGAAGGCATTTCTTTGCATATGTTTCCTTTTTATGCCTATAATGTTAAAAAAGGGCAATACTTTTAACTTTTTTTTCATACACCAGTGGTAAAACTTCATGATGACTTGTATGAAAAGGAAACTTCTGAAGCAAACTTCATTATTAAATTCTTGGTAGTGAAGAATGGAAAAGAGTAGAAGTTTGCCATACTAGCAAAACTTTCTGTTCATGGGAGTCCAGAAACCCTGGAAAAATGCTCTTGACGTGTGATCCATACTAGTGTTGTCAAGGTTGAGATGTTAAATACCAGCATCTCTCTGCATTCAGCTCATTGTTTAGGGAGGGAAAATAATTCTTTCTTCCAGGAGAAAAAGATCTGAGGAAGCAAATACACCTCAGTTGGCACATGACTTTTGAAGAAAAGGAGGGTCTGGATGCTTTCTGAGTGTTGTGGAGTCTGAATTCTCTCTGACAGAGGCTGAAAATTCTGTCTTCTTGTGAGTGATGGTGAGGAATTAAGTGAGGTGCTGCTATAGGAATGACATGTTTCACTGTGGCAGCATGGGAAGGAATTGCTATGTGTTAAGAACAAAGATGCTAGGTAGGAAAAGAACTTAACAGTTGAATTAAATTGTGACGGGAGAAACAAAAATTATCATGACAGAAATGAAAGCACATGGGGAGCAGAGAATTGTACCTGGGCATTACAATATATGGACTCTACCAGCTTAGGTCCTCCATTCTGGAGGTCAAAGGTATTTAGTTTCACACAGACATTGGATGGCTTTTATGAGATGGATGTAGATCAGTAAACAACTTCCATAAGTGTCTGGATTTTGAGCTTGCTATTTCACACAATTGCAGAGGTCTGCAATTTTGTCACTCTTGTGATTGCAAAACATTCTTCATGAGTTTTATTCAAGGGCTTTTGGTTTCTTCTTGTATATACAAGGGAAAGGGGAAGTATCGTTAACTCAGAATATCTTTGAGAGTTCTTGGGAATTTGGGGGACCTTCACATGCCCTGAGACTGTCCCTCTCAAGATATTTGCTATTGTGGATTGCTCAGAGGTTTGTGGAGCAGTGAAGGTGTAGTGAGTGGTACATAAATCACTGCCTGTCTGTGCCATGAGCTCTGTGCAGAAGGAGGAGAAGTTTAAGCTGCAGTGTTTAAATCAGACCTGTCATGCACACTTTGTTAATCCTAACGTTATCTTGAGCTGAAGCCTCACATGAAATTTGGATCAGCGCTGGGTCTTCCTTTTAGAAGAATGCTCAGATATTATTTTTAAATGTATACTTTCAAGTCTTAGCGTGCTTTATTTTTTGCAGGGAGTGATTACTGAAGATCATTGATGTTGGTTTTATTCCACTCTGAACTTTTCAAAAACAAAAGCTATGGACTTCAATAAAGAGCATTTTATTAATGGCTCTCTGATGATGTCTGTGCTGACAACTTTGGAGTCAAGGTTCTTGCAACAGTATTAAATTAGGTATTATTTCAAGATCTTTAGGGCTTAAAGCTGAGCAGAGTGACTTAATGAAATCACAGACTGCAACAGAAAGAAATTAATCCCTTTTAGGCCATGTCTACTGAAGGTGTATAAATGAATGATTTGTATACTTTGGTTTAACTGCTCATTTTCATTCTGGTACATCTGAATAAAGATGGTTTTTAATGGTGCTAACATTTATGTGCAACTAGAAGAAATTTTATCAAAATCTAGCAAATATGTATGGGAATACTTATTTTCATTTTGTTGGGTTTTATAGTTGTTTTTAAAGTTAAATTCTTAACCTATCAGATTTTAAAAATATTTGTCCATTTGCTAGTCAAAATATTGAAAAGCATTTTGACTCTTTTTATTCTTTCTTTTGTGAAATGAACTAGAAATGACAAAATTAATCTTTGCCAACTCCATGGGAGTTTTTAAGATGGGGAAAGTCTCAGTATTCATTTCAAATAAATTCTGATGATACAAGTACTGTACGAAATAGTCACCAAGTTGGGGAATACATGTGAGGATGGGGCTTTTCTGTCTTCAGAAAGATGTAATAAACTTTTATATAGGGTGTTTCAAATGATGTGTGTAAAACACACACTCTCTGTTTCCCTTACAAGTTATACTCTCTTCCTATCTCCAGAGTTCATTAACCTCATTATATTCTCATGTTTTTGTTGTCATTTTTCAATTTGGCTGTTACTGTTCTCGATGACGGCTTACCTGTAGTATAAGCCATAAAAGTCATAAATCTGTGTGTAGGGGGTGTTTGTGGGTGGTTTTGGGGCTTTTATTTTTGGGGTTTGCTCCTGAATCAACTCGTACATTTCAGCTGCTAGATGTGGCTTTTTTAACATTGGAAATTCAATGGGTTTTATTAGAAAACTGGGCACATGAGCCTTAACATTCATGCTAAATTAGTTCATATGTCAAAATGTTTGCTAGAATTAGTTAGATAAAAATTAATGCATTTTTTATCCAATGGAGTTTTGTCTTGCTTCTAATTTTTGTTAGAAGGACCCATCAGCAAGATGGTTGAGTTCGGAGAACTACTTTTGGAGGTCTTTTCCAACCTTAATGACTCTATGATTCCACTATAATAGTCATGTTGGATGCAATGTGGGTTTGTAATAATTTATACAGGATTTATTGCGTGAGTTGGACGATGTTCTATGAATACAACATTATTTCACATATAAGCTCTTCTTTCTTGCATATATCTTTTTCCCTTTAATATGAGTTGTGGAAGGGGAAGCCTCTAAACATTAATTTTCTAGAACCACCATTATCCTGTCAGCACATAGGATGCTGTGTGATTCAGGGTTACTATATCACCACCTGTCCTCAAGCTGAGGAGATTACCATATTTTCACATGTAAAGCTGCCCTTCATATCATTCATCATGTACTGAAATGCTTTTCTTTTACATATAATTATTCCCTTTGTCAGGGAAGGAGTTTCTATTGAATGTGGAAGGAGTGAGGCAGCTCTGTACTTGGATGAATTATGATACTTATGACATACAGCCTTATGATACATGAGGCTATCAACACATTTTTGGAAGCATAGACTATGTGGTTTATTAAGAAGTCAGAATCTCTCACTGTTTTTCAGAAGTTTCTCCTCAAGATGTTGCATTATCTGTAGTGACCCATATAAAGTTATGTAAATTTAGATTGATCTATGGCAAGAGGTATCTGTTCCTTTGACTTTGTTTAGTCAGAAATCAACTCTGGCATCTAATCTAGATGACATTAAATCATCGCTGTGGAAATGTGCTTTTTTCATCCCCTATTCTTGTTGTAGGCTCACTTTCTAGTGAATTTCTAACATTAATTTTGATATTTGAGAGAATTGTTAATGATTTAAAATGTAGCTACTTTCCATAAGCTAATTTATCTAGACCTGGACTCAAAAAGAATATAATGCACTTCTCCAGACCAAGTGTACTCTCAATGATTGGACTGGTTTAATCTGAGGCTGTTTACTGACAGAGTATTATTTAAAAGTACAGTTTGTTCAGTGGCATTGAAAGACAGGCCTATTTAAAATCTCCTGTTCCTATTCCTGGTGTCAATTTGCAGGTATCCTGAGAAACCATGTTGACCTGAAATCTCTGCACTCTGCAGTATTTCATGTCACTTGCTGAGGAAGTAAATGGTGGCTCAGCAAACACTGTCACCTCAGCAGAGCACTGCTGGGAGCAACAAAGGATGTGAGAGTGAAAAATTATTCTGAGCATCGTAAGTGAAAAAAAATGCAAAATATGAAGGGGGGAGTGCTGTTACTGGAGTTTGTGCCATAACTTTTGTGTCAACCGGTTGTGGCTCTTTGGTTCAATAAGCTGACATTTGGATAGCTCTCAGAAAACATGTCTGGTGGGATACAGTGGAGATGGCTTGGCTTTGAAACAACAGAGAATACCAACTAGAGAGTGTCTGTTCTCTTACACTGCTTATGGCAGTTTGGGGATGAGCTAAGGGTCCATAAGAGCCGGTAGCCTTTTGTTAGACGAGCAGGTATGATGGAGAAAACACACAAATTTTAAGGAGCACAAGCTTTCTTGAGTTTCTGAAGGGGCCATGAGCCAAGAAATGTGTCTGTTACCATCTTACATCAGCTTGTCTAATAACAGATCCTATTTTTCCCAGAAAACATTATCTTGCTGAATTTCCAAATAAGAAGAATCAATATAGAAGCAATAAAGAAGAAAGAAATCTATAAGCCATTTCTAGAAATAGAAGCATGGTGGCCAAATTTCAGACCTAAACAGCTTTGCTAACAATATTGTTCCTATTAGTTCTTTTCATTTGCAGGAAAATCATCATTGAAACAGTCCTCCCAAAAAGACTACTTTTCAGGTTTAGAAAGAAATATGTTTTATTTTTTCTAAGCAGTGAAAATATTTAAATATATTTGGGGGTTACTCTGAGCCTTAGAATCTTTCTGCGTCCTCAGCATATTAATTCTGAAAGAATGATTGCTTAAAAATACATATCTACTGTCTTTATTCACACCTTGTGCTTCATAAGATTCAGAATTTAATTACTTAGCTCAGGCAGCTGTGACTATCAACTTTCCTGAGCCTGCTTATCAGTCTGAAAGTAGGGTGCTCATAGCTTATTTGGTTTTAAGTAACATCTCTGCAGGCTTGATTATGCTTATAGAAAAGGATTACCATGTCTTGCAGATTGCAGTTATGCTTTTAAAAAAGTTAAAGTTGATATTGTAGAGGGGGGAAAAGGGTTTATTTTTATGTGGCAATTAAGCACAGTGACACATACTCAGGTGAGGAAAACCCATCTTCCTATAAAACGGTTTTGAGAGCAAAATCACGTGCATTTAATGAGGAGGTGACTATGAATATAGTATCATTGATAGAAAAATGAAATGCTCTTCACATAAACCTGTCTCTGTTAGAAGAGAGGGGACAGAGTTAGGTTTATGTTGCTGCAGAGTAAAATAGGCCCACAGTTCCCAGTGATACCTCCTTCTTCCTTTAAAGCAGAAACCAATTTAGATTGTGGGAGAGATGACACATCCTGTCTTGAAACTGCTTCCAAAGCCAGCAGTGAATTTATTTGATAAATAAATAAAACCCTTTCAGTTTCTCATCTCAGAAGACAGGAAGGTTGTGCAAAGCTCAGAGCACTATCAAAGACTGTTTAAACATGGTTGCTCAGGAGGTTATTTGTTCTAGCATTTACGTACTTAAAAATTTATTTCTTGCTATGTGAGTTTAACTGTTTTAATCCAAGAAAAAAAAAATGCTTTCTCAAATGAAAAAAAATAGATTTGTACATTTTTTTCTTTGTAGATAGCTTTGGAAATGTTTATATTTGGATAGTTGGGAGTGTTTATATTTGGGTAGTTGGGAACATTTATTTTCCCAGGATCTTCTGGAGGTTCTTCTGAGAAAATTCCTTGCTCCCCTCAGGCGTGGATTGTTAGCAATGTGAATGAAGGCTGTGGGAGCCCTGCACACAACAGTAATTCTCATGAGAGCACTGCAGTTCCACAGGTTGGAAGAGCCATTATCTATGGGAGTGCAGCTGTAATCTTCCTAAAACAGACTTTTATGAATAGATAGATCCTGTCTACAAAGGCAAAGGAAATAGAGCATGTAAGAAGCCCCCAAAATTTATGTACTCCCTCTCATCTGTCTAAAATATATTTGTGCCTTCTACTACAGTATATCTGATGATCAATTTTACCCCTATTTTCCCAAAAGAGAAGTGAATTCCCATCCATTAGGTAATACTATCACCAGACCTCAGCCTCAACTATTTTTTAAACATTATCACGAACTTTTTAAACGTTATCACAAATCAGAAGAACAAAGAAAAATCCTTATTGATGAGTATTTTTTTCCTTGCTTTTGTGGATATTTATGTGAAACTCCTTCAGCTTCTGTGTGTTAGAGAAAAGTTTGGTGTGTGCAGAAATTTCCCTTAGTTCTCCTAAGGAAAAAGGGTTTGCCAGCTGATACAATTCTTTACCCATGGAACTGCTTCAAGGCAGTCAGGAATAATACAAATCGGATGAAATGCAGTAGTCTCTCAGTACATGACCTGTGTTTTTTCTAATAACATGAAGTTTTTGGACGAACAAAGACTTCATGCATCAGAAACAAATGGTGTGAAGGAAAACACAGGTAAATTAGTTGTTCAAAGTGTAACTGAGCAGTGAGTCTAATGCAGCAGAGAGGAGGAAACAGGACTGATTGCCACATGAATCCAGGAAACTCTTTTCCATAGACACAGGTTAGGCCTTTTTTGGAAAGCGGTCAGTAATTGGATAATTTCTGTTCAAGAAAGATAAATGGGACTGGAGTGGATTATATGATCTGGAGAATGGAGTGCTTATTGTCTGACAGTGTATTGGAAAAGCTTGGCTTATTATCCCAAGAAAATGAAGTATGAGAGGGCATATGATTCCTTTCTTATTAATACATCAGAAGACCAGTATGAGGAACAGAAAATAATTACTTAGCTAAAAGACCATGTTGGCAGAAGAGCAAATGAATATAAACTCGCCATGAATAATGATAGGCTGTAAATTAGAACATGACTCTGAACTATTATCACAACCATTTTTTTGAATGACGTTCCAGTCGGAAGGGAGGGAGATGAAATTCAAATAATTTCAAGGTGTAGTTCAAAAATGGGTGGAGGGGATTTTATTATGTGGTGTGTGACAGTAAAATACTAAAACAAATGATCTGAAGGTTTTTACAGCCCTGTGTTGCTGTTAGTTCTTTTCATTGAAAATATCAGGCTCTGGGTTGGTTTTCATACTCCTATGATGGAGTATGGGGTGTGGGTTTAGTCAGAAAATGTGTTCTCCAGACATATTCTTTCATGTGCAGCTTTCTCTGCTTCTCTCGGTGTCTCACAGATGTTCAGGTTACTGATGGATGGCTCTGCTTGTAGACCTGGCACACACTATAGGAACTCATTGTGAGTCCTTTTAAGTCTTCACTAAAGTTCTTCCTGGTGATGCTACTGCTGCAGGATTTGTGCAGCAAATCCACTGCTGGATTTCCCTGTGGGAGACACCCAGTGGGAAATGAAGACGGTCAAGGCTGACTGGCTGAGCTTCAAATTGCTCTAAAATGTTCAGAATCTAAAAATTTGTGTTAAAAAGTTAACATAAGACATGGAGTGGAGGATAAAATTTTCAACTTTTTTGGGGGGTGATCTTAAAACAATTACTTGCTTCTATGAGGGCTGATAATTTGGTTAGTTCAGTACCTCACATAAAAATACCTTCTTCAAAATATTGATTTTAAGGCCCCCAGCTGACAATATACTCAAGTGTTGGCACAGAGATAATACCAGCTTTGCAAGGGAATTTTGGACTTTTGTACTGGGGATGTGACTGCTTCAACATGTTAAGTTCTGAGCTCTCCATTTCAGCTTCTCCCATGAGTTAGAAGACAGGGATATTTTATGCAGAGTATTGAAAGGTCTGGACTTGTTTAAGGCAGCAAGACCTTTTTTTCTGTGTTTAATATGTGAAGAACCTTTTGTCACTTGAGTAGATGTTGCAATGTGTTGAGGAACTGGGAGTGTTGGAAATATCTCTACAAGATGCAAATATAGATCTTGTTTCTTGTAACTGGTTTGTCAGTGGAAATGGCATCATGTTTAATTTATAGTAAGATTTCTTGATGCAACTTTTATGGTAATAGACTCAAATTATGAAATGCAGACTTCAGCATACTCAAAAAAGACTTTATTCAGTAGAGTAAAAAAATGGGATTTCAAGTTTTGTCTGATATTCAGAGTCAAAGCGCAAATTTTGCTGAAATTTTGATGCAGAAGATCATGTTCTAGAAATGTTATGAAGCCTTTGAGCTCATCTGTCCAGTAATATTTGACTAAATTCATGTTGTCTGCTATACACTAAAGCAAGACTGAGTTGACTTGGATGCTCATCAGACAACTGTATGTGCTTTTTACCACCCTTGGCTTGTATCCTCTCAAGTTTCCCCTGAAATAAGTGATTAGAGTACAAGTTCTTTCCTTGCGTTTTCTAGCATGGTGTTTTGGACAGATTCTCTGATATTCCTGTGGGGATTAAATTTATTTTTTTCCTCTTTCTACCCAGCTGCCTCAGGCCCTGTGAGCAGTGCTGAAATCTTGCATTCTAGGAAGGCATTTTCCCCTGAAATTCCTACTTGAACACTTGGGTTAGAGTCCGCTGCTTCAGGGGAGCAAGATGTTCAGACAGACTGAGAAATTGCCAGGTAGTCATGTTTTGCTGAAGCAATATGCACAGCTGGGTGTGGGGGGAGTAGGGTGAAAAAGCATGATAAAACCCCCCCTACATATATATTCCTATTTTCTTCATCATTCTGGAGTGAGTGTTCTTTGGGATACAAATTGTCAGAACATCTGGATTTTTTCAGATGCAGTTAACTGCTGCTTTTTTTGGAATGTGGAGTCTGTCTCAGTGATTTTTGGATAGTGGCATTGCAATAACCACTCTGAGGTATTTGGATTTGAGCAAGTAACAACTCCCCATTGGCTGGCTCATGTAAATGAAGAGCCAAAAAAGCTTAGGAGTGCTCCATCTGTAGCTTGCTGACAGAAGCCAGAATTTGCCTTCCATGAGTTTTATTTCGCTGTGGAAGAAAGCAGGGAAGAGCAGGCATCACAAACACTTCGAAGGAGATTTTTACTCTTCAAATTTTGCAGGTTGTTCCCAGTATGAAACAGACTTCAAAGGGGTCGTTCCTGTAAATTATGATGGGGAGGGGGCAAGGCCTACTAGCTTGATTGTAACAGCTATAGACTTATATTTTATGTTATATTTTATTAAAATTATAACTGAGGAAATGCCTAGAATATTCAGTACCTATTAAGACTTTATGAGGCTAATTCACATCATTGGGCTTTGTTCAGAAAGCCTGAAAGATGGAGCAAAAACTCTGTAGCTCATTAGCTTCCTACCAGTGGTCATTGATTGGCAAAAATTCTACAGCTTAAAAAAACCCAGCAGATTGCCTGATGAAGAACAAGGCACTGCTGTCTCTGTCAGCCAGCTCTCACTGCTGTGGGTGACTGGGGTGGGTGACTGTCCCTTCCCTGCCACACTTACACACTTTGCAGCTGTGTTTGAGCCCCTGCAAGGCCTGTAGGTGTTCCTTCACAGGTGCAAAGTGTGCACCAGAAGAATGGTGCAAAGGTCACATTTTGCTGGGAGCTGTTCAGGAGGGGAGTGATGAGGAGCTCATCATGCAGCACAGGAAGGTTTAACTGGGCACAACAGCACACAGCTTTTCCCCCTCCCCAAAAAGCATTGTTCTGCAGTAACTGCTACTTGGCAGATTTATCTGCACCCCAAGTTTCAATGAAGAGCAAATTAATTACAAGTAACAGAACATTTATATTTCATGACGCCAAGACTCAAATGTTAATTATCTCTAATTTATAGAGGCCATTTTTCTTTGTCACTTTTAATCTGTCACATAACCTTACATCTGACAGATCTTTCTCTGTAGAAGAAAAAGCTGTTTCAAACTGGTTAAAAAAATTGAAACCGGTGCTCATGCTGTGTGCTATGTTAACAAGGTAAATAAACCCTTTTTTCCTTCCTTTAATTTTTTCATTTCATACACTAAAAACATATTAAATATTGTTTAGATTTGCATGGCTAGATTTGACAGCTTTTTCTTATTTCCAATAACTACAAGAGAGAAATCTATCTTAGGACTTTGCCTTCAAGGGTTATTTATTTACTATGTGAAAGTAAATAGCTGTGGAATAGAATAGACGTAAATATGGGGAGGTGGTTACAAGTGTGTTCCAAAGGGGTGTTTGATTTTCAGGCCTTTTTGCAGTGTACTGAGGAGCCAGCTGTGTGTGTGATCTTAGTGCTGCTTGGGGGAAAGGCTGCTAACAGGAGCTGCCTTTTTTTCCTCCTTGCACATCCTAGTTGTGCTCGGTAATCTTCAGACCAAGTGCCAGCAGCTGAAGCTCTGATCCATGCTGAGCTGGGCCCTGTCTCCACTGTGCAACCTCTGCTTGGAATCTGGGCCACACTGGTGCTTCCATGGGCAGGGCTGGTGTCATTTTGCATTGAGGCACAGGGCAAAGTGGTGCAGCTCTGCTATGGCTGGCAGTTATGCTGAGTTAATAAGCCTCGCTGGATCAGATCTGACTCTCTGCTGCCTGCCCCAAAGCACTCATAATGTATAGATCTTTCCTGACACTTGAGCAGTTCCAGCTTCCGTGTGGATGCTGTGGAGTTGGTGTGTTTTTTGCGGTGTGCTCTGTACAGAGTGTTCCTAAGTCATCTGTTCTTTATGAACTGTGGGGTTTTTTAAGGCAAATCTGATCAAATGCCCAAGCCATATAAATAGACAAACAAAGCTGTATTTGTAATCAAGGAAGACTTTTGTGTTTTTCTGCTCATTATTCATTCACCAAGTTACATACCTACACAAGCTGTTAAATGCTGTTAACCTCTGTCTCTGCTTGGGGGATCTCGTGACATTTCTCTTGTACCACGTGTCCTCTAGAAAGCAGACAAAGATGCAGCCTACACAGAGAAAGATACTGAGCTGCAGAGATGTCTGAAAGAAAAGCATTTTATGAAGGTTCTTGGAGACTGAAAAGTATGTATTTTCTGTTATCCTCACATTACATCTTGAGAAGTGTGCCTGGAGGTAGCACACAGTGTCAGTGCTGCACAAATGACTCCACACTCTACGAAAGAGGCACATTCAAATACTTATGGAAAGGATGCAGATAGTCCTGCCCTTCTGTTTGACCTTTTCAGATAAGTAAACTGATGAAACTGTCAGTTACTATACAGCAAGTAATAGGAGTTTGCTTATTTTCCCTATTATCTGTAGTAGGGAATATATATATTATAATTTTAAATTTAACTAATATATAATAAAAATCATATAGTTATTATAAAACATTGCTATCACTTGATTAAGCTTATATTCCCTTTATTTGTTTTCATCTTTAATTAAATTTTAACATTTATTAGTTTGTCTGCATATCAGCTTTTCCATTGGATCTGTAAACCCTGCAATACCATGTGCATGCCCATTGGGAAAAGATTTTCTCTTATTTTTTTTATATGGACTCTTGGAAATAATTGTGCACTAAAGGTTGGAAAATTACTGTACTGGTGTTGTCCTCCATCCAATAAGCACATATCCAACAAAGTATTGATGGAAGTGTTTTACTTTGCTGACTACAATATGTTGATTGAACTATTTAGCAAATTATTAATCTAGATGATGAAAATAAATAGTAATTGTAAAATATCTTCTTTTAAAAAATAATTTGCTGCATGCACTGGAATGGGTTCTGTCCTATAAAAGCTGATTGATGTTGCAGAACCCGGTAACAATTTTGGCATTCTCAGCTCACCCAGCACAAATACATGAAACTGCAACTTATTTGACTGAAAAATTCCAAGAAACAGCTACTCCTGGACTCTGATGGGTGGTGGTGCCTGGCTGGCAGGCAGGCAGTGGTGGTGAAGCTGGGGCTGACTGCCCATAGCAGCTGTCTGTGGAGCTGTATGGCTGTGTTAGCAGAGTTCAGTGTTCTTTTCCCTGTGGGGACAGAAAGGTGTGGGAGGCCACTGCCCCAGAGCACCTCCAGGTTAATGTGTGTGCATCTTCTGTTCCCATGTGACTGCCAGTTTTACTGAAGTTGGGAATGCTTTCCTGGAAGGTGCTGTATTGAAGGAGTGCAAGTCAATTTTTCAGTGACTGCTTTCAGTAGTCTCTTTTATCTTCCCTAGCCTGATGTGTGTACTTAGTTATTGTGAGGTGCCAGGAGTGTATAGCAGTGATGACAGGAGAGTGCATTTGAGCAGCCAACAGCAGTGAGTACTGGGAAGTCACTAGAAGCCTCTGTTGATTTGATTTAGTAAATCCATAGTATCCAAGGCAAGGACCTAGCATTATTTGTTTACAAAACTTGAGTGCATTCTGAACATGGCCTTTGATCATCAACTGAAACGCCAAGGTTTTAACTCAGGGCAGGCACAAAAGATTCAGTAATGTCAGTGAATAAATCTTCTGTACTCTGACAGTGTGTATGAATGTGGCTCAGAGTGCTGCAAACGACTGAAAGAAATGTTCTTTTTATTCACACAAAACTGCCTTCTACTAAAGGACAGTTCATTAAAGCTGAATTTAGCATTTATGCCTAGAGAAATTTAACAGATATGTCTGTGACAAATGCATTACTGATTGCATATTGTTCTGTACGAGTTTTAAAGAAAACTAACCATATCATGAGTGCCCACTGTTGTCCACTGGTGTTCTTCCTGGTACAACAACCTGTGGTGTATAAAAGGTAACTGCATTCTTCTACAAACAAAATCACAGGAGTGGATACATGTCACAAACATTTTTCATTTAGCCTAGGTCACAAGCTGCCTTGCTTGCATACCTTTGTGATCTTGTCTGGGGAGGTAAAGCTGAAGTGTGTGCTATCCAGGGAAGTGTGGACTTACCCCATTGTAGAGGGACTCTCCATTCAGAGGTTTTCATTTTGCACAGGAAAATCTACAGCAAATAACGAGAACTGACATTCTAACAGAGTGGTGGATGTCTGGGATTAAAAACTGACTTTCCGTTTGCATTTATATTTTGTAGTTGTTCTACATAGGGCCAGTAGGGAAAACTTGATTTATGACAGGGTTTTGAAAAGTGTGGCAGTTTGTTTAATCAGGAAGGGCACTGGGAAGATATTTGACCTTTCAAAATCTGTGTTTTTATCTCCATTTTTTCTCTTTCATTTTGTGGATTGGAACTAGGACTGACTTGTTTCTTATGTTTATAAATGTTTGTGGACTGACTTTATGTTTGTAATGAGGCCTGTGTGAACATTCCATAATGATACCCCAATAATTGCAGCATTTTGGAGCGTTTGTTCAAGAACTCAACCAACAGGCAACGTGAAAGGGATCCGACTGTACCTCCCATATGTACTTGATACACATATGTGGCTTCTCTTTTAGTGAATATCAAACATTAAACTGTCTCTAAAATTACATATATTTGTGCACACTTGGATCAAGATATTCAATTTAATTTCAAACAAAATATATTTTGGGGGGAAGAGAGGTACAGTCTAATGTGAGTCCCACCAAAGACAGAGTTACATTTGGCTGCACAGCTACTGGTTATAAAGTGGTTAAAACCAAATGAAAACAAACAAACATAGCTGAACCAAAAAGTATTTCAAAATGCAACAGGAATTGTTTCTGTATTTTAAATCCATTTGAAAATCAGGAATATGCTTTTATTATATGAAAGGCTCTAGGTTAGTCAGATGTTGATATCCCTTTCCACTTCTGTGTTGGGTCAGAAAAACGGAAATATGTACTCCTGAACTGAGATTTTATCCAGCAAAAGAAGGAATGAATATTCTATGATTCTAAATGTGTGTTGAATTCCTTTGATTTCAATAAGCATAAAAGATACTTGAACTTTCTCTTGCTGTGAAGTACAACTTGGTATCTTACAAGAACGTACACTCTTTAAAATATTTGCTGAACTGCTGCTGGATTACAAATACACAAGTAAATAATGAGGTTAATTCTGAAATGATTTGTTTATTTTTCTTGAATAAGTAGCCATAATAATAATAATTAGAAAAAGTAAATACTTCTTGCAGGGCCAGATGTCACCTCTTTGAGGCTGTCACACAGAACAGTTTTTTAGCATCTTAAAATGACAGCATTTTTGGCCTGATGTTGATACTCTATCTTTTAAGACACAGATCTGCTCTAAGTTATTTTCCCATCTTCAAAAGGGAAAGATAGGCATCACCAGCAAGAAAATGTCAGTAATTTTATATTCATTTGTGACTTGAAGCATTAAAGGTAAATTTTAGATACAAATATTGTTATTGAACATTTTATACTAGTTTTCAGTGGAAAGCCAAATGCTTCGGAGTTGCTAATGTTGTATTAGTGGGGAAAATCTAAATGTAAAATTGCATCCAAATGAGGACTCCTGCAGATTTCTAAAATATGCTGTCCTTCATTAAATTAATTATAGCACATTTTTACTATCTTCAGGCTTTTGTAGAAAAAACCAATGTTTTCACTGCAGGGAATCAACGGATAAGAACTGAGAAAAGCTGTTATCTACTTTGTCAAGTCTTTGTGGTGAACTTCATATTGGTGCTTTATAACAACGTGTATTTAGAATAACAACAGTCATTTAAGTTATCTTTGCTTTAAAGGAGTGTTTCTTTTTGTGTAGTAAATTGCACCTAGGATAGAAGAACTCAGGGTCACATTTAAGGGCATGGAGAAAAAAATTAGCCTTTTGCCAAGAGATTTACAAAATGAGTTGAAGTTTTACTTGGAAATCAAGCCAAAAGTTTGTCCTTGGGGAATGAATATCTGTTTTTTAGGCTAGGTAATCAAACAGATGTGCATGTTCAGTATATTCTCCCTTGTGTGTTGCTTTTCACAGCAAGTTTTCCAAAGGGCTGGTTCTGGCCCAGGCAGGCTGTGTTAGAGGGATGTCCCAGAGGTTTTCTTACGGATTTTCTATCTGATTTTTGCTGTTTAATCAGTTGTCTGTTCTCAACCACCACTCAGCAATAAAATTATAAAGACACTGAAGAGACGCACACAAGCCAACCTGTACTATATTTTGGGAAATACAGAAGAGAAACTGAGATTATCCCATACTTGCTCTTGTGAAATGAAGGCAGTTGAGTACAGTGGCAGTACCACCTTGCAGAAAACACAGGGACTGCTGGAGGTCCCATGTAGGGGAAAATATAAAGATCTTCCTTCTCTGAATGCCTACAAACATCTCCACCTCAGAGATGCTCAGCAAGTGGCAGAAGGAGGCAGGGTCATACACTGACTGAGACTAGGGATCAGGATTTCTGCTGCAGATCAGCTGGCAAAGGCAAGTACTTGCTTGGAGAAAATACTTTTTACTGTGCTACGCTCCTTTACGTGAGGCTGAAAATTTTGTTTTCAGCTAACACCTCTAGATGAAGAATTCTGTCACTCAAGTTAGAGCCAAAAAATCCCTTTTTAGGAAATGAACAACTGAACACAACTTTTTTACCTTTAGAGACTCAGGAAAGTTCAGAATGATAAATGAGCAGTGGTAAGAGACTTTCTTCACAGGAACCAGCAGCTATTGCACTTAAATGACTCGTTGTTATAAATTATATATACATATATAGGTCTGTTTACATTTATCTCCAAAATATCCAAAGCATGAGGAAAGAAAGGCATGAGCACTTCTTTCTAATTCTAATTAGAAAGTAACAACAAAAAATGTAGTGATTTATTGCCTTTTTTCCCCCTCTCTTCTCTCAGGTCCGCACCAGTGTCTTACCTGATCACAAGGAACCAAGAGCAGATGTTGGGGTAAGCAATTATTTTCATTGATTGTTTTTCCATCTCATCAGTAGATAGAGACACTCACTGCTCAACAGGAGCTGACAAGCTTTCTAATAGAAAAAGTTGGGTTAAATGGATAAAATAATCAAGGCAGGAGTGATAGTCTCATGGATTGATGTAATCCCATTCACATCTTTTTGAAAATCTTTTTCAACTGAAGGTATCCTGTGACAAGCACAATTGTGGAAACTCCTTGCTAATGTCACACAGGCAATCTGGATGAGATTGAGAGCCTGGAATGGCATTGCCTCAAGAAGCCTGGCCTGTCAGCTTCTGGTCTTCATGTGCAGGGTATTGTACATTCTGCAGCAGGAGTTGCCTTTGGTTTGTGTTTTCAGAAATTACACAGGCAACATAGAGAGGGCTCATTTTTATGCGTAGATCTACAGAGCTTTTGACAAAGGTATTGGGAAGTGATTTCTGAGTCTGAGAAGGCCAAAACCTCCCACATAGTATGGAGACCTGGTGGGGGTGGGAAAGGTTGGTCCTGCTAGAGCTGAATAAAAGAACGAAGACCAGCTGGTGCAGTGTCAGATCTATCAGCAAATATGTAAAATAACTAGTGGTTTAAATTTTTAGCCTAAGGTGTTGACTTTTCTGCCTTACCAGCGCTTCCTTGGCATAGTTTTCAGGACTTCAGCTAGTGTTTGAAAAATCTGTAGCTTGGCAGCAAGTTCAGTCTTAGTGAAATAATTGATATGTTTTAACTTTTCATATAGCTATTATAGAGATTTTTCTCTTTGGCTAGCTGAGATTATTCATCAAACTACTCAAGGCACCTATTTTAAGATTTATTATTGTGACTACAACACTAGCAAAATTCCAAAGGAACATTACTCTGCAATTAGCATTACAGCAGCAATTCTGTTTAAAGCCTACTTTTCAAGCCTTTCCAAGTCATGTAGGCAAAGTTAGATTGGTTTGTAGAGTGCCAGTTCAGGCCCCAGGGTGGACTATTGGTATCTAAATCAGTATAGAAAAAGTATTCTCCAGTTTGTTCTTAGACCCCTTGAACATTAGCATAATTCTATTCATTTGGATCATGGGGTCATTTAAAACTTTATTTGATTTTGCACGTAGTTGTGTATTGTCAAGCAAAGATTTTTTTTTTCTAAATAAGCACAAAAATATGAAACAGAGAACTAAGTAGAATGTTTTAAGCTGATAAAACCACTCACCTTTAATTTCATGCCACTGGAGAAGTAGATCTGACACTCAGATGTTTAGTGGGTACAATGACCAAAGCTCTTTGTGTAAGAGAGCAGTGTAGTTGCCTCTTGGCCCTGGTCACATGAGGATTCTGACTTAAGATTCTTAAATATATTTATAGTTCTGTTTTGCTGCCCAAAGAAGCCCCAAGTAACCAAACCTTACATCAGTTTCATTCCAAATACCCCTTTTCTCCTTTCCAAATGGTCAGCTTTCAAATACAAGCACTCAAATGTCATGAAATGCCAGAACAAAGGCTGGCATAGAGACACCGTGCTGTGGAATGTGTTCTTGCAGTATGAATAAGGATATGCTCTTGGAAAAAGATAAATAATCTGGACTAAATGTGTGACCACAGAATTTGAGTGCAGAAACACTGTAATGTTGACTGATCTAAAGGAAGACAGAACTATCTATGTGTTCACTCCAGCTAGGCTGTGCATCACCGTGTGTTGCACCTAGATGTCTTTTTTGTAGAAGTACCTTTCATTTTGGCACCCGAAAAGTAATCACGATTTTCGCCTGTGTGGCTGTGTTATTTTCCTCTATATATATCCTACAGGCCTTTTTTCTTCCTTTTCATCACTTCCCAGATCCATTGTTTTCCCAGCCTTCCCTAGGCTCTGAACTTGTCTCTGTTTCTTTGCTGCTTACATGCAGCTTAGGAAATCTAGGCCTGTGCCATTGATAGGAACAAGCCATACCTCATGACTCAGTTTACCAAATTGCAGATCAGTGTTGGTGCTTACCCAATTTCAAAATTGTTGTTTGAACTGTATGTTTTATATGGAAGAAAACTGGTATTAGTGTAGAGCTTTATTGTTTGCGTTCAGACACTCAATATCCTGCTGGCTTTCCTGAAAGAAAGCAGGTTGAAGGGTCTTTTTATTTTAACCAGAGGAAGTTTCTCTTCTCAGCAGCAAGAATTTCTTTTCTGTTTTTTCCTGAAGGGAAAGTTGCTCTCTGCAGGCAGCCTCTGTTGACTCAGAGCATCTTGATTCTTCTTTAGTTTGTATATCCAGGAATGTAGATAATCTAGCCTGGAATTGTAATTTGCCATTCCAACAGTAAACTTAGTGTTATGTAATAAAAACCAAACTTTATATCCTTCTTATTGTTTTGTTGTAAAAAAGATTAAACATAATGTCATGATCTCATTATCATTTACTTAGAGCAAGTGATGTTATGTTGTATATTTGTTGTTAGTTTCTTTCCCACTGTTCCCAAGGCAAGAATACTACTGCTGGCCAAGCTGACAAAATGGGATTTCAGCAATGTGTAGCAGGATATGAGCAGAGGTTAAAAAATAACCAAAGTGCAAAGGAAGATTTAATCCTTTTTGTCTTCGTACTTTTTTTTTGTGTGAAGGTGGTTTTTATAGAAGAAAAAGGTATAGTGGCGTAGCTTAATTTACCTTTAGACATTCTAGTTGCATTAGCACATTTCTCTGCACTTGTAATGCAGTGAATACATTCACCTTGCAATGGAAATAGAGGGGAAAAAGTACTTAAAACATTGCCAAGAACTAGAGAAATATAACATTTCTATTAAAACACATGTGCTGAACTCACTCAGTTTAAAAATACCTTCATAGCAAATACGTTCATATTTGGAATACATGGATGGTAGAGCTGACGGCTTGAGGAAAAACCGTAACAAGAACAACTTTGGTATAACACTGAAAACTTAGCACTTCTTGTGATCCAGAAATTAGACAAATAGAAAGAAATAGATAGAAAATGCAAATATTTGTACTGAATGAGAATTTTCCTGTGGCTGTACTTCTTTTATAGCCTGTTACTTTGTCAGGTTGTTAGACTTTTCTTAGTGGAAAAGAGAAAGATTCCTGTCCATAGAACCAAAGTTTTTAACAGTTTACTGATAAACATGCTACAGATGCACAAAAAAAATTCTAGTGGCTAGAATGTCAAACTTTTATATTGAAATGCAATATTTTTCTAGGTACCAAAGAGAGATTTTCAAGTGTGAGACCAAATGAAGTAATGATTAAAAATGAATGGTTATGCTCTCTTTTCTTTCTGTTTTGATTTGTAGCGAAGCTTCCTGGGCTGTGCAACTTTTAGAGTAGGAGATCTGGTAAAGTCAAAGGAGCAACAGTTGACCCTCACCCTCAGGTAAGTGTTTCTCTCTGTTGTAAATCATGTTGAGTTAATAACCCTTGACATTTCTCATCCAAAGAAAGGCAATGAAGATGGGGAAGGGTCTAGTGCATGAGTCAGATGAGGAATGGCTGAAGGAGCTGGGTGTTTTTCCTGGAGAAAAGGAGTCTCATTGGGGATCCTATTG
The DNA here is from genome assembly GCA_013400955.1 of Drymodes brunneopygia. Taxonomy (NCBI): domain Eukaryota; kingdom Metazoa; phylum Chordata; class Aves; order Passeriformes; family Petroicidae; genus Drymodes; species Drymodes brunneopygia. The sequence goes on from VZTZ01012602.1 coordinate 457,619, forward strand.
CCCTCTACGATAACCTGAAAGGAGGTGGATGTGAGGGGGATTGGTCTCTTCTCCCAGATAACAAGTAAGAGGACAAGAGGAAATGGCCCCAAATTGCACCAGGTGAGGTTCAGATTGGATATCAGGAAAAAATTCTTCACATGAGGATTTATCAAGAACTGAAACAGGCTGCCCCAGGAAGTAGGGGGTTTACCATCCCTGGAGGTATTTATAAGACATGTAGATGTGGCCCTGAGGAAAGTGGTTTAATGATGGACTTGGCAATGCTGGATTAACGTTTGGACTCGATGCTCTTAAATGTCTTTTCCAGCCTAAACAATTCGATGATTGCAGCTTGACTGTGTTTTAAACTCCATATTCCATCAGGTATATTAAATGTCAGCTTGAAGTGCTTCTAATTCTGCCACACAAAAATTCAAAGTTAAACACCAAAATTAAATATCAACCCTATAACCTGGAGCTTCCCAGGTGCCAGATTAGAAAAAGTTATTTTATAGTATGATAACCTATAGAAGGATGCAGGGAATATGGGATAGGGAATATTTTTTCAAAGCTTCGTTTAGAAAGGAGCATAAGATTCTCAGTTTTGTTGGATGTGTGTGATTTGAAGGATTAACAGTGTACAGTTTGGTTTGTTTACTAGGCATGTTTAAAGAAGGTGGGCCTCATTATTGAAGGTGTCTCCTATGTGAAAATGGCTGTGGTCTCCTAAACTCATTGTTATTTGCAGCCACACTGAAATTGTGGGGGGTGTGATGTACAGCTCTAACCAGTGACAGGGTACAGAGCTGCAGGAGGGTCAGAGCCAATGTTCAAAACCTAGGGCAGGCCAAACAGATACTTCTTAAAGCTGTGCACTGAAGGAAGAAAAATCATTTATCACCCCGATACTGTCTTGCATGGCTTAAGATAAATGAAGATACAAATCAAAACCTTTTGAAGGTTGGGGGCAACCTTTTAGATGGTGATTTTCAAAATAAATTCGTTGGACTTTGTATAGTGCAGGGATTTTGTTGAGCTGATTTTTGCAAGTGCAATGGAGGCTTATTTGGGATTACTGGGAAGGTACAGTTAAGCTTCACAGAGCAACTGCTCAAACTCTGTGTCTACAGAGGCAACATTTTGGGAGGAAAGAAGTTGTGTTTGGGGGAACTGAGACACTTATGTATGCTGTGCCTGGGATGTTGTGCATAGGTGCTGTGGTAAAGCTGTGTTGCATTTGTTACCCTGAGCACAGGAAGACAGCCTTAATTGGCTTTAAGGAGCAAAGTATGACCCATTCAGAGACGTTGTGGTACTGTCACTATGTCAAGAATATTTTTTAGAAATGGAAACTTCTTGGAGTATTTTGGCACCTGCCTTCCTATTTGATCAAGAGTGGTTGCATATGAGTGTGTAGATTACAGGGCAAAGTTAACAAAATACATTGATTTTAATTTCTCCCAAACACAGAAAATGCCATGCCTAACAAGGAGATAACTTTGTCTAACAAAGAAACCTAATTAGATGAAATGTGAAATAACTGTTGCCTATGGGAATTTATGGCTAGGTGAATGAATTCCAGCCTAGTGATTTTAAGAATCTTAAATATTCTTACAGGAATTTAAGTTGTCTCTAGCTCTTTGGGATAAAATTTACTTTCCTAACTGACATACTGAGAATTTGATCTGAAAGATTGCCTCCAACAGGTGACACAGTAATTGACAGAATGGAAAGCTTCAGGACAGTTTCAAAGTATTTTGTATCTCAGCCATTCAATTCGTATCAAAAAGTTAAGATGGAAAATCCATAAGAAAAAGATTAAAATTTGCTTTTAATTAATATTTTTAGTCTCAGTTGTCTTCTTCATTCAGCTAACACTAGAAGACAAATTTACCAATTAAATTATTTTGCAGATATATTAAATGGTAGGGTATAGTCAGTTGGATTTTTTTTTAGGAAAAAAAATCCTGACCTTTCAAAAGTGAGATTGTTTTCTGATTGTGATTCAGCAGCAGAAAGTCAGTAGAAATTACCCACATTTCTTCAATGGCAATTTAACCAGAGCAGTCTACTAATTTAAGCTTGCTTTCCTTTAATCACCCTGTGTTACTAGTACCTCTCTAGAGGATAGAGGGTATATCAAGGGACTCGTCAGAGCTTGAAATTCTATTTAACTCTTGTTGATATTCTTTGGATGGGAGTTTGTCAGAGAGTGCCATACTCCTTTGTTAGATTTAACCTAGAGATATAAGGACCCAGAAATAGCTCTGTGGTGTGCCCTGTAAAGACTGGTGTAATTATAGAATTTGGTTAATTTTTAACTGCATTTTCTTTTTGTTTTTCTTTTTTTTTTATTATGTTTTCCCATTGTCTTTCTGAGTTACAATGTAAAAATATAAGTTTTCGAGGGAAGATACTTGTATTTTTCTGTTATTTTGTGGAGAGCTGGCATGTGTCTACAATTTCTTACTGTTGACACATGGTGCTCTACTTTTCAGTTTTCCCACCATTGTACCCTAATAGTGATTAGGAATGCAAGTTACAAAACCTCTGCAAAAGAACTTTTTATTTTAATTGTCCTTTCTTCTCCATAAAGGTGCCCTAAACTGGTGGCTGAGTGTTTCTGGTAGATCTGTGCATGTGTAGCTAATCATCAAAACATGAAAATGTCAATTTGTGGAATTACTTCAGTGTATGCAACTAATGTTGGCAGAGGAATTTACAGAGGAGTTACCAGAGATTTGGGATTGCAGTTTCCCATATGGAATTTATAAAAAAGAACTTACAAAAAGAGAGGAGCTTTCTATAGACTTGCATGTTTCATTTTGCAATGATAATGCAATGTCACTTGCTTCCAGCTTTCTCATACAGTTGTGATGATGAATGGCATAAAATGGGCCATTGAATGGAACAAAAATCTTTTTCAGTAGGAGCATATTTCTTAATATAATGACTATATGATATAGTGTGTCCAATTAAAAAATAAGGCATATTTTTTTTCTTTCTAAATGAGAGTGAGGTATACTGTGTGCTAATTTAGTAATAAATGCTTGACTGTGTGTTTTAGTGGATTTAATTTTTAAGTTCAATGTAGAGGACCTTTTTACCATGCCTTCTGTTAAGAACAGCATAATATTCTGGGGTTTTGGGTTTTTTTCTTGGTTGAGCTCTGTGGATTTTTACAAAGAGCTAGCCCCTTCCCCTGTGGTGGTAGTTTGCCTGTTTCCAGGAAGGCCCTCTTTAGCTTGGGCAATTTTGATACGATTTCCACTTAGTTACATGTGAGAAGCAGCAAAGGAAAAAGATCATAGAGCTCTCTTGTGTTCTGTGCAAGAATAAGGTGCATCTGTCTGATGTGCTCCTCTTAAGAGACTGACAGAAGTGTAAGTAGGGTACTTCAGGGTGAACCTGGGGTGGTGTCAATACCCCTCAGATCCTTTGGCCCCCTAGAGCAGGAACTCTGGCGGTGGAGCTAAACAAACAGGAGCTAGGACAGGGCGCATGAATTACACAGATTATCTGGGAGGTTGTGCCTCTGCATGTCTGTCAGTCACGTGCTAGACAGACTTTCTTTAAGCATGTGTCAGTGCTTAAGCTCTTGGACAGTATCTATTTGTCTAGCTATCTAATTTTAGTTGCCTTCTTTTCACCTACCTTGGACAGGACTGAACTTTCTCTAAAGAAAGAAGATAAACCTAGCTGTTTCTGCAAAGGAGGTCATCTTAATTTCCCTCCCTTCTCATAGCTTGTAGTTCAATAGGTGAGAAAACATGTAACTGCACTTTGGTAGTAGTAATATTCATAGTTTAACTGACTAGAGAGAATTGGAAAGCAGCACAGTATTTTCTGCAGTCATTTATGTACCTAGCATAACTTCCCTTGCAAATAATGACTATAAAATACTATAAATTTAGCTGCTTTTCCCTATTAAAATTCAATAGATATCTGTCTACAACTAGTTATACTTGGTCTCCCTCCTGAAATTGTTTCTTGGTTGCTTCATGTTGTGTCATCCACCCCAGGAAGCTGGTGAACAACAGCTTGACTTTATAAGTCAGGCAAATCTCCAATACAGTTGAGGTGAAACTTGTTCTGACATGAAGGTTAATCAACTGTACATTGAAATAATGAAAACAGAAGGAACTGAGCATTGCAAAACTTAGTTTATTTACGTTTGAATGCAACAATGTTATTTACAGTGGACTTGTTTAAAACCAGTATTGATTATCGTTCATAAGGTTCATTGTGAATTCACAGAATTAACATTTTTGTGCAAGTACAATACTTCTGTGCTTGGATAGATCAAAATATATTATACCAGTGGAGAAATTAATTTTATGACAATCTGTAGGTTAGTCTGTGCTAATTGCATTTATTGTGTATTATGCACTGGAGAAAGGGGCTGCCTGCTAGACTCAGTCATGCAGTTTGCTTTTTCAGCCATGCAATCATGAAGTCTGCTTCCTTTTTTTCTTTGTCTTATTGAATAATTTTCTTTTTTTTTTTNGTGTATGACCATGGGAACCAACTAGCAGGCCTAAATTTGCATATTCAAAGCATAGTAATGAGACTTGATGAGATCAGCATTGGAGGCAAATGACTGCTGTTCTCAGTCCATCTAGCTCACTTACTTTTCCATCAGTAGCTTGTTACCTTCTTCCTCTCTGGATACCTTGGTCAACATTTTGTGGCCAGAAGTACTAAGTGGACACTAATTCCTGCTGCTCATGGTGTTACTGGCTCACATTTGAGAGAACTGACACTGACATGGGAATCCTTAAGGATTTGGGATTGTCGAGAAATCGATTTCAAATGCAGGTGCCCTCTTGACAGGTATCAGATGATTGCTGCTCCTTGTCCCAGGGTGCTAAAAAATATCAGCAATTTTCCAGCTCCATAAGCAGTTGGATTTTGTGCTATGCCTGGGATTTTTACATTGAGACTGATTTTATTCTTTTTGCAGTATCCATCCCCCATCCCAACTTGCCCTATGCAGGTTGTCAAGGTGCAGCTCTTTGTTCTGTGGGGATATGGTGCCTCCTGTCTCACGGCTGGGAGCAATTAGATGCAGGGACTGTCTGCAGTGCACCATGTGGGTGCAGAGTGCCCTTCTCAGCTCTATTAAACTACAGCAAATAAGCTGATTCCATCCCAATGCATTATGAAGTATCCTAAAGCAAATTAATTATTTCTCTGATGCTCTGTTGAACAGTGTGTATGTGTAAGATGCTCTTCATATCTGTGCAGGCAAATGACATGAAGTGTGTTCCTATATGTGTGTATGCTCAATACTGTTAGTGCAAAGTAAAATAATACAGGTTTTAATCCTATGAAAGTATGGTCATTAAGCTTTTTTAAAAATTTTTCCCATTGCATTACTTCTGTTTCTCCCTTTTCATTTTCTTTCAAGTGAAATGTTAATCTCATGATATTGCTGGAAAGTTTGAAATGTGTGACTTGTCTGCTTGAAGACAAGTATGCACTGCTGGTGTTTTAAAATCAGAGTCTAACACTGCTCACATCAGTTTTGCCCTGGATGTTTATAGAGCTATTTGTTGATTGGTATGCCTGAAGCATTCAAAAGAAACTTTGGTTTGGGGATTTGTTGGTTTTGTTGTCAGCTCTTTTTGTTAAATTTTGTCTTCGTATTTCTGTGTGGGAAGATAAGAACTGGAGAAAGAAGCGCAACTACAATGCAGCAAGTCCCACTATTTATATTATGTTGCATTACCTTCTCTTGCAGGTAATGCATGTTCCAGGTTGTACTATTACATATGTATTAGAAGAGAACAGGAGTGATTTTGAGAAGAAAATAATAATTAAAACAAATATGTAAAAGTGAAATTAGATCAACCACTGTTTTTAAACCTGTACAAAATACGTATTGCTCCTCATGCAGGCAAGCAATGCAGTGCTCACTGCCATACTGAGGCCAAGCTTTTAATAACAGCAGCAAGGGGAATACTGAGCGTTCTAAAGACCAAGAGACAAGGACTGGGAAAGTGTAGCTAGCATTTCCATTTCCATTTTATTTTACTGGAGCAACAGGCCTTGTTGGCTTGGATCAGCTCATTCACTTGACACTTTGATCAGAGCACCTTAAGTTGTTGAAAAATTTTCAGTCTTATAACCACACACATTGATTTTGAAAAATATGAGCAATTTGCTGACATCTGATATATTCCCTCACTGCTTGGGAATGCTCTAGTCCTTTTGCTGACATAGCCTAGTTTGGGTGCCAGTTTGACACAAGGAGAAAAGTCAAACCACAAGGCTGTAGCAGGAAGATCTTAATTCAGAAGTCACTTAAGATGTGCTCAAGCATTTCAAAATTTTTATGTATTTCTGCTCATAAGCACCATTTGGACACTGAAACCTTATTACTTTTCTTCTATATACTTTGTTAATTAATATAGGCTTCTTAAATTGCAAAACTGTCTGGAACTGGTTCATTTTCAATTGTTCCTTTATTGTCAGTAATTAATTTGGCTTAGAGAAAATGAAGTTTTATACATGTAAAATATGAAGAATTGTGTTTCTTTTGCGAGGTTTTATAGAAGACCAGATCTGTATAGTTGCAAGATGAGTATATTCTACTGAGTACATATTAAAGCCCAATGGTTTGCGACTGAAATGATTATTTAAATTGGAAGCTTGGAAGTAACTATTTTTTGAGATTTTACTGTAGGAGTTGGAGTTGATGATTCTAATGTGTCCCTTCCAACTCAACATATTCAATATTTCTGTGGTTTTATGACACTGAACTTTTCTCTGTATTCTTTTTTTGTTGTTCATCACTCTTCATTTTCACCTCTCAGATAATACACAGTATTGCCCCAAACACTTTTGTTTTGATTCTCCTTCCTCGCTGTGTTTTTGTAATTCTGCTGAACTTACTCTCATCATTTCCTTTTGCCTATTTTTGCTTGGTGTCTTTTGTTACCCTTCCCTCCTTATTATGAAATGGTGTGTTACTCTTCTTTCCTTCCTTTCAAAAAATCCAGCTGTTCAGAATAACCCAGGAGAGATAGACTGTACCATTAACCTTGGTGCTGTGCTGCCAGTGAAAGATGAAAAAGCATTTGGTATCTTTCTGGAGTTTAAACCCTTGTTTCTTCCAACAGGTAGTCAATGATACTCTTTTCTTGGTGATGTACACCTGAATTGTTTTTTTGGTTTAGATTAATTGGAAGCAAACTATTAGTGGAGACGACAATGAAGGAATTCACCTGGAACTGTACTACCACTTCCATATAGTTCAAGAAATGGGATGGATTCTGAATAATTACCCTGTGGAGGGATTATGAAGTGAAAAGTGATATTCAGATTAGTTTCATTGTTTTGGTTTTGCAGGGGGTTTATTAATACACTGAGAATGTCCTTTCTTTGCAGATTGTTAGGAAACAAAGCCACGTATTCTGCAGTGGGATTGCAGATCCTAAGTGCACTATTGGTGCAGTATTACAGCCCTTTATCCAATGGTCCACAGACAGGATAAGGTCTAGAATGAAAACCTGGCAGTGTTCATGGATTCATGCACCATTTCTAGCACTTAACTGTCCTCAGTTTTGTAATGAAAACTTTCATTGCCCTGTAGAAATTGCCTCATTGGTTTGTGATGGTAAATAACCAATTTAATACAGGTGACTGCAGCTGTACAGAATGGAGAGGGGACTAAATATTTTCTGACAATATTTTAATTGAAAGAATTTGATGGTGCAAGTAACCCAGTGTCATGGGTTGGGGTTTTTTTGCAGAACATCTGATGGTGGAAAGACAGTTGGTACCATAGAAGTCAACCTTGTGAAGATGGGAGAGCTAGAGGAGGGGGAAACAGACCACATCACAGCAGATACCCAGGATCAAAAGGTAGAAACTCAGTTTATTGCACAAAGTTAATTATAATTATCAGTTGTACCAGATGTCTAAAATACTAATTACCAAATTAGGTTAAGGACTTAAAATTTCTGGAGTAAGTACTGTGCATACTTATCTCCCTCATCTAAAACAAAACCAATACATGAAAATGTACAGAGTAATATTCTAACCTGAGTTTCCTAGTCCCTTTCCTTCTTTAAGAAAAAAAAAAAAGCTTATTTTCATCTCAACGGGATGTATTTGATTGCTTCTGATGAAAAACCTGTCCAGAGAGATGCCATAAGTATGACTTGTTTTTCCTTTGGATAACTGCTCTGCTTTCTGCCCTTGAAGTCCTGTTCATGTTGATTTTTATGTGCAATCTGTGCCCACAATACTGAAAAGCTGGGAAAAATGACAGACAGGCAAGCCAAAGTAGAGGTGAATTCCCTTGCATAGGGGCAGGTTCAGCTGCATTTCATGGGAGCACACAGTTTTTGCAGCCCTAATATGATGCTTTACTGCTTAACACTACAATGTATTCTGTTCTTCACGGGGAAAAAAAAAGTAGATATCGCTACAGGGAATGCAGCATTTTTTTTGTTTGGAAGTAACATATGAGACTGTATTTTTTGAGAAAAGGACATTATTTTCAGTATCTTTTCTGCTTAGCCAAACTTTTGGCTTAAATTCTGAGGGTAGATTTTACACATTTTCTTTATCACTTACCTCAAAGGACTTCAATGCCTTTTTAGAAGAGTAGATGAGTGGGACCAATTCCAAAAATTCAACAAATGCTGTGAAATCGTTCTGATTTTGAACTACAAAACTTGCACAGTATGGGCAACATGGGCTGTTTTTTCAGCCTTCTCTTTAATTTTGCTTTTCTTCCATTTTAAAATGTGGAATGAGACTCCTCACAATTATGTAAGGTGTAACTAATGAGCTGTATCTGGCCTGAGGGGGACAGAAGGCCTTAATAGCATCTTTCTAGAGATTTCTAATACTTGTAAAGAGAGACCAGCCTCATGACAGATATATTTTCTGTGGTCTTTAAAGGAGTCTTCAGTTTGTACAAATCAATTGCAGCACAATCTTGGTTTATATGTTGATAGTGATGACACAATTGTGAGAACGTAGAGTTATTTGATTATTTCAAATAAATAAGTTTTGAATTGGGTTTGCTCACTTTTAGATAAACTATGTGGAAGAATTTCTCATGAAAGAGGAAGGTGTTGGTTAAATTCCTTTTCAGGTATCACCTGGTAGAGAGAACATGATGCCTTGCTCTCTGCCTTAAGTCCTCCACTGAACTTCTAGGAACTCCTGGGAAGTCCTGGGAAAAGAGCTCCCTAGCACCTCCAGAGACTCTCATTTGTTTTCTGGCTGGGGGTAGGAGGAGCATTAAAAATATACATCATACTACATTTATTATAGCTGCACATGGATTGATTTTTCCATAAACTTTTTAGACTTTTATGCACTAATCTTATCAAAGAAATATTCCAGGTCACTTGTATAACAAATTACTTCAATCACAAACTGCTAGCACATTTTAAAGACTTTTTTGTGCCTCCTACTTTTCCCTTGTTTAAAAATTAATGAAGTGTTTTCTTACACTGTGCACGTGAAATCTGCTTTGCCTAAAGAAACCTCTTTGAAAGCACAAAACTTGTCAAAAATGTTTTAAACTAAAGTGCATTATTCTTATAAATATAACAAAACTTAGTTATTAAGCTAAACTATTAATTTCTCTCAACACTTCTGCAGTGGCAGGAAGTGTTACTGCTAGGAAATCTTTCTGCTTTATTATGGAACAGCTGATCATATTTTGTCATTTTCTTGGCTATAATTCTGATTGTGTTACAGTATCTTGGAACAGAAATATAAAGATAAAAATGTAAATTATAATTAAGTCTTGGGAAGTTTATATTGTTATTATTATTATAAAACCATCATAGTGATGGTTTTCAGCCTACTTTTTTAAACTGCCATGGATTTATTTCAGACTCCTGAATGTGTCACATTTATGGTTGTATTTCTTTTGTAGTGTGCATTGGTTCGTGAGTGCACAGCCACTGAAGGCATAAGTGGGAAAGACAACCTGCCTTCCTTAAATGCAGGTAAGAATTCCAACATCTGTAAGAGATGATTGTTGCAACACTATGTCAGATCCTTGAAGAAATCACACAGATTTGTGGCAGAGCTCATAAATGTATCTTCAAATGCTGCACAGATATTTAAGTTCAATATTTTAGTATTTTATACGTACCTGAAGTTATCACTTTACTGAGAAATTGGAGGAAAAGTGTGTCAGTTATGCTTTCTGAAGCAGTGCTGAAATCTCCATCTCCTTCATCTTTACTGTTCAATGTTTTTCGAGACTGTCAGTGACTTCTGTGGGCATGGAATTAACCTCGTAAGTTTGTGTAATGTCATTGCCTGGCATTTGTTGAATAATTATGCATGATTTGTTAGTGAATACCCGGGAGAATCAATCTCTCTCACAGCTGATGAAGTGGCACTTTCAGTTGGATCTGGAAGCTGTCTGCCCTAGAATGAAGGGAGCTGTTGGCATGGCACTCAATTCTAGGTCAACTCTGGGCCTGAGTGCATGGTGTTAAACTAGATCTATTTCCCTTTCATTATGCTGAGAGATATTGCATGCTGATATGCTGCACCATAAAACTTTTATTAGCCCAAGTTTATGAGTCTCCATTACTCTGCAGTAACAATGTCACAAATAAGTTATATGGGTCATCTGAAACCACAGTGCTGTCAAGAATTCTGTGTTTGCTGCATACAGTTGAGGAGGAATGTTGCTGAAGTTTTACAACCTTTTAAAACCTTTACTGAAACTTTTTCATCTGACTTCTCTGATAGGACAGACGTATTAGATCAGCTTTGCAGTTTGAAGGAAGCACTAAAAACCTCCAAATATTTAGTTCTTCCATGTATGTGTGAACGCTGTAATTTTTTTTTCTGTAAGTTGTTGAGACTAGATCAGAAACAGGAAAAATTTCTTCTACAGAGCTACCATTTATTTTCATCAGTTCAAAGTGAGAAAGATGTTAATTGAGAATTACTAATTGTACAGGAACTACGTCTGGCTCCAGAAATTCCTGAACTGGAAGCAGCTGGAGGCAGGGAGGGTATCTTGCATCTCTAGGTATCTATTTCTGGCTTTTCTTGGAGACAAGGTACAGAGCCAGTTGAAGGATGTGGTCTAACTCAGTGCAGTTCTTTGATTCTGGTTCTGCATGTCATCCAGATTAGTGGGACTTGAAGAAATGACATTTCTACTCAGACAACAGTATTGATTCATGAATGACTTTTCTATTTTTTGCCTCCATTGTGTGGGTTTGATTGAGGTTTTTTGTTGACCTCTTTCATATGGGAAAATGCTGTTGGTTGTGAATGTATTTGGTTGGAACTTCCAAGGTAGATGTCGGTTTTAGGAGTATTGAAGTCTAGATGAATTTGTCAAGAATATTTCCACGCAGAAATAAAGATTCTATTGTGTATCTTGACAGCGTTTTTGCAATTATTATTCTCATAGACAAACACAATATAAAACCAAACCCCACCCAACACTACAAGGATTTATAAAGTCAAACATACCACGGGGGGCATTTTTTTGGTCATTTTTTGGGTTTTCAGGGTTTTTTTAAAGAGGGGAAAGAGCAGAACTGCAGGTGCATATGCAAGAAATGGCAGCACACAGGATATTGAAGGAGTTTGCACTCACAGGAGGTTTGTTTTGATAAATAATTACTCTTCAATCTGTTTCCTGTACTTGGGACTGTCTCTTCTCATCCAGCATCGCCTCCACTTTCCTGCTGACACCAGGCACTGGCCTCAGGTTTTGTCAGTCCCACTATTTTTATTGAATTTCTGATTTCTTTTCTTAGAAAACTTTAGATCTCCTTTTATACTGTCAGCCCCTTTCCCCAACCCATCAGACTTCTTGCCCAGCATGGCTCTGTGACTGGGCTTCCTGTGGATTGAGGCTCTCTGTGTTGCCTGGAGACAGGCTGGATTTCTCATATGGGTACCTGTGTAGAAGTGTCAGGAAAGCTGATAACATCAGCAGTGCCTGCACTGCTTTCCCTGCTGTGTTCCTACAGCACTACCCCCACAACAGTATGTATTACATATACACACATATTTAGTACATGTGTACACTGTTGTAAAACTTTCTGGTACTTTCTGTTTCTTGTTGTTTATCAGGCCTTCAAAATGATGAAACTGAAAAAAATACCCCTCTGTGAATCCTTGAGCCTGTAGGCATAGAAGCACACTGGTGTTCTTCTGAAATTTAAATCTTAGGATAGGGATCTTTCAGCCCTCCAGTGAGTTATGAGATGCTTATTGAGTGAGTGGGAATGAGTAGTGTATTTCAGAGCCTTATCACTATTCTATTTATACCCCAAGAGATTAATTTATGTCTCAAAATTCAGTTATTTATTTATAACGCTGGAGAGTTTGCCAGCTGTTTGCATGTAAACAAATTGTACTCTAAATAAAAAAGAGAATAAAAGTAATTGAAATTAAGCAAAATTAAGAAAGCTGTAATTATTTTTCCTGAGGTAATACAGATCATATACCTATGCTACAAAGAAAGACATAAATAGAAACATTTAGTAAATTAATATATGACAGATATGCTTTGATCTATGTTCAATAGGGAATGAAAATACAACCAGAATATTCAGTCTTTTATTATTTTTTATTCTACTTTCAGGGGAAGCAATGTGAAGGATATTGCATGGAATAAAAAGCACAGAGGTCTTCATATTTAAAAATGAGCCTGTTCAGAAATATGGATGGGTAAATATATGGCATTGGCTTTCAGGCTTGATGCTATAGAGAAAAGCTTTTAAAATAGGCTTTTCTCTTTTTTAACCACTGCAGTTCATGTGGATGTAATTTTTTTAATGCCTCTCATGATCACTGTCTAAATACAAAAAGTATTATGTTTATGAAACTTCCACTCATTTTAATAACTACTTTTTATAAAAGTCAATTCTAATCTTGCCATTCTTATTGTTTGGGTGCTTTTAGATGCCTTCTAGATTTTTGTTCTGGACAACTTGTTATAGTTAGAAATCAGTTATTATGATTGGAAAGGAAGAAACTTCTGAGGTTTTTATGGAATCACATTACTTCAATAGTCCCATTTATAAGGAAAACATCAAGTACTATGCAGATTTTATTGACACGCTTTTAGCAATACTGCATATAGGAATTATTTGGATTCCTTGGGAAAAATTCCCAGGCTTTTTTTCTGAGTTTGTAAATGAAGTTTTCTTCCTAAATCCATGGAGATATGATTTGACCATTTTAAAAAACTTACAACACACTTGAGATTATCTCCATCTGAAAATTCAGACCTGAATCAAAGACCTGAAAATTACCTAGCACCTGGAGAGGAGTTTAATAATTCTAGCAATGATAAAAGTCACAACTTTGGATCCATATTTTCGATGTTCTTTGTCCCTTGCTGCAGCCCTGATGGATTTTCTGGTGTTTTTTTCTTTGTAATGGTGGCGGTGACGGGGGAGATGGGAGGAGAGAGGTTTTTCAGCTACATATTTGCATTCAGTTCTCACAAATTGAGGTGTATTTTTCAGTGTAATTGATTCTGAGTGTGAATTTAAGGGCTGTCCTTAGGAAAAAATCCTTTAATGAACTCCTTAGGAAGTAGATATAAAAGGGTAAAATAATGAAAAGAGTTTTTTGTGTCTGGGGCATCATCATTTAAAATGTCCTGGTAATATGTACCAGCCTGCTCCCTACTGATCAGGTGGCACAACAGAAAAAAACAAACCTAACCCAAAATTATCACCTGGTTTGGCAGTTTTCTGTTTAAGGCCAGACCTGAATTAGTCTTGGTTTCCTGAGCTCTCCCTGACATTTGAAAATTTGCATTCCATGTCTTGTTAATGCAAGAGGATTGGTGCCATATATCAGCTTTGTGAATTGACAGAGACTGTTAATATTACTGACAAGACTGATTTTTTCATTGATTACTAGAATTTCAGCAAAAGAGAAGGGAAGTAGGAAATATGCATTGCAGCATATTTTAACCAAGTGATATAATAAAGCCTGAACAATGGGTGAAAGTTGATCATAGGCACAGGACTTGGAGATTTTTTTTTTCTGCAGTTAAATCTGCATGGTGAGGATCCTCAAACTCTAAAAGCATGTGGAAAAAAGTTTGAACATTAAGATATTTTGGATATTGAAGTAAAGAAAATTTGGTGTTATTCATATGTAAGAGATTTCAAGCATCTCTTTGGCTTATTTCATAACACTACGTCAGAATTTAGTTTTTGGAAGTAAAATCACTAATAACTAAAGGCAAAATGACTCTAAAAAGGCTTCCAGTTTTTCATCAAAGACTAATGATGAAAGACACCTCGGTAGAGTGATGGAAATACAGAGCAGTATAACTACTTAAACATTGCACCTTTCTTTGAGTTGCCAACAATAGGTTTATTATCAGTATATTTAAATATCTGATCTTGTTTTAGGGTTTTCCAAAAGGATTTCTGTTAAAAAAACCTGATTACTTAGATTGACAAGACAGTTTGTGTATCTTTTTTTTTTTTTTCATTCTCTATAAGTCAGCCTACATAGGCATTAATGGTGTCAGGGAGTTGTGAATTGAAATGTCTATTAGTAGATGTCATTTTGACAGCAGCAGTTTCCCCACAGCACACATGGGGAATGCATTCCTCTGAGTTATAGACCACTCAGTGGCAGATCAATGGAAGACTGCTGGAAGGCAGCTTTTTCCAGAAGGCTGACAGAAAGGCACCAGTGGAGGATTTAGATGGCTGTCCAAAGTCATTCCGAGTTAGGAAGCTGTGGACATGTGTGTTAAATGGCAATCATTTGTCTCCAAGTAAACTTATCAAAGTAGTCAAACAGAACATTTTCTTCTTCAGCTTTTTCCCTATTTGTTCTTTCTGGAAAATAAGAGCAGGGTGAAAAAAAGAAAAGAAAAAGATGGAAAGGAGAGAGTAGAAATTTCCCACCTTTATTATAAAGCATCATTGTAACTTCTGAATGGAAATGTAACCAAAATGTGAAAAATGTAAAATAAAAAGCATGGTAGGTTTTAAGCATAATCTTCCAAAACACCAAGAAATGTGATTTTCTTATGTCATGTTGCAATAATGATCTGAAAACTTGTGTGTAACATATTGACAGGGCTGTTATATTAATTTTTATGTAGTGGCAATGTCTTGACCACGTAAATGATCAAGGTAACTCTAAAATGGTCAAAGGTCAAGTTTCCTTTAATGTAGAAGCAAACCTTCTATTTGTGCTAATGACCTCTGTGCGTGTCAAGGGGAAGAAGCAGCTGAACTCTGAGTCCTGTGCAATTTATTGGAATTGTGAGTGGTTCCAACAGGTGGTAAGCAATGTTGTGGACTGTATTGAGTTCATTGTTCATTTGTGAATTCTGTTTTTCCAAACTTCAGCATAAATGTATGAAAAGAGTCTAATTTACATTCTCACTACTTCGAAGACCTAAATTCAAAGGTTACCTACTCTGCTGGTGAAATGTGATTTATTGACTGTACGAGTAATACTTTGTCCTCCACATGCTGGTATAAAAATGAAATAAAAATTAAATGTGTTTAGTAGAATTTTAATGGTTCTAGAATTAATTTTGTAAGCAAGGGGGAAAATAATGTATTCTTTTTTACAGGTTGTTGTCATAAATTTCCAGAGTTGTACAACCACAGTAAAGCAATGATATTATTTTTCCTCCTCACAGTGTTAAGAAACCCAGTCTGTAAGTTATACAGATTCCCTACTTCTGACAACAAGTGGATGCGGATCCGGGAACAGATGGCTGAGACCACCCTCTCTTTCCATGTTCCTAAAGAACTAATAAATCTGCATATAAAGGAGGATATGAGAAGGTAAGGAAGAAGTGGCAGCAATAGTGAGTACTAAATTTTATTTTTCTGACTTAGAATCATGCAAATGATGAGCTAAAAATATTAGTTTGAAGTATGAAATGCTCACTTTCTGGCTGTAAGAATTTACAGCGGTAACTGAACAGCAGAATTGACTGCTCAGAATTTTTTAGGACTCCAGTGACCTCATAAGTTCTGAGCAATAAACTGTGCTAAAGCGTGGTCATGACTTTAAATATGTGAATGTCAACATTTGGTTAATAATACAAATATTCTGGAGCGTTAACATTTTACAAAGAATCAGAAAATGGCAGGGATGTGAACAACATTGTGGTGTGTTTGGCTACGTGTCTGGGTAGAGTTAATAACACAGGCAAACATTATGCAATGGAAAATTACAAGTTTGTAATGAATAAAGGAGCAATGAGGATAAAAATGACATTTCCTCTAGCTAGTCTAAATCAGTTGGCATAACAAAAGGATACCAAAGTAATGTTTCACCTTAGTTCATGTTTGGCCTTGTAACCAAGAGAGATGTCTAAGAATCGTTGCAGTGTGTATGGCCTGGGGGAAAAAAGGAGAATAAGGAGCACAGGTGTCCCAAAATCCTTTGTACATCCAATTTCCCACTGCAGTGATTAAAATGGCAGCCTTTCCTTGAATCCCTGTAAGCTGTGCTGATAAAATCTGGGGAAACCCCTTTATTTTAAGTAGCTCAGGGCTACCCTGAAGACAATGCCTTCTTTTTCCAATGATAATGGAAAAGTTGCTTCACACACAGATGGGCATCTGGTCTCATGTGTAAGGGTAACACTGTGACCTGGTGCTGCATCCCAAAGCCATCCTGTGCACGTTCAGGCGATTCCTTCCTGTTGGGGTTTATAGAGGTTGTTTGTCTTGCAATATGGAGCTTCTTTTCTTTTTTTATTCACTCCATCTGTTGCTTCTGTATGATGTTTTTATGTCAATAGAACAGCATGTGGGAGACTGGAATCTTGATTTTAATAAAGTCATTGGACTGATACATACTTATGCATGGTGATGATGGGGTGTAAAAATCCTATGAATTGTTGTAATACTTTATTTTATTCATTTAGTACCGTGTTTAGGCATTTATGGCCTCATCTTGTTTGAGAATACTTATGTGCAAGGGTTTTTTTAAGTAAGCAATAAAAACAGATTATGCTGACTCTCACAGTTCATGCACTTCCCATATTTTCATTTGCCCCACGGGTAAATGCCTTTTAAATGTTAGAGGATTACTTTTACTACTACTGAGTTATTCTCTCCAAAGGCATAATGCAAGTAATAGCCCTTGTTGTTTTTTCATACTATAAAATTCACCTCCCTGGATAAACTCATAGTAAAAAATCACTGTGGTGGGGTTTTCTTCTCACCAAAATAAAGAAAAGCTTTAAGAAAGAAAGAGAAGTAAAAGTCACACAAAGATTGAGACAAGTGCTGCTGATTTTCCTGATTGCCAGTTTGGTTGAGCTGTTCAAGCCTAGTTGAAAGTGTGGGTGTGAAAGAAAGAGAGGCAAAGTGATTGATACAGTCTGAGTAAGGAGGCGTAAGACTAAAAAAGAGCAACAACACATGGAAGAATACTAGCAGATGGTGGGAATACGGGCATCTGTGTCATCTATCATCACATAAGAGTGTGGGTTGGAGCTTCAGCTTTGTCTGGGCTTTGCTTTTTGAAATAATTGTGATGTGTGTTCTTGTGGAATCCTTACACTTGTAATCTAGTAATACATGTGAGGAGGATGCTACTATATTAAGTGTTGAGCTTACACAAAACACACACTGCACCGTCTTTCAGGCTATTCTCTTCTGAAGTATCCTTATCCATGTCTTTTTCTCCCAATAAGTATAAAAGGATAAATATTTTTGCCTCGAAAGCTACTTATCATACTCAGCCTGTTTCGTTTAATTTTTATAGTGGCCTCAATATAGTCAGGTCTGAAGCAATTACCTATAAAAATATGCAAGTAAGTGTTAATCCTATTCAGTATTCATTATAAATTGTAGTTTGCATTCCCTTTTGTCAAAGCTCTTAAGATTGTTTATCTCTTGATAAAACTCCAGTGTTTAATGTTTACCAAACTCTTCATTTACCAACATGATGCTCTGAAATATGTAGCCTCTAAGATTATTTAACTTTGGGTTTCAGCATGAAATAACATTTTTAAAGAAATGCATGAATTAAAGATTTTATCCTGTAAACCTCCCTGGAAGAAATTTTAGTAGGAGCTATATGCTAATTTTTATTGTTCTAGTAAGGGTCATACAGTCTGCTTGGCTGGTTTTTATTACAGATTTATTTCTGTTTTGTGTTTGAGGTGTTCCAAAGAGTCCTTTCCACTTTTTTTAATATTTCTTTCCACAAATCTGGTCCAGATATTTTACGTGTGTCATGCAAGATTAGCCAAGTGGTTCTTTGAACCTAATGATTATAAAAAAGACTCAGCTTATAATAATTGTTGAGAAAGTTGATTAACCTATATAATTGAAGCTCACAGTTGAGGATGCAACTGGATCAGCACAGCAAGAGATTTGGCTGAAAGGAAATTCCACCTATACTTGATTTTGGCCCATGGTATTTGTGATCACAACTCATAAGCAAGTTTCAGATATAAATTACTGAATTTAAACCCTCTCTCCAGAGTACAAAGCACACACTCAAGCTTCCTCCTGCATCAGAAATGTCCTGTCCCATCAACACTAGGCTTTTTTGGTGCAAATCTTGGAGCCTGTATTTTATTTCTTTCATGTAACATTATGGAATAATGATAACATTCAGACTGTCTGAAAAATACACTTTTTTTCTACTTCCTCTTGTTACACAACTTGTATTGAAAAATGGAGCCTCAGGCATCAATTCCATGTGTTGGGAGTAGGCTTTGATTTTTTTGTAGCTTTGGATGTTGGTATTTACTTTACTTGTTTTTGAGCAGTGGCATTGCAAAAATGTTGTATTGATAAGAGGCGATAGCATTCAATAAAAGTGATTTTGGGTAAACTTACCATGACTTTTGAAGATATTTGAACCAATCACATTCAAAGAGGCACTGTTACTGTGCTTATCCACTTCAGAATTTTCACAACATTGTTTCTCATAAGTACCTTCTTTTCAACACTTAAAAAGTTCCCAAACCTGTCAGGAAAATGTAGCTCAAATGCAAAAAAATGCAGTATTTACCTCACTGTGCATCAAAAAGGATGTGAAACCTTTCTCTTCTTACTCTCCATTAGTTACTGCATAAAGGAATACAAGTATATGAACATAAGTGTAGCTTGACTTTTGTGAGCAGTGTTTAGACAATGTCCTCATCAGACAAGATCAGTTTTCAACCCCGTTAATTTATAAACTAAAGGTTAAAGTACTATAATGAATGAACACTAAATAATATTCTGTCCTCATGATTTCACTGTTCACAACTAATTTTGAAAGAGATGGCCTCTGTGAAAGTCAAAGAGGGGCTTTCATAGGTGACTTAAGTAAAATTTGCTGGATTTTACTTTGATTTGGGGTGTTTAGAGTTGTACTACATTGAAATGGAGTGACATCACCTGATTTTTTTGTGACAGTTACCTCTACGTAACATTACCTAGAATTCAGCAGTCCTGAATCTATAAAATGTTAATTTACATTCTATATTGAGACTGCCCTCTCAGAGAAGGCTTTTTTTTCCAAGATCCTCACAGGTTTTAAGACTCCAGAGAAATCATTCAGTGCTGGTTAGCAAAGGCTGCTAAGATTTCCAGATGTTATATTTGTACACAGCATGTTCTAAGGAAGTCCATATTGAGCAAATTAGAGCCTCCCACAATATAGTGGAAAAAAATGCAAAATGGAAGAGAAAATTTGTCTTTTTCTCAGGATTATAGTTATTTTAACACACTCAAACTCTGTCATCACTGAAATAATTTGAATTTTTACATTGTTAGCTAAAGGTTTTGAACTTAGCAGTACTTATCTTAGGCTCTAATAGCACTGACTTGGGTGTAATTTTGTCAGTTCGTGTCACTTAAGGCATTAGGGTGACCAAAAAAGCTTTGTGCAGTTTTATGATGTTGCTTGTGTCATAGAGATCCTCACTCTGTATTTGGAATGATGCATTCTGATTAATAAATTGGGGGAAAAAAGAAAACAGAAACCCAGAAAATGTTTAAATAGTTGAGTAATTGTTCAATTAATAATGTGATTAATCTTGCCACATATGACTCCAAGCTGAAAGAAGGAAATATAGTTTTAAATGTAAACTGTGAAAGTAAAATGTTTTTGCTCATATCATGGAACTGAAGCAATATTGTCTTAAGCTGATTCTACTGTGTTCTGGTGAAACAATCAAAATTGGAAAATAACCAAACAAAAAACCCTAAAACAATTCTAGACACTATTGCTAGTTACTAAAATGTAATTTAGGATAAAAGTGTAAATTCTAAAGGTGTCATTTTAAGTATTACTGATTTCAAGACTCTGCAATTGTCCGATGCAGGAGAATTATCCTCTGCTATTAAATGCAAATCATACAATTAACCCCAAATGATCATCCTCTTTGAAGCTGTTGAGGTTTTGAAAGATAAATCCAAGTAATAAAATATCCAAGGAAGGCAGAGAGTTTATCAGGGAAAGAGTTTTAAGGCAGGAATGGAAGGAAAAGGATCTTAAGGCAGGAAGGGAGAAATGAGTTTAATTTAGCTTATATATTGTCTACACTTATGTATAATAAAAAGGGGATAGAAATGGTGGTGGATAGAAATTTCAAAGGAACTTCAAAATTTCAGCTCTTAGGAACAGTATAAAATCTTATTAAGGCCTTGCAAACCCCAGTTTATCCTCAGATGTATAGGAAAACAGTATTTAAAATATTTTTAAATGTATTTGTTGCCTTTTTTGGAGTTGGTAGTTTGCTCATGTGTTTCTGGTGGGATTGTTTCATCTGTTTTGTTTGCTCTGTTTCCTTTTTTTCCTGTTTGTTTGTTTCTAAACAATTATTCAGGGCAGGCAAAAGGTGAGCACACCCTACATTGTAGTTTTTAGTTGTCTGTCACATCAGGCATACCAAAATCTGGAATAATTTCGGGAAATTCTACAAGACAAAAATGGCAGCTGTTTTCAAGAGATTCTAAAAGAAAATTACTAGTGAAGAAAGAAAGAAAAATAGGTTGTTTTGTTTTTGGTTTTTCTCCTTCCCCAAACAGGAATAACTCCTCCTTAATAATTATTTGTCTGTTTTGGAAACAATATAGTGAAAAGACTATGATTATTTCTGGAGGGAATGTTATATTGTTTGTCTGGGGTTTATTGCCTATATATCATAGGAGCATATCTTGATATCTTGTAGCAAAGAAAAATGAGAGTAATTTTATCTGCTTCTGTTCTTAAAAAAAAAAAAAAGAAAGAAAAAAAAGATGAAATGATTATCCATACATTTTAAAGTGCACTTTGTTAGCACAAATATTTCCTACGCTCCTTTCCTTAGAAAGAAACTTCTAAGCTTCCTTTACTTAGGAGTGATTGAGTCATATCCCAAAACTTATGGTGCATATTTACTCCAAAGGTGCTATTTGATAAATATTCAGAGTTTTTATGATGTTATAATATTATAGAAGTTTGGAAAATATAATCTGCAGAAATGCTCATCTTGTTTTGAATCCTGCTAAGCTCTTTGCTTCTGATGTTTTGCAAAAGTAAATTTCAGAAGCTAGTTTTGCTTGATGGAGGCCAAAATCACTTCATTTTTTAGCTTTTGAATTTGTCATGTTTGCTCCACTAGGAATTGCATCATTGGGTTTTTGAAGTTGTATATATAAAAAATTGCTACTTGGTCTTCATATAGCATTTTTGGTTTATGTGCTTTTATCCTATATTCTCTTAATTATCTCCTTTTAATTGCACTGATATTTTCAACCTCATCTTCCAATTTGTCAGGATTTGTGCTGTGTCCTTAATGATGCAAATGGCTATTTCTGCTGTTTCCTTTTCTGAGACAGGGTAATCACACCCAAGAAAGTTCTTTGAAGGATTTTCACTCCACTTGCTCATCTTAACATCTTGCTGATGTTTTGCATCATTTTGATTTATTGATTTATTGTCATTGACTCCCAGTTTTCACTGTGCATTCCACAATGGTGCCTGGACTGTTGGTGGAAGTTTTGCAGAAACAAGTTCATTGGAAGCATGATTTCAATATTGGGACTTCCTTCAAATTTTGCAACCTGATGCATACCATTCATTCCAAGTGCTGGTTAGAGAAATCAGGGCTTTGTATTTTAGCATTGAATATGCTTCCTTCAGACTTCTAAGCTATTGTATCTAAAGTGATGAGCAAGTCTTTTTCTGTTACTATTGTCATTTGAGTGCATGGCACATTGTTTAAGTAGAAATTATCAACATGAATCATGCAGGAAATTCATTGTGCCTCTTTCAGGTACTTTTAGTGTTTTATTATAATCATGCACCCAAGGTGTTCTCAAAAATGAAAAAGCATGAGTTGGTAAATCAAAGATAGAATACTCATCTGAACCTTGAGTTCCCAGCCATTTCTTGATAATAATGGGCTTCTTAGAACCAAAGGAAAGAATGCATGTGAAAACCAGAATGTACCAAAAACTGACTCTAAAATTAACTAATAAGCTAATATTTAGGGTGAAGAATGAGGAACGGGACTGACTGTTTACATCCACATTCTGGTTAGATACAAACAGGGCAAGGCCACCAAGGAATGTAGCTGATAGATGAAGGCAGGAGCCAGTGAAAGCCAAGACATGTTCTTGCATGGAGCTTCCATTGGGCAGTGACAGAAAAGACTGTTCAGGGGGCAGTTTGAGGAGATGAACAGCAAGACAAAGACAAACAGCTCTAGACAAAGCTTGGATTTCATTCTGTAAGATGTTGGTGCAGAGCACAAGATCTGTCACGGTGATGAGAGCAATTATCTGGAAAAGACTTTGAGAGAAGATTTGGAGTGGGGGGGATAAGATGATAAATAGCTCTATTTTAACAACACAGTTTGCTCTAAGCTTCCTGCTCAGCTGACAAGCTACTCAAAATTCCATGGATGCATTGAACAGTTGGACCAGTAACTGATTTGCCCTCTGTAGAACTAATATCTATTACAAATAATAATATTTTTATAGCAAAGTTGTTGTTTGACACAATTACTGGTTGAAGTGTGTTTTTAAAGTTATTCAATGAAATAAGTTATCAAAAAAGTGTTATTATTAAAATAGATAAACATTTTCTAAAATTGTGAGTATTAGTATGAATTATAAACTTTCAAATATGAAAAATATTATGTTTTTTCCACTCTGTTTACTTTTGGAAGAAGCCTTTCATGCAATAATAATAATAAAGCTTGGTACTATGAAGTATTGTTGATGGAATTTAGATAGAAGAGACAAATCTTTTTTCATCCATACCTCAGAACTGTATTGAGTCAACAACAGCAATGACAAATTGTAAAAGAAACACAAGGCATAAATCCTATTTAAATCCTCTGTCTTCTATAATTCCATTAGAAAAAATAATAAAGACATAAAGTGTGCAATGAGGCTATTTTCTGAGGAAGTGTCTGTCATATAATCCTGTTGTCTCATGGTTTTGATTTCACTGTGTTTTGAAATGAAAATAAATTCAGAAAATGTAGTCTTTAAAGTTTTCCTGCTGCATATGCTCTAGATTGCTATAGCACTGTACGCTTAGTTTAAGCACTGTAGATGTCTTTTTTTGTGACATATGAGAGGCTGAATTTTTACTTCAGTGATTTGTACATGTTTCTGAGAAGAAACTAATACGAAACTTGTCACTAGTAGTGGGGGCAGGATTTGATATTTCTTGAAAACCTATTGAAGTTAATATTGAGGGATTTGAGTTTCCCCTTGCCATTGCTATTGGTGTCAGTGGAGTTAACTCATAGTCAGTCGATTGAACAAGTTTTTGGGTTTGGTTGGATGTTTTAGTCTGAGACAAAAGGTTTCTATTCCTGCTGTTGTTTAACTTCAGCTTGAGACCAGCAGCTCCAGGCATGAGCTTTGATAGAGGCAGGGATAGAGTCCTTGGACAGAATACTGTATTCCTATATAGAAGGAGCAGTAAAGTTTTGGAAGCCAGCCAGGTCCAAACATTGTTGCTAAAACTATTAAATCAGACACAGTAAATATTAAGGGCCAAAAGATTATCGCTGCACATAAACAAAATTGCATACTTACCCTGACAGATTTTACACATTTTTGTGAGAAGGAAGCCCCAAGATTTTAATTTAAAGGGACACCTCATGCTAAGCTGCTAAAAACTGGCAAGGAAAATGGTCCTTGAAAATGTTGGATTTATCCTTTCATGGCAGATTATACTTATGCTACAACACTGGCAGTTTGTACTGGTGGAGCAAAGTTGAATTGGTTCAGCCTCAGGAGTAATTAAATGGCAAAAAGTAATCATGTCATTAGTAAACTCTCAACAAGTTCATGTGTTGTATTCTTTGTTTTCATGTTGATACTTTCAACAACATGCATAAAGAAAATGCTTCAATTCTGCTTCCAGTGCAATCTGTTTGATTTTGATTGTCATCTATACCAGGGGCAGAGTTATGCCTATGGAGCTTATTCTAACACTGTTCACACCAATGCAAAGCTAATAATGATGGGGAAAACATCACTGTACCCATTATTTCTGTTTAAGAAATAATTTTAAGATTTTTTGACTGATGGTCAGATCTGCTGCTCACATAAGTGAACTCTATGTTCCTGTGCTGCAGGCTCCTTGGTCTTTTCCTCCTTCTTTCTACCCCTTCTACCCCTGTTTTTTCCTTTTTCTTCCATAATTTTTCTGTGTGCAAGAGCTGTCCTCTGGAAGTCTTTTTGGAGACTTCCAAGATTGGCAGTGAAACACTTTTCTTGATGCTCTGAGGAAAATGAAAACTGGTTGTGTGCAAAGAAATTCTCCTGCACAATTCCAGATGTTTGAAGACTCAAAATCTTTGATTTTCCTTAAAAGCAGGTCCCACAAAGTGGCTTGGGGGATAGATACAGGAGAAACTTCCTTTGCAAGGGGGAAAACCAAACAGAATGCCCAGGGTACTAAGCTTGTTTGTGCAGGAAATTAAAATGATCTCTATTTCACTCAGGTCAGCTCTCAGGAGTGTACAGGAAAACTGATAATTTTACAAAGTATTTCCCTTTGGATTTCCTTTTGGATTTCCAGTGACATGTTTGGTTTCCATAGCACTGCTGTTTTGAACACTGTAAGACTGAACATGACATTTTAGGGGACTGGTGGTGTGGTTTTTTGGGGTTTTTTTGTGTGTGTATACGTTTTGTTTTGAATGCTGAAGAGAAATGTGGTGAGGGCTTGTGTGTTGGTTAAACTGACTTTTGTAGAAACACTGCTAGAAATATGTTTATGATTTGTATGAAAGTATCCAAAGAGTAGTGTATCAAAACAACTATGCTGAAACTTTTGGGGAAAGAGCAAACTTTGTATTCTTTCCAATGGTGTTTAATATTTTTTCACAAAAAGTTACTTGCTCTGAGCTCTCTGGAGCCTGGAAGCCTTCTTTCCTCCATGAAAGTAATAGTATTTCAGTTTGAAGGTTACTGCATTTATACCAGATGAGTTTTTAGCACAAAAATTACTGCATTATCTATTGACGTTTTTTATTGAGTACTTTTGATATAGAGATGAAAAGCAGATCTTAGAAGTCTTCTGAAAACAGATTTTATTTCAATTAGGAAATCTTCCTGATGTTTTGTAACAAACTTGTTTTAGATTAATCTGGATGAAACTTAATGGATTAATTAATTAATCCATTAAGTGCCTTCTCTTTTTTGCCTTTTGGTACAGGAATCAGGAACTTAAAGACCTGGGAGAACTTGCTCCTCACTGGGACAACATGCGCAAAAGCGTAATTGCTCACTGTGATCAGATGTTGAGCATGTACCAGGACACTCTTGCAGAGCTTGGGAAGCATACAGGTAGGAATCTGTGATTTTATGGAAGCAGCCTCCTTTCTGGAACAGCTAAGAATTTACTAGGTTGTCAGCTATTTAATACTGGCATATTCAGTAGGAATAAGACACATAAAAATCTTAGAACCATAGAACGATTTGGATTGGAAGGGACCTTAAAGATTATCAAATACCAGCCCACCTGCCACAGGCAGGGACACCTTCCTCTAGACCAGGTTGCTCAAACCCCCATCCAGCCTGGCCTTGAATGTTTCCAGCAATGGGGCATCCACAGCTTCTCTGGGCAACCTCTTCCAGTGCCTCATCCCCCTCACACTAAATTATTTCTTCCGAATATCTAATCCAAATCTCCCCACTTTCAGTCTGGATCCCTTCTCCCTTGTCCTTGTCATTACATGATGTTGTAAATAGTCCCTCTCCATCTTTCTTGTAAGCTTCCTCCACGTACTGGAACGTTGCAATTAGCCTGAAATCTCTTTTCCAGGTTGAACTATTCCAGTTCTCTCAGCCTTTCCTCATAGGAGAGGTGCTCCAGCCCTCTAAGCATCTCTGTGACCTCCTCTGCAGTCACTCCAACAGGTCCCAGTCCTTCCTGTGCTGGGCCCCCAGAGCTGATGCAGCACTGCAGGTGGGCTCTCAGCAGAGCAGAGGGTCAGAACCCCCTCCTTCCCCTGCTGCCCACGGGGCTCTGGATGCAGTCCAGGACACGTTTGACTCTCTGGGCCGTGAGTGCTCATGGCTGGGTCATGTCCAGCCTCACCTCCACCACCACCCCCGAGTCCTTCTGGGCAGGGCTGCTCTCCATCTGTTCATCCCCCAGCCTGTGTTGTCAGAGGCTGCCCCAATCCAGGTACAGCACCTTGCACTTGCTCTTGTTAAACCTCATAAGATTTCCATACATGTCCTCAGTGTAGTAATTGTCTTTGCCCACGTTGTGCCAGAAAAGCACAGAATTAAGATGGGCTGGGGACTGCAAACATATCCTCAGTCTAGAAGGAGCAGTAAGTGCTGCCTTGCTCTTTTTCATGTGGAAACAGTGGTCTCAGATTCTGATATGCAGAGAGCTTGTTCCCTCAATATCCAACAGAATCCTGTGGTCAGGGTCTATACTGTACTTTAGTGCCCACGTGCCAGTGGAATAAGACAGTATCAGTGACAAATGTGCAGAAAAGACAGCTGATCTTTTCCTTCTGTATAATTTCTTATTCACAAAAAGGTGATGAAAAGTCAGCCCAACAAATTATTCTTATAATTATTTTTAATTTTTTTGATTGTTCACAAATCATTCAAGGAACTTACATAATTCTTTTCTGTTTTACAAGACTACCTGAATAATTTCCTGAATCGCATTGTACTTTGATCAAAGTTTCCTATTTACAGCAGGCCTCTCTGCCTCTTCCTGCCCAGTGTGCCTTCCTCCTTCCCCTCTCCCTGCCTAGTTTATGAGATATTCCATAAGGAAATGGGCATGTGTGCTCTGAATTATAACAAAGGCATTGTCATTGTTGCTGCTTTCTTGCTGGTGTCAGCTTTCTAACACCAGTCCTCCCAATCACCATCTCAGAGATGTGTTTTCAATGACCATGCTGCCATTATTGCTTGCAAATGCTGTTTTGCTCTGTACTTTCACCATTAGGTGTTCCCACTGTGGCCTTGCTCCCACAATTTTGTGTATGTAGGCATAGCAGTGCATGTCAGAGATAAGCACTAGAATATTTCTGAGAGAAAGATACAGTATGGTTATGAATATTTATGAAAATTGAGTTAGAAGTGATGATAGCATCTTGTGAAATACCTGGCAAATGTTTATGAAGTATTTGCAGTATTTTCTTCATTACTTCTAGCTTTCTACATTTTCTAACCAAACTTCTTTGTGTGTGTACTGAGAAATGGAACAATTAGGTTCATTATACAACTAAAATATATAAGCATAATTTCTTCTTATAGATAATTGGATGCATTTGCTTTCAATATAATGAATCTGTTGCATTTATTAGGCAAGACACATCTTTGCTTCCCAAAATAGGCATTAAAACTATGCTTCTATCCTTTAGCTATTATCTTCTAATATAGGACTGAGCATAGTATTTCTCGAGCCAGATTGCTCTGGGATGGTGCTCTTGGTCACAGAAAAAGAGAAACCCTATTTTAGTGTATGAAGGAAAAACAGCCTCTAAGTGAAAGTAATCTTTTTGGGAACAGTTGATCAACAGCTTAAATATTTGTTGGGGGAAAAAAAGCTCATGTGTTGCACTAAATATTGTATAATAATTTCCTTTTTGTTTGCAGAAGTGTCATTTCTTGTATTTATGATTGCTTGCCATCATCAGAATATTCCAGTTCTAATTTTGAGAGACTACTGTCTAACCTACTATGACACTTCCTGTGATTCTGTTTTAAATAATATATATATCTATTTTCAGTCTTTGGCTAATTGCATCTTGAAAGCACTCCATAAAGTGTCGTAAGCAAGCCAGTAAATACAGAAAATGAAGGAATCAATGTAATAATTATAACTTGCAGGAAAATATTGAAAGGAGCTTTTGAGAAAAGCTTTTTTGAGATAAAAAACAGACAATATAATCCATTAAACATAAACCCTGCAAGACCTGTATTGTGCCAAGTGACTTTATAATCGGTTTATAATTTTAAAGGACCTGTCTTAATTGGGTCCTGAGAGAAATAAAGTGGACCTGGGAAACTGAGTTTATCCAGGAGGACTGAACCAGCACATGTAAAAGAGAATGGACATTTATCAGAAAACAAAGTAACCTAATAATTGTAGCAAATATGAGAAATAATAACAAGATGTTAATTTGTTCATTTCTTCTCTATAAACAGTACACTTTAAAACTTCAAAAATAAGATTACAGTCTTTGATAAGTAAAGCAAGCCAGACAAATATTTGACTTAATACTGTAGTTGCACAAATAGTTATATTGGGAGCACACTGTAGATACTGGAAATTCAAGTACTTATGAAGTAGAAATTGCTAAGATTGGGGATGTGAGCTCAATTTAAATTCAGAATTTTCAGGTCAACATATTTCAAGGCATGCCAAAAAACATTTGCTTTTCAATTTAGCCATTGCAGGTGTCCTTCTTCATCTTGGAATGTTGCCTAAGTTTGGGTTGAAGTGTTCAGAAGAGCAAATAGCATCTGCAAATAAAATTTCTCCAAAATATTCTCATGCTCCTCCAACACCATCACATGTTGGGCTTTCTGAGTGACATCCACTTCAACTCAACCCAACTATTTGTGGAATTTAGTGGAGAAGGCTGTTAGGAGACCACTTAATTTCTTTTTGGAATTGAGAGATTGCTGTAGAAGTATCAGGAGACAATATTAGTGTTAGACAGCAATTTTGGTTTAGCTGCATATTCATTGAAAACGGAGGTTTAAGGAAGTTAAGACTATTTCAAATTTGAGTTATTTTGGCAAACACTTTTATCGTCAGTAATGAGAGAATTTTAGAGGTTGCAAAGTATTCTAATTGTAAGGAAACATAATAAGAAGATATAAGGGTTAGATAACAAAAACCCCAATAATTTCAGGTGAATCTAAACCACGGATTTGGTGATATTGGGAGGGAGTGGAACTTGGAAAATCATTTTTTTGTTTCAGTTTGACCTGAAATCATCCCCAAATGGTTTCTCCTACCCTCCGATTTACTTTTTTTTTCCTGTTTCAGTCATCAAACTCAAAAATCTATTATTCATCCAGCCCTAGAAGAAGGAAAAAAGACAGTCAAGGCTAAGGCAATTGAATATTGTTCTTAAAAACTGGACACTATCCCTGCCTCTGTCACAAAGTTCCTATGTAGGCAAGTCAGATTTGAGATGTGGTTAGTATGTGTTATTCCTTTTTTTGGAAGCCTGGCACTAGACACAAGTTGTTTTGCAGAAGTGCTTGGTACTTATGGATGCAATTCAGCCCAGCAGGAGCTGTGCTTCCAAAATGAAACATGATGTTGCATTATAATGGGTGTTCTGCTGGACAGGCTCTTCCATATCTTACATTGATGCATTTTTTTCTTAAATGTTTGTTCTCTGACATTAGGATGGGTGAAATTATAACTCAGTTGGTTAAAATTATTTTATAAAAATTTGTAAAGCCCTTAGAGGCTGTTAATATGCATATAGTAGACAGGTTTGAGGAAATTAATAACCTTGACTTTGAGGGAGGTTTGAGCAACATGTTTAAATCCTGAATAAGTACTGAAATAAAAGTTGGAAACATGATATTGAATCACTGCTTCTAAGCAGCAAAGATACTGAACATTGAATGAACTGGGAAAAGCTGATATGTGATATATTATTGAAGCCCATTTCACAGTTCTTCAGGAGGATGTCAAATGAAAGTTTCAGCTATATTTCCTAATTTTGAAGAGTTTGATCTTGCAACAATAATAAAAAGAACTGTTTTAATTGAGGGAATGTAATTTTTTTTTTTTTTTTAGGTAAACTTACCAAGTTACTTAAAACCAGACTATACTTAAACTTTTATGGTATGGATGCTACTGGTAAATGCAGATTGAGATGTTAATTCCATTGCATGGATCTCATACCTGAGCACATCTAGTAACTGATAGCAGCTGGGTGGAACTCATCCAGTAATTTTCTTGCACTGGATGGGAAGGAATACTTGCTTCACAGGTCTTTCCTGAAAAACAGAGTAACACAACAATGCTGCTTGTTTTGTGCTCCTACTCGGGGCAGAAGTGTACTCTTGAGGGCAGGCTCTTCTCCCTCCTACTCTTCTTTCACCTGTCCTTTTAATCTGGTGTCATCTTACACTCCTCTTTTTCAGCCAGTATTTCCTTGTCTCAGGTCCAGTTATCATTCCTCAAGCCTTGAACTTAGTTTAAGCTCAATTCTCAGAAATAATCTGCCCCCTTTCTGTTTGTTTTCCAAATTAGTCTCCTTCCCTGCACTATTCTCATTTCTTTTCTGATAGTTTGGGTTGCCTTCACTACTCCCCCAATTGTCTGTGTTTTTCAGATGCAGGTTTCACACTGCATCATCAACAGCCCCTGATTTCAATCTGCATCCTTGGGTTTCCTGTTTAATCTGAGAATTTGACTCCTGTAAATTGCTTTTCTTCCTAGCTTTGCTCTTCATCTGTTCCTAAGGTTAGGGAGGAGCCTAAGCAGGCTTGGCTGGTCTGGAGCATCATTGGTGTCCTCTGGCAGAGTGGTTTGTGTTGGGAGGCTCAGTGCTTAGTCCTGCAGGAAACTGTGGCAGTTTCAACAGTTAAGCACTAGCAGACCTTGACTGAGCAAGTAAAAAACAATTTAAAATATTTCCTTTGCGTTTCGGTGCATTTGTTTCAAGAAAAGGCTGAACCTTGACAAAATTTGTTTAAAAATTCTATCTGAATGAGAGGAATTTTGGTTCTAATAACTAATAGTTGGCGAAATGGTAGGGTGCTGAAAAAGTGGCCTAATTAAATGTTGGGCTGCCTGAGTGAGATTAAGACCACCTCTCTTTCCTAATCCACACCCTTTTATTTTATACAGATTCTGTATCAAATATCTTCAGGTAAATCATATTTTCATTCTGTCAGACTTTAATTCTATTCCCTTACACCACCATAAAGCTACTCATAATCTCATCCTTCTGAAATATGCAGCCATATTAATCTTTTTTTGTTTTTCCAATGTATCATGCCTCCTGTGAAATAATTTATCACTTTCCTTAAGATAGTTTGTGTTTCTTTATTTGAGCTTTCTGGGAAGAATGCATAGCCTATTAAATATAATACTTTTCTTTGAAGAAAAAAATGTTACTTCAAAAAATGCAGTGCCATCATAGCTCTGTACCCTTGTGGTTTTAGCACAGAATAAACATAATGCACATTAACTGCTACATTGTCTCCAGCAGACTGGAGACTGATTTCAGACAGCAGGGAAAAGTATCTATCTCCTAGAATTAAAAATTAGATTGTTCTGTGGTTTGTTGCTTCCTGTATGGATACACGCTGAGACTCAGTTAGTGAACCTTTCATGTTGTAATATACAATTACACATTTAGAGTAAATTAAAGATGACTCCTGACATACAAGTATCGTCCCCACTTTAAAAGGAAGACAAAAACATCTGCATGCCAAAGACAATGATTCTTTAAACTTCTGTTTTGCAGGTTCTTCCTTCAAGTCAAGCTGTAGTAAAGGAGAAAAAACACTAGAATTCATCCCAATAAATCTTCATTTGCAAAGAATGCATGTGCATAGTCCTCGGTTGAAAGGTAAAGAAATATACCCCAAGTATGACAAAGTATGCTTTGAAATAAAGTTACACTGAAATTTGGAAATCAGGTCAAAAGTTAAAGCTATGCCTTTTCTGATGGCACCAGTTGTGGACATTGACTGCAGATCTTGGAAAACTAAGCGGTGGTTAACTAAACATCTTTCTAAAAATAGATTCTGGGGATGTGCTCACTTGGTTCCTATGACACTTCAGGCAAACAAGTAAATGCAGAATGTATGCCACTGAAACGTATTGGTAACCTATGCATGGTTAAAAATATTCTGTTGTAGCAGTGCTGAACTCACACTGTCATGATTCATAGTGACACTCTGCACAATGCTCAGTAAGACTCATGTCCTTCTTGGGCATCCACTTGGTTTGTCATTGTCATCCATAATGCTGTAAAAGCCAGACTTCAAGCTCTTGTTTTAAGGAGACTTTTCTTCCCCCCGCCAGTTTGCCACCAGAGACAGTGATAGAGCAAAATACAGTGCTTTTCTTCCCAGAGATTGCTGGGATGAGCTCACCAGCCCAGGTGATGAAAGTTACATGGTTCCATTAAGGACAGCATTACTTCTGAACTTAATTTATCCTATTTGTCAGGAAGTTATAATGAGCCCAGCACTGCTTGGTTCTAAATCAGCTTATGCAGTGCTACCCCCCTGTCATGCCCACCTACCCCACTTAAGCATTTTCTCAGTGTTAAGTGAAAATACCTCACTGATTATGCTGAAAGTACTGCATTCTTCCAACATCTCCTGTAAAGGGAGATAACTTTCTGTAACATGATCTGCGTTTCTTTTTAACACAGAATTATGTTGTTGCTGCTTGCATATGATTTTAGCAGCTTCCTTTACAGATCAGGTTATACTGATGCATGTATATGACCAAATCATAGCACGGTGAATAATTTGTTGATAAATTGAGATCTGTTAAATTTGTTATCACTACAAACATAGAAATTACACTCTGTAAGGTTTTTGCCTTATTAATACACTCTGCATCTAAGATTGTAAAACAGTAAGTACAAACAGTGGGTATAGGAATTTTATTCTGTGTGAGGCTGATGTTCATCCGCTTCCAAGCTGGAACACAGGGACTTCCAATTATCTGTTAGATACTGGTTGGTTCAATATTTTCTTATTTCTTTTACTAAAAAACAGTGCCTCCAAACATTTCAACAAGATGGGGATTTATAGTGACATGTGATAGCACAGATTTTAATTTCATGTTTTGAAGTTAATTAATGAACTGAAAAACTTTTAGCTTTGTAATGGTGGCCAGAAGCTTTCAAGAAAACTTCTTTGTGAATAGGACCCTGTATGTCTATTTGTCTAAATAAAAAGAAGAGTGCAATGAAATATGTCACTTAGTTAAGCATCCAAAATTTTTATAGTACTTGAGTTTTGTTTTGGTTTTTTATGAATTTTCTCCCTTCTTCTCCAAAACCATATTGCTTGGGTCACATGGTTAATCCATAATCAAAAAGGGCACAGAAAGAGAAAAACGTTAGAATTGTTCTAGTTGTCTTCTAAATTTGAATCTTTAATTTATAAAACTCTGCCTCTGCTATTTAACTAATGTTCACTGTGTCTTGTATTAGATATATACAGTCTGAACAGTTTCTAGCAATTGCTGATTGATCTGGAGTAGGCAACACTTCAATATTAAGTTGATCTTTCTCAGCTGATGCTTTGCTTGGCATATATCAAAGGATACCTGGAATATAACCAGGAGAGTGACATTGGAAGGGGGAGAATAAAAATTCATAGAGGGGGCATTTAAACAGGCTAATGATCCATAGAGGTGTCATTAACCCTTACACTATCAGGTATCTTAATTTTGGGAATACAAGATAGGTTTTAATCCCATCTATTGTATATGCACATTGGTATGTGCTTTTTTTGTTTTCGACATGTGCAATAACAGGTTTACTTTTACTGAACTTTGATTTGGGTTGTTTTTGGGTACTGACATAGAAGAGAAAGTGTGCTTAAACTTTCAGTAGGAACAGCTTTGAGAAAAATATTATTTCCCTATTGATAAACATCACATTGTGCTTTGTTCAAGATACTAGAGAGCTTAAATTTATATATTGAAATAGTTCTGCTTTTCTTCCAGTTTATACAAGGTGTGCTTGTTTTAAATAGATTTGGTGAACTGAAGTGATTTTTGTTTTGCATCTGGCCAGTTTGAGACACTGACTGCCTCCTGTGGAGGCAGGTAGGTTGATTCAAAATTGGGATTGACAATAAGATACAGCTCCTGTGGTGCTCTGCTGCATTTTAAGCTCTGACTTCACTGCAGAAGGGTGTCAGCAGTAGCCTGCTCTTGCTTGATGATTATGAGTTACTGGAGCACTTCTGTAGCAGTGCACTGATGCTGACACTGCACGTCCTTCACAAGCAGCTCCACTGATGTCTAAGTAGAGCCCATCACAAGGCATTCCTCCCAAGCCTTGCAGCATTTTCCTTTGTGCTGTGCTCTGGGAAGTGGGAGTGAGATTGCCCTGTGCCCATCAGCACAAAGCACGAGGACACTCCTCATCCTTTGCCACCCTCACTCTCCCATGTAGGTTGTGAGGCAGGTGCTCAGCTCTGCTGAGTGTGTTTGTGTCTCAGACAGCTGCTCCTCGACCATGCTGAGGAGAGGCCACGGGCTGAATGAAAGCTTCCTTCTGGAATCCTCCCTCCCAAAGTAACTACAAAAAGGGTCATGTTTATTTTTAAAACAGTCTGAACCAGGGTTTAGTCTTTTAAATGTTTTCCTGTCATTGCATGATTTATCTCTAGACATATTCAGAACCCTGATGAACTCAATCTCTTATCTTGATTTTAAAACACTACTTTTTTAAGCAGTAGAAGTCCTTATTGTCAAGAACCAATGGAGCTCTAATAGCTGAAGAATACGTATTATGGATAAATCTGTAATAAGAGCTGAAAGAATGGGCTATTTAAGAATCTTGAAGCTCACCTTAGGCTAATGAAATTATGTCACTTTGCCTTTTAAGTGGAAATTGAAGAGTCACCAACTCATTAGAGATCAAATCAATTTGAGCAAATATGTTCTGAGATTCAGCTCGGGAAGTAAAGCATAGTTCATTAACGGTGAATCATTTGTACAGTGTTCTTGCTTCTAGGGATATTTATCATCAAAATGCAAGAAAAGTTCTATTTTAGGAGAGGCCTAGATTTTAATTTACATGGGAAACTTCCTTGACGAATAAAACAGTGCACAAAAAACGTCCTGTAATGTTTCCTTTAGAAATACATTTTAAGAATGAGGCATTCTGAGCTGTAATTTTATACCTCCAGTAAGAATAGGTCCAAAAACAGGTACTGCTTAGTGTAAATGTAAATTTAAACTTTGAAGAAATAATTATTGTGCTGTGGGATGTAATTACATCTTCATCTCTGCACTGACCATCACAAGCTCTTTTAAAAATATTTCACCTCTAGTTCTGTAAGCATATACCTGCACAAAAAAGTTCATCTCCTATGCCATAAGACATCAGGTATATACAGAAAGAGTATGTTTTCTCAGCAAGAATTTCAGTAGTATGTTTTATTTCCTATTCTGGTAGCTTCTCAGCTGAGAACAACTGACTTTCTGTGTTCATAAACATATATAAAAAGTTAGTGTATGTCATAGAGCCGGGCTCTCTAATTTAGCATTAAACACCATTATATCTGAAAGTACATTAGCCATTACATCTAAACAAATTCAAGCTAGAAAAGAAGTAGGGATTTTTACTAGTCTGACTGACTTCTCTGGGAATGCAGTGAATTGATTGCCACTTGCAATCTTTAAATCATGATTAGATGCCTAAACAAAGAGATACCTTCACTCAACCAAGAGACATATAAGCTTGATGCAGGAATCATTAGCTGTAATTCTGTAGCCTCTATTTTTCAGTCAGACTATTCCATCATAATGATCTCTTTTGACTCTAAAATGCCTGAGTCTGTGAATCTCAACATGATTACAAGTTAAATAATGAAAGGAGCAATAAAGTGAAATACACAATGGGCCAATTTACTTGGCAGCTTTGTAAACTGCAGAGCTGGAATATTGTTCTACACTGCAGCACATAATTTAGATGTGGTCATAAATCAGATGAACTTTTTAAAGTGTGCAGGTGGCTGCATGGAAAGACTGATTAGCTCTTAGGCCTTCTTGGGACATGGATTATCAATTATTCCCTGGAAATTATACAGACTTGTCCTGACTTTTTGTAGAGTAGGTATCACAGGGATGCCATGACCTGGGGATAGGAGCATTCAGTTGTCTGAGTTCCTCTATTCCCATTCCAGATGCTCTGTATGATGTTATCACTGTGGGAGCCCCAGCAGCACATTTCCAAGGATTTAAGAATGGTGGACTCCGGAAACTGCTGAGTAAATTTGAGGCAGAAAGACGAAAGTAAGTATTTTTTCTGATTGCTGGAAAATACCGTTAAGGTTGCATTGAAATGCTGTGAGCTCACTGAGTAATAAATCCTCCTGCTGAATGCACGGAGGATTAAAATCTAGTAGGATTGGACATTGCATTCATAAAATATTTCCTTTCTCTTTTTTGCTGAAAATTGAAGCACAGTCTACTTTTAGTGTTAAGACTAATTTTGAATAATCTCGGGAAATGGCCTCAAGCTGTGCCAGGGGATGTTCAGGATGGGCATCAGGAAGGATTTCTTCATGCAAAGGGTTGTTGTGCATTGGAACAGGCTTCCCAGGGAAGAGGTGGACTCATCATCCTTGGAGGTCAAGAAAAGACAGGACTTGGCACTCAGTGCTATGGTTTAGTTGATATGGTGGTTGTTCTGTCAAAGGTTGGACCCTGTGATCTTGGAGGTCTTTTGCAACTTTAATGATTCAAAGTTGTGATTTTTTTTTTTTTTCCTCGTACTTCTGGAAGTTGGAGGTATATCAGTGCATGGAAAGCTCCTGTTCAGAATGAGGTATCTCTGTGGCAATTCTTGTGCTAAGAATTTAGACAATTCTTAAATACAGAAGAAGATGTAGACAATTTTTAAATACATAAATTATAGCTTAAGGTAGCAACTTTTTTTCTGACAGCCCTGGATGTATGCTAGGAAAAAAACATTTTTATTACACCCCCAAAACAACAAACTACTCTTATTCTTCAGAAAGCCAAATTAAGACTAAACAAAAATAAAGGTTTCCGTTTATTTTGGAACTCAAATGCTTTGTTAACTGTTGAACATGCCCAAAAGTGTTAGTTACATCTTTTCCTAACTAAGAATTGGATGTATTTGTGTTTGTTGCTATGGCTGTTAAGACTTTCAAGCAGGCACAGCTGTCACTGGCAGCACCCGTAGTTGTGACTGCTCAGTGCTTCAGCTGATCCTGCTAACCATGGTTTTGCAGCATTCCAAAGAGAATGCAGGGAGGAAGTACTCTGATCTAAAGTATCATGACAGTCCACAGAAAACTAACCCCATTATATTCAATGCTCAAAAAAGGTTCATAGATACAATATCATAAAGAATAAAAGGAATATTATAATAATCTGCTGTTGACTTTTGGGTTGGATAGGAATTGGCATCAATATTAAAATCAAACAAAACCCAGCAGATCTATTTGCTTTGAAAGTTGTATTATTGGGGGGGGGGGGGTCTTGCTTGCACTACACAATTAAAAAACCCTGTTAAATTTTTTAAAATCCTTCATTTCCCATGCCACCTCTGATGCTGAAACCTGCCAATGAAGCATGTACATCATTGATCACATAACACACATCAATGAACTTTGTGTTAATATTCTGCTGTCAGCAGACTGGTATAGGCAGCCTTATCCCTATCATTTGGAGGCCTATGGAAGTACATGTTTTCTGTTGAAGAAAATGTCTAAAGACAATTCTAAAAGTCCCCTTTACTATTTGAATAATATATCTGCAATAGTGGTTTGTGGGTTTTTAATTATAATAATTTATTACTTGAAGTAGTAATATATAAATCATATAATAGATATAATCCTTTAAAGTCATATGGTATAAAGAACATTACAGTTCTCACAGTGCTCAGCTTTCAGAAAATAAACCATTTCTCACTAGCTCAGTCCTGCAGCATATCCATGCTGGCAGAGTGCGACTTCCCAGAATGGAGGATAACTGTGAGGTAAATTATTCTCTGTGATTTCTCTTCATTGGAGAAAAGAGAAAATGCCTTAAAGGGAAGAGAATGTCTTCCTGGAGGAACACACATGGCAGTATCTCACAGGTATCACTAGACAATGCCTTTGTTTCTTAGTTGCTGGTAACAGGGGAGAGGAGGTGATGGGCAAGAGCTTTGTAAGGGTTCTATCAAGATATTCCAGACCTGTTTCAAGAGCCTGCACATCACCTCACATTTGCCCTGCCACTTAGATTTTTCTGCATCCCTCAGAAACACCAGTGTTTTGGCAATTTTTAAGGACAGGGAACAAGAAGTTTACTCTGACAGTTTCCTTTGTGTTTCTGGATTCTTCTGGAAAAGCAAAAGTCTGTCTTCAGGCCGATATAACTATATCATAGCTATATTACTCTCCTGTTAGACTCTCCCTAAAAAAAGAGCCTGAGTCAGGCTAGCAAACTTAAATTTGAGCACTGAAAACAGTACACTGCAGTTTTCAGCTAATCACTTGCCAGAGCCGGGGAAATGATCACTTATGTATGAATTCCCACAAAGCAGAAAGGAGGAAGCCTCCAAAATTCATCTTTCCTGCTATCTTAGAGGGCAGCTCAGAGAGAGCTCTATGTTTTGGTTTTTCAATTTCAAGAACTTGTGTGAGTTGAAAGACAGGAGTAAGCAAGCTCTCAATGCAATCTCACTTAATGAATATTCAGGAGGGAGCCTGTTTTAAATAAATACATGAAAGGACCATCCTCAATCTCATCATGGAGAAACTTATTTCACTGTGGCGACAGCAGTGTTATTTTGCACGCACCTGCTTATTTCACTGCATAAGGATGCTTTGAGGACACATAGCATCCCCAGGGGCACCTTCTGCAATATAAATTTTCTGTTTTACAAGGGGGGCAGATTTTCTGAAGATTTGGGTGAAGGATAAAGTGACACCCTGAGATATCAGTCAGAATATAGAACGAACAGGAAAAAAATGCAGATTCAGCAGCCATTTCGCCTAGGCTAGCTGAGCTGAAGACCTAGAGCAAGATGTGGGAAGAGATTAGTTCTCAAGCCATTCCAGGTAGCTTTCAAGATGTGACAGAATGCTTGCATGTCTTGGACCTTCAGACTGATTATTAGAACATTTTATCAAAATATTCAGCAGTGTCAGCATATTGCAAAGTGTTTCTTACTCAGTCTTAGACTCGTGGAATTAACAGACGAGAGGAACCGTTATCTGATAGCATTTGCAGTTGCCAACCAAAAAAAAGACTGAGACATATGTTTTGTGAAATTTTATCAAACAGACAAATGTGGAAAATGTGTATCTGAAGACAGTTCCGGCATGTTTTCTATTAAACAGAATATGCAACTTTGTGCAAAGACAAAGGGAAAGCCATGAATAATAATATTTATAAAAAATGCAGTGGCTTTGCAATTCTTCTCTCGTTTATTACCATCAAGAAGACCATATTTAATTTTTTAAAAAGCTGTATTTAAAAAATTATCTGAAATAAGAGCAAGAAAGGCTTTTCTTTCAAGGGAAAAATATAGTACTCTCTGTATGTGATCTGAAGCCTGTTCCATTGCTTTACAACCCATTCATAGACTATTCTTTATCTGTACCAAAAAGAAGGATCAAAGGCCCTTCCACTATAAACATCAGTCAAGTCTGTAAGGTGTGGCTGTAATATATCTGTCCCTTTAGTAGAAAATAGTGAATTTCATAAGACGAGTAAGAACAATTCATACTTTTTAAAAAAATTTTTTAGGCATGATAACATATACCTTAAGTAACTGATTTATGATTATTAAAGTATGGTAAATATTTGTAGAATATTGCTTAATTGCATATTTATTATTTATATATATAATGATGCATATTTATTTTAGAATTTTTTCATTATTTGGTATTGGTATGTTATTTTCATTTTTTCCTTTCCTATTTCTGTACAAAAGAGAAAGTCAGTCTGTTGTTCAGATACAGTCTTTTTCAGCTTGATAGTATAGATTATTTCTCCTTCCAGCAAATGGAAGGACTTGTCTTCTCATCAGTCTAGATTGTACAGCAAATTATTGTTTTTAGAGCTCAGTTGTGCAGAAACATTTAAATCAGACATTCTCTAAGTTATACCCATATAATGCCTCACTGCTTGAAGTGTTCATAAATCACTTTCAAGATACACAAAGGACTTTTTTCTTATTTAAAATCTAATTTAATCATTTCTGTTTTAACCAAAACACGTAGACTTATGATTGCAAGTTTTTTGATGCCCCAGCTCTAACCATCGAGAAAAAGAGGTGTCCCATAAGCTGCATTAGGTGCTGTGATTCACTGTGGTTTTATACATAATTTCCAGCAAGCTGTTTGGAAATGATCCTATTTTAAATTCGCAAAACCTTAAAACTGGAACACTACTGAAAAGTTTTTTCTGTTGGGTTTTTTTTCTCCAAAGCTATAATAATCTAATTTGGGTTTGAAGAGTCTAAAACAACTATTTCTGTTTGAGGCCTAGATTTTTAGTAAAGGTATGAGGTGTTGTCCTTCAGTAACGTACCTGCTTGGTGATCAGAGATTTTATTAATGCTGCAATATTCCATGTTCCTATTGCCTGAATTTTGTAGTCTTCAACCCATTTCTATTCTATGAGGAACATGAAATTGGTACCATTTTACAGAA
This sequence comes from Drymodes brunneopygia, assembly GCA_013400955.1. Classification (NCBI taxonomy): domain Eukaryota; kingdom Metazoa; phylum Chordata; class Aves; order Passeriformes; family Petroicidae; genus Drymodes; species Drymodes brunneopygia. The sequence continues at coordinate 498,418 of VZTZ01012602.1, forward strand.
AGTCCCAGACATCTTGAAATAATAAAGATCTGTCTTTGATCTAATTGTAACCTTTATTCTCAAAGGGTATGCCTGTCACGTGTAACACTTTTCACAGAGATGTTATTCTTTGCTCACTTTCCCCTATTTTTTGCATGTACACACCTGTTTGAGAAAGAGAGGTTGGACTTCACAAAGTTGGGAATGAAGAAAAATAGAGGAGAAGCAGGAAAAGTTGTGTGTATACAGCCTTAGCCATTGCCTCAATATAAAGATTTGTGGACATTTGATCATCCTAGACAGAACTAATAGCATGATTTCATTTTCCTCATATTCAGAGTTAGAATTTCCAAGGTGGCAAGGGAATCTTAAGGAAATAGAAAACCAAAGTAATTCAAACTTCTAGTTTCTCTCAGGCCTGTTTTCATAACCTCAGCTCTGATCATCTGGTTTAGTTTTATTTCCTGAGACTGTGATTTATCCAAAGTTTTTTATGTAGCAATTTATTCTTGATCATAAGTTCTCACTTCAGGCAGAATACACGTGATCCGTAAGTAAGCCACTGAATCGGTATCTTCAGTAATGTACATCAAATTCAAGTTATCTAGGGGTAGATGCACTTGCTCTCTGTGCTTTAACTGTATTCTTGATGCTAATGTCTGTGCATTTGGCTGTGAAAAATGAGAAGTCAAATGTTCGTTGTTGGAAGATTTTAAGCCAGTCCCAGATAGTGACAATTTAACTCAGTGACACAAATTATGCAGTTAACAGCAGGAGTGGGGTAACTTGTAAGTTCATTATAAGTTGGGCATTTAGCATATTGCAGTATTTATTCTCAGGCAAAAACTTGGTTAATCTAGAATTAAATGTAGCCAATTTAATATTTATTCAAATGTCTTGATTTGAAAGACAGGTGTCTGCCAAGGAAGGTGAAAATCTCCCTTGGAACAGAAAATGTGGCCCCCCTTCTTTTCAAATTGTTTTAATGTTGAAATTACAGGGCTTTCAGGCAGAGAGATGAAAAAAAGGAATAACAGTTCTTTACTAGACTATATCTATATATGTCTAACAAGGTAAAGAGCACCAACCCAACCCAGAGCAGGATCCCGGTCCCGGCCTTGTCTCGGCTGTCAGGCCCTTTCCCCCTCGGTGCAGTTCCGCCCACAGCCGGCAGGGGCGCTGTTGGCTCCCGGCCGGGCAGGGCGGGTGCGGTGATTCCCCCGCGCCGGCAGGGGGCGCTGTGGCGCGAGGTCGGCCGCCTCTCTCCCCACACGGTAATGGCGGCTCAGCCGGCGGGAGAGAGAGAGAGAGGAGAGAAGGGGCTTTCTTTTGCGAACTGATGGGAAGGAGGTGCTCTCAGTGCCCCTCTGGGTCGTGTAATGGACTATAGCAGGAACCTCAGAGCATCAGGCAGGAACAGCAGAGGCTAGCACACCCAGAGTGGCAAATAAAGCGTAGCAAAAACTTCGAAATTGTGGTGGGAGCTGCAGGGGTCTGGGCAGACACAAGGTATCAAGCTAAAATGAACCAAAAAAGCCCTGAAGCAGCAACAGAAAGCGGGCTGGGTGGGGGATTGCTCCCTTGGATGGCTCACCAGCGATGGCTGATCGTGGGGTTGGGCCGCCGTGCAGAGGGAGCGGCCTGGCGGAGAGGGCTCCTGGCTCCCAGCGCAGCATGCACCAGCCCTGGGCTCCCAAGCAGGCGGAGGAGCAGAGAAGCAAGCCAGCAAGCCCCAGTCACAGTGCCAAAAGAAAAAGAAAAGAAACAGTCAAAAACCACAGGGCAACAGGATATCCAGTAAGAGGCACCATGCCACATGGCTCTTGAGTTGATCACCCCCCCAGAAGGAGGAGCAGCCCCTGGCTCCCCACCCCGCGGGGTCCTGGGCTGTCCCTCATCCATCTCAATAGTCATGCAGCCAGGGGAGGCAGTGACTGTTCCGGACACAAACAAAACCAAAAATGGGTATGGGATATAAACCATCCCCAAGACATCAAATTACATGCGATTGTCCTTTAAGCAATTTTAAAACTGAAATGACTGCTGACAATCATGTGTTCATCATTAATGATGGTGCCAATGTATGGAAATAATCAAGTGTGGTTTCATGTGCTTAGTGCAAGCTTTGAAACTTAACCCAGAAGGCATTATTATAGAGTTTTTCAAAAGGTATGTGAGTCATAATTTACATATCAAAGGTAGGTTTTCATAATGCTGCTGATATTCTGCACTGGACCTACCCATGTGGCCTTTACCCTAATGCAAAAGTTTCATGTAGTTTGTGCCTTTGGACGCCTGTGAAAATTTTCTCTGTAAGGTCTATTGGCAGCTGCCTCCTCTAATAGTACTTACGCACCATAGCTATATGCAGCAGCAAGCTTTAAAAGCAGTTGTAGATGAGGGAACATCACTGACTTGTAAGTAATAATGTCTTTTCATGAAGGGAAAGGCCACAGGAAACCTCAGCTAATCATAGATGCAACAGTGTGGAGACACAACAGTAAGAAATATCAAATACTCCCAAACATGTTGTTTCTGAAAAATAATTGTACACTTTCCTAGGAGAATGGAGGAAGTTGCCTCAAATTATAAGAAATGAAGTATTTGAAGTTGTCTCATGCTTTCTGGGGTTCTGGCAATGTTAAAATAAGCCAAATAATGAAGTCTGGTAATACACTTCATTCTGAAGAGTCATTCTCCCTTCACTCATGCCTTTACTTAAAAGCTATGATTTACATAATTGCAGTGAGAACTGCCCACACCTTTAGTGCTACTCTTCCCTCTTTCTTACAGTGGTGTCTGTAGTTTTTCTGCTGCAATATTCAGTGAAGCTTAGAGCTGTGGGAGATGAGGGAAAACTATCTGGGATTTAAAGACTGAGGGAAATCCCAGGAAGGAGTATGTGCATGGTGAGCTTGATAAGAGCATTACCCCAATTCAGCCTCCAAAAAGACTGTTTGATAAAGGGAGGGAGAAGCCTGAAGGGGAATTAGAGAAGTAGCAAGACTTTTAAGTCTATGTCTTCAGTGCAATTAACATAGACTATTACTCTTTGTCCCCGCCCTGTCTACTGAGCTTGGTAGCTTGAGTGTTGCAGTGTATGTAGAAGTAGGTCTGACTCTGTAAGTTCATCTCACTATAATAGTGTGTCCACCTTGAAGGTAGAACTGTGGCAGTTTCCTCATTACTCAGAGGGACAGAGATTTTTTTTTTTCTTAATTCTTTGGGAGAGACAGTTTATATTATTCGTTTTGCTGAAATACTCAGAATTATGACTTCTACTAGACATGAGTCTAATAGCTGATGTAAGTTGAAGATGCAGCGCAAGTAATTTAGATGGAGCTGGTACCATGGCTGAGCTTTGCTCACTTAGATGCCATTCATCCTGACTGCCTCCACAAAGGGCTGTATCTAGAAATGAAGATATTGGTGAAAGACAGAAAAATAGAATGAGTCATTGGGGAATTTGGGACTGTAAGTCAGCAAAATATGTAAGACTGCTTGAAGCTATCCTTATTTGCCAGACTCATTTTGAAAGACTTAGTGAGGTAGTTAATACTCTGTTGGGGAGTTCAGTTGAAAAAATAAGGAGCCTTGTGCTCTTTGGGATTATTACTTGATTTGTCAAATATTTTCTATCTCTAGAATTACATTGCTTAAAAGAAGCACATAAAAATATGGGGATTTTTACGTTCAGATCAATAGCTCAAAGGAATTTTGTAATGTACTACTTGGAGCACCTGGTGGCGGGCAGTCTGTTGTATGCTGCTGTTCAAGGAAAGGTTTGTTTTTACCCTTAAGGGCATTTCCGTGGTACCTATAAAGTTCAGGCAGCTGTCATTTATTTTGCAACAGCACTGGTAAGATTTTTAGCATGTTAAGCATCGTTATTAATGGCAGAAATGAATTTGACATTATGTGACTCTCTCTTATCACAGTACTGGATACCAGTGTATTTACTATTCACCTGAAAACACAGCCAAGGCAAAAGAAGTTCTCAGCAACATCAATCACCTGCAACCTCTCATCTCAAGCCATGCAGATCTGCTGCTTAGTTCTGCAAGTCAACGTTCACCAGACAGCTTGAAGAATTCTTTAAAGATGCTTTCAGAAAAAGTAAGATTGAAATCTTCACTGCAATGGAAAATGGAATAACCAAGTCTCTCTAGGTGCTGTGGGGGAGGTTCTGCATAAATTGACTTTCACAGCATCAGGAAATGTTAAATAAACTCAGCTAATATAAGCATCAAAATGTTGTTAGTAGAAAAATAATGTTATTTAGCACTTCTGCAGGCTTTCCATATAGAAAATTAATGAAATCTATAAAGATTGCTTTTATTTAAAAGTATAATTAATTTAATTTCATGTATTTTCATTATCCTCCAGTGGCCACATACTGGGGTTTATCAAAATATCAAAATTTATAAATAATTTGTTAGTACGAGAAATCATTATTTTTAAATCTCTTTCTGTTATATTTCAAGCGGCTGCTTATGGGAGGTCATTCAAGCCAGGTTTGTGTATAAGGTTTAGAATAACAGCATGATCAGAAATGGTGATGCAGCCTGGAAGGAGAAGCTGGAAAGCTGGCTCCAGGACATCTCAAATTTTAATTCTCTTTCTTCTATTATATCCCTCTGTAGTTATAAGCTCTTCCTCATCTAAGTTCCTTTAGTTCTAAATTGAGGAAGATAATATTTCCCGCCTGTCTCACAAACTGATAATGGAGATTAGCTGAAGTCTGTAGTACTCCCAGCATATGTTATCCAATAAAAATATGAAGCACTATAGCTACAACCTGAGAGGTTGTGAAGAGTTTCCCATTGCTCCGTGGGCCACCCCTTCAGTAACGTGATCCCAGTATGGCTTAATAACACACCAATAACCATTTCAATATATCTTCAGCTATTGGGAATGACAGCTCTTGTGGTCTGTTGAGCACCATTATCCCAGCAGTTCCTTGTTCAATGGGAGAGTTTCAAATCTGAATATTGAGCTCAGCCACTCACTGTGAAGGCATTGCAGAGGAGCCATTGGGGGAGGGAAACACTGCTCTTTGTTGCAGATGTGTAAACCCACAGTAACTCTGAGAATACTGGAGTCACTGTGCATGTCAGTGATAATGGAAGAGAGCAGAATTTAGCCTGGAAATGAAACAGAGGGATTTAGGGAGGAGGGTTGTAGCAATTATAGTGTACCTTTCCATGTAGGAGGACATTTTTAGCTGTGCATAGAACAAGTGGAGCTACTCTGTTTGTGGTTAGTTCAAAGAAATCTGTATGCACAGGTAAAGAAAATCGGACAAAGCGTTTGTTCTGAGGATCCAAAGTGTGGTTGCTAAGGAAATGTGTTTGCCTCTGGGCAGGAGGAGGGGATGATTTCAGAGGGGCTGCAGGCAGCCGCGGTACTAAAGCACTGCTTGAACCACAGCCTGCTGGAGACTGGCTATAGAAAAGGGCCAAAAAAGGCAATTCATTCCATTTGCAAAAGTCAGACATATTTTGTTTTTATAGCTGGTGACTTAGTTGTTGTTCATACCAGCTTTTCAGCGCCAGGATTGAATCGCTGTTAGTACATGGGCTCAGGTTCCCAGGAGGAGTCTCAGCGGATGTACTCTATGGATGTCTGTCTAGCCTCCACCTTTTGCTTGGAAGAGATTAATCCAGTTGTCTGAACAACGGTAGCATGAGTGGTTCAATACCTGCTTCCCTGTCTATTACCAAATTTACTCTTAGGAAAAGATTGATAATGGAGAAATAGTAGAGTGGAACCATTGCTGAGGAAGCAAGTGTGGTGAAGACAGCTGCTTGTAAAAAGGGGAAGAGAGATGGGGAGGGAAAGAAACAACTTCGGGGAACGGAAATACCATTTCAAAGCCCTAAACTCAGTGAACCCACACAATACTGAAAACAGATCCCTTGTAGTGAATTCAAATATTCATGTCTTAAAATAGTCTATCTGTATAATCTGGTACAGTATTTGAGAACCAAGACTATCAGAGTGTTTGTCCTTATATTTAAGATAGAGGAGGACATGCCCTGCTGAACAAAATTACATGATACCTACTTGTATTCCTATGGCATATGTAGTGCTTCTGCTATTCCATCTTTGCAATATTTTTTATATGTAAGAAAAATGCTCATATGTTTTAACTTGATAGAAATTTAGAAATTAAACAGCTGCTACAAGAAGTCACAAAAATGGTTTCCCTGGTGATTAAATTCCACTAGTTTATTAAAAAGCCTATCATTTGATATATATAATAATTCTTTCTGTAATTATTAGGTAGCAGTGAGTAAATCTGAGCTATCAATAATATGAATTATATTTAAGTGTTCATGTTGGAAATGGAAGGACTGACTGCATGGATTGAAAGTGGAAAATTAAATCAAATAATTCCACTGCTGCTCCTTAAATTGAACTTATTTTCTCATATTAAGCATGGTTTTACTTCCCCATATATAATTTGCAATTTACTGTAATGTTTTCCTGAGACTAACCTTTTATCATCACTTGTTGTTAATTGATTAAGGAAGCCTTTAACTGTTGACAAGTGTATCAGCATTTGCAGCTTGCAGAAGGCTTGATAAATTCATTTTCCAGCTATGCCTATCTTTGTTTGCAGAAATACTCTCTAGTAGAATATCTAAAAGAATTTGCAAAGTTTTCATTTCTTTGTATAGACTGGTTTTGTGATTTCAATGCAATTTCATAAATAATAATGTTCTGCAAATTTAGCTGTACTGAGCTGTTAGAAAATGAGGTTAAAATGTAGACTGCTGTTAAACCAACGGGATCCCTGAATGGGATTTAATTACAGAATCATTTTAGTTTCTGTATGAAAAAATGGAGTATCACTTCTGTACTGATTTGCTTTAAAAATTTATTTTTCCTATAAAATATTTCTATTCAATTATATTACTTAAACTTTTCAGATCATTGCCTAATATACATTCCAGTTATAGTGGGCATCCTTTAGATCAAGTTATCAAATACTTAAAATTTTCTGAAATTTGAAGTTTTTTTTGAGTCTGCCATGCCTGATTCAGAGACCTGAAATGATCTCAAACAGACATTGTGGGGAAGGTAGGTATGAAACCTCAGCAAAACCATGATATTGCTGTTTCTAAGGCAGACAAGTAATGGAGTTTCAACTCTCCTATATGGAACTGTAGAAGAGTCTTAAAGAGGAGCTGTGCTGTTACCACACACCCCCTCAAATCTCATTTTGCCACGGTAAGGCAAAGAATGGTGGTGTTTGGTAGCACTATTCCCCAAAGAATGAGTCATTCTCCAAGCATGCACCATCTGGAGGCTGGAAATGTAGAAAACTGAAATTGTCCTGCAGAGCAATTCAGGACTTTGAGGAGACAGTCCTGAGGGGCTGCATATAAGAAAATATAAAAAACACTCTTTCCCTCTAGCACCAAGTTAGTAAGGAGGAGAAGGAATGGGTCTGGTAAAATAGCCAGGGAGATGAGTAGTGTTGACAAGTCTAAAGAATCCTAATTCAGGTCTGAAGGAAGTCTTGATTTTGTTCTAAAAAATTATAATTTAGCTTAGATATGCCTGAGGCTCTTATTTTTAAAACCTTAGAGATTTATTTGAAATAAAGGTTTTCAGCCTTTCCAGGTGCAACCATTAAGAAAATATTTTTTCCTAAACATAATGAAAATGGGAAAAAGCAGAAACTTCTCAAGTACCTAATCCAGCAGATGGAGCCTTAAGAAAACCATCAATTATTTAGAGCCTTTTTGTCTTAAATATCCATAAACTTTTGAGGGGATATTGAGATAGAAGACAAGAAAAAGTTGAGTAGGAGTGGATGCATACAAAAGAGGAGCGAGTAGTATGAAAAAGGGCTAGGATAAGAATAGAAGTGCAGAAACTGGAAGACTTCCAGGAGTCTTCTCAGGAGTTCCAGGGAGATGCTGACACTTGAAACTTGTTGGGTTTGGGGTTTTTTTGCTACTTTTTCTTCAGCTTTTTCCTAAGTAGCACATAATGGCTGAATGAAGCTTGGCTGGGCAACCTTTATTTCTAGCATTTCCTGCTTGTTTAGGCTGGATCCTCTGACTCTTATCTCCATACCTTCCCACATCCCTGTTTAAATAAGATTGTGTGCAGAAAGGCACTTCAGGACCTGAATCTGCCTGCACATGGCAAATCCACTGTGTTCTGGGAAAATAGGAAGGCACCTAATTCCACTGACCTTGGATAAATAAATTCAGGTAATTGTGCTGTGAAAGAAATTTTCGTCATCCCCTGTGAATCAGGACTTCTGTCTGTGGAGGGGGAGCTCAGGGTGGGATGTGTGGGACATGCTATGGCAGCAGGGTATGCCCTCTGTCCCTTCTCTGACAGATGAACCCTGTTTAATGATGTTGGAGTACCCAAACCTGGGGCTCTCCCAAGCTGTTGCTGTGGCTTTGTTAGTTGTTACTACCTGCAGTGAAAAGAAGCATCCTTGCACCTCATCCTTTCCTGCTCCGTAGGTTCTGCCAGCTGACAGAGTGAATAACCCAAGTCTCCCTGGGGGGGATGGAGCCCCATGTTTGAGACACAGGAGATGGGTGTGGGGCACACTGGCAGCAACAACAAGTGCTGTTGCATGGTGACAATCTAGACATGGTGAAGCCCATATGCAGAAAGCATTTTATTTGTTGAGGTGGAAGGGAGATGAATAATGCAGGCAGGTTGAAGGATTTTTCAAGTATATGGAAATTCCAGCTGTAACGGCCAACATGGAAAAATGATATAGAAATTGAATAGCATCTTCAGAAGACCTGAGGAAACTACTTCAGAGTTTCCTTTATTTAAAAAATATCAAAGCTTGAAATAGGTGTCACCTACCCTGATGGGTTGATACCTACAGGTAATGAAATTTATCTCTGGAAACACTGCTTTTGCAGATTCTGCTATTTCAGCAGTGTAGAGTGGTGGGTTTTATTTAGGGAGATGATTAAACTGGTTAATCATGTTGTATCTGACACTTATTCAGAAATTATTGTGCAATTTGTGCTGGTTATTCTTGGTACTGGTTCTTGTTGAGGCTGGCCTCAGCAGGTAAAATTTGGAATTCGAGTAAAATGTGAAAAGATTATGATGTCTATGATAGATAATGTACTCTTGTGTTAATCCTTAGAACACTGGGATTGTAGAATGTGGTGATATCCCTAAAACCCTTGAAATGTCCTCATTATTTGTAGGCCTACTTTTTCTTCCTCCCAGGCAGGCCTGAAACGAATACCCACTCTGCCTAAGGGTAATTGAGTGTTCTACACCTTTGCTGTGGTACTGCATTCGTTAGTCTAACCTTTTTGTTTGTATTTTTCCTAGACGGAGTTATTTGTGCACGCATTCAAGGACCAGCTGGTCAGAAGTGCCCTTTTAGCACTGTACACAGCCCGGCCTGGCTGTGTCCTCAAGAAACCAGCTGTGCCTAAAAACAGTGCAGAAGAAGGGGGTGATGCACAGTACCAGGATCATCCTTCTCAGATTAAAAGGCAGGACTCTATACCCCATCATTCTGAGTATGATGAGGAAGAGTGGGTAAGTAGCCAGAAACCCTTGTTCGGTGTTCAATGCGAAACCCTACAAATCAGCATAAACAAGCTCAAGCCCTAAGTGTCCTTGTCACATGTAATTGCAGGGGGAAAGGGGTGCAGAACTGTAAAAATGTGTTTTTCAGGTGCATCTCAGATTTTGAAACTCAGTTAGAAGGATTTTCCTAAGTACAGTGTGTTGCTCTGAGACTGCCTGGTTGTGCATGTAACAGTAAAGATGGCAAGTATCTTCTTGCCCAGACGGAAAAATAGTCTCTCTTTGCTCTTACTTGGGTTGGTTTTGCTAGTTGGGCAGATTCAGGGACTGGAACAGCTTATGCTGGTCAGAGGGAAATGTTATTTTCTTCCCCACCCACTGCAACACCCCTCTCCAGCCCTCAGGTTGTAATCAGTTTAAATAAACATGAATTAACCCTCAGCAAAACAGAGTCCTTTGCCCTTAGACTCTGTTCTTAGCGGGTGTCTGAGGTTGTGTAGAAGAATTAAACATAACTTCTAGATTTTTAACATTCTTAGCATATCTTTCAAAGATATGTATTATTTATATGGCTAAGATTTTATAAGTCAATTATTTTGGCAGATGTCTTCATAATAGATCTGTTACTTTGCTACTTACGTACTCAAGCTATTTTTATTCAGTCCAGGCTCATAGTTTGAGTTCATCACTGTATTCTCATAAATGCAAAGGATGCCAGCATATTCATCTCTATTGTAAATAATTAATAACTTTTGTGAGCTATGGTATTGCACCTGAAGTGTAATTTTTATCCACACCAAAAATAAGGGAAGAAGAATATATTTCTTCTAGAGAAAAGGCAATTATTTCCAGCCCCATGCATTAAGTAGTCATGAGATTTAAACAATAAATAACTCATTCTTTTATTTGTCCTCTGGTTTTAGAGATTTTAATTCACTTTTTCTTGTTTTCTCAACAACCTGAGGGGCTGGTAATGGTGGTTCTTTCCTTGAAAAAAAAGCCAAAATGGTTGTTTTCAGCTGTTGAAACATTCAGAAATGTAAATAACGCAATAGATTTCATCAAAGAGAGAAATTTTGCACTGGAAAAAGTGGCATTTTGTGCAAGCTGTATTTTAATTTAGTACTGCAATTTAGCATCTCTGAAGAGAAGATAGCTTTGTTGTTTTTCATTATTGATAAAAAAATCTGCCAGGTGCTTGGTTCTCACCTATTAAATTGCATAAGTGAATAATTTTAATCTGTATCTATTTTTTCTGCTGAATTAGTAAAATTATCTTGATTCAAAATTCAGTTTGTCTTTCAGTGTTTTCTGAGTTAAACTGATTCAGAGTCATTGGCAAACTTCAAACAGTATAAATCCTAGAGAAATTTTGTGATTTTTTCTGAATTTGAAGGATTAGACTTTGGATAGATTTCAGTTCTTTCTGTCAGCAGAGGTGATAAATAATGTGAGTTTTAATAATCCAATTGTCATTAGCATGATGGAAAGAGAAAGAATAAATGCATATAAAATTTGAAAAAATACTTAATCTACTGTGAAAGTCAACTATAAGGGAAAAAAATTTGAGACACATTGCTTTGTATGCACAGTGTTGTATCCTCCTTTGCTTTTGTGGCTTTTTTCCTCACTATTATCAAGCAGTAATGTTACATTTTGCAGTTGGGATTTTGGTTTTGCCTGAAATCTAAATCCTTAAACAACTCTTTAAGCTGACCCTGTTCCATCCACTTCACATGATTGTCTTGCCTTATGACCATCACAGAAGTACGAAGACTCATCCCAGAGCCACTGACAGCAGTATGGATTGAGCTATTTATATTGGTGCACTGTGCACAGCCAGCAGGAAAGCATCACTGCCAAAGGAAAAATATTTAACTTGAGAGTTTTACATTGCCTCTGGGTAGATATTCTCTTCTCTCACCAGCTGCTTCTGCTATCCTAGAACCTCCCTGCAGGAGGGCACAAAGCAAGTTTTCATGTATAATATAAGAAAAGGTGGGCACATTGCCACTTGGAGCTGACTACTCTACACTTCTGACTGGTTAACAGGACTGGAGCTACAAAGAGCAGATAAAATGGCATTTCCAATAAGCTCTGTATAAATGCTGATGTGATGATCAAGCTGAAAGACTGATGTGTGTGTGATCTATTCCATTCCATGTGCACAAGAGGATGTTAATCATGCACGTTACTTAAGATATTTGCTTTATCTCTAAAGAGACTTCAAAATGACCTAAAGGAAATATCTCAATATCCACTCACATGAAGGAGACACAGCATCTTCAGAGTGCTGGGAGGTGCAGATGCTGTGTCATACAAGTAAAGCACTCAACTGCTGTGGTATATATGGAGGGACAAGAAATGACAGGAACTCTGTGGTGAATTCAGAAAGGCTGAGAATCCTCTAAAAACAAGGAGACAGCCTCTGGGACTCCACTGGCTGGCAGTGTTTAGAAGGAAGACATCCAGTTAGGTGCATTGACAGAGAAGAGTATCCTCCTGCTTTCTGAAATGAGGAAGCTGTACTACTTTTTCATGATGCTTTCAGGTCAGATGGAAATGAATTACATTTTTTTCTGCTGGACGAATGAAAGAGAATTATTTTACAGATTCATTTGTAATTGTCCTAGAAGTGCCCAGCTTTCAATGATGGCAAGGCCTAGCTTTCCATGGAGATTCTTCAGCTGCTTGCCAGTACCACAGCAGGGGTGACAGTAGAAGTGTGACCATGGTCATTTCTAACTAGCATCACCTAGCTACATGAGCCAGGACTCCATAACATTCCAGATGGATTCTGAAGTTCGGAAGAAGTAGATGTAAATGTGGCACTGCCTTGTCTCAGTGGGGTCAAGCCCTATTACAGATTTCTACCTTACCTGGCATTGCCTTGATTTTGTACTTAAATAAGCAGCAATGAGAGAGAGCAGACATGTTGTTTCTCTCGTTCTTTCATACCACAAACTTACCATCCACATTGCTCCAGCAACCAATGGAAAACTTGTAATTAGGGGAAAAGTATCCTGCTTAGGGAACTAGGGTCTTAGTACTTCAGTGTATCAAGAAATACTTCTCCTGATCCTTCACTTCACACAGAGGGTTTATAAGAATGCTTACTTAAGAGCCTGTACGGACTGTATTTTGTCGATTAACCTGGCACATGCTGTAAAGTTATCACTTGTGAGATTGTTTTTAGGCGAATTGAAATTAGACTGCTTAAGGAGATGAAAGGTTGATGGAAAGTGCACTAGACTACAGGAAAATATTCTGGAAATAGTAAAGGATGGCAATATGAAATGGATGAATTACTTCTCATAGAGAATCATAGAAAGCCACTTGATTTTCACTGGTTGGAAACTGCATTTTTACTTGAAAATTGTCCCTGCCAAACTGCAGAATTTCAATGGCCTTCATAGAAAAACGTGACTGCCTTGGTGCAGACAGAATAACATCTCAATGAGTGATAGATACCTCTACTTTTGCTATATGCCCACAACTCCAGGAACCTCCTATGTGGAGAAAAAGAGCTGTGAGTCAGGCCCTTGCTCCCTCTCGCTTGTATGTAAAAAAGTCAGATACACGATAAGAGTGAGCTTTCTGTCAACAGATGTTTATGAATTTTGTTTCTAAACCCTCAGGGAATGCTTGTGTGAATATTGCGTAGACATCATCTCAATGCTGGGTTAATAGTTGGTTTGAAAAGAGAAAAGTGCTCTTTCCAAAGTGAAACAAGGGCTCATGTTTGTTTTCTTGTGCAATAACTCCAGATGCTCATTAAGAGCCTAATGCTTTTTGTGTTGGTATTAAACTTCGCCAGCACACAAAGGAAAGGGAAATTACGTTGCTGCAGCCATGCTGAGCAACTTGAGTTGCATATTCCTCAGCAACTTCAGTGACTGGAAGTTTGAAGCTCCCTGATGCTGTCTGGTAAAACTTGCTGATGCTTGGGGTCAGAATTTTTACTATTTGCAGTATTTCACTGCTCTTCATAGAATCTTTCCCCCCCAAAATTATACTTGTGGGTGGTAAAAATCAGAAGTTTCACACATATTCTAAATGTTTTCAGGATTGCTTGAGGTGCATATCGGAGGAAACTTTTGAAGGAATCTATACCTGTCCTCTGTCTCTTTTAATTGTACCTATGCATGTGAATATCACATTCTCATGTGTCTAATGGTTTGTTTCATGTGTACAGGTGCAGATATTTCTACAGGTTGCATTGTACATGCAGCACTTAAAAAAATGACTGTGGACTAAATGCAGTTCTGCTTGAGTGTGACCAACTTCTTGCCTCTTGTAAATCAACAATATCTTTTTCATAGTATAGTTAAAGCATGGGTTTATCTAGGGAGAAAATGAAATCATCATTCCTACATTTACCTATAAACTGGATGCTCACTTGTCCTTAAGGCAGCCCACAAGAATGCTCCAGGAATGAGGGTTGGGGAGCTGGAGGAGAGGGCTCTGTTGTACAGGTTGGGCAAGTCCATGCTTCTGTCTGCAAGCCCATGTGATGTCTCTTAGGTCAGGATGACACTTGTCACAGGTTGTGTCCTCAGGAGGAGGAAACAGGGAAAGATCAAATCCTTCTAGTCAGGATGAGGGCTTTAAGTGTGGCATACAGTTGAAAAGTAACATTAGATTTAAATGTTTGCCTTAAGTAGTATTTCTGGATTTTAAACACTAGAAGTAGTAGTTCTAGATTTGCCTTCACACAAAATCCAAGTGTTGCCATTTATATGGAACTATGGTATTTCTGTGAGTTTTCAGTTTTCTTTAACCTTCTCTCTTGTTATTTTTGCAATTTCATTTTTGTGCCTGAAGACCTGACATATACGTAACACTTCAGGCACTGTAAAGTGCAAAACTAAGTAGTGATATTATCTTCCCATTTTTAACCCACAAGCAAACTCAGATTGCTTTGCATTATTTTCAGAATGACTCAGCAATACAACATGTACATGGAGGGAGATATCTGTGGGTTTGTTATGATTTGGTTTTAGTCTGACTGCATGTCTTGTGTACAGCCTCATTTCTGGTATGGCTTGGTTTTTTCCTTCTTATTCAGTGCCACAAAAGTAGGTGCAAGAGCTTTGATTTCTGCAGCATACTGTAGGACCTATATCTCTGTTTCATAACAGCTCTTTCTTAAACTCCACATTATTTCTTTTGTTCTCTGCTCATACACAATTTCTTCTATCACTCAATTACTTCTGTAATTCTCTTATTTATTGTAAACTCAGTTAAGTGTGATGGTTGCAGTTTATGTGAGAGATGAGAAATGAAACTGTGTTACCTAATAAACATGCCATGACAGCAAGTTTCTCATTCTAGTCCTTGAATTTTACATTTGCTTCAGCAGAGTAACTGATGTGATAAAATACAGGATATGTTAAATTATCAAAAAGTGGTTATTAAGTACAATAAGAAAACTGGCAGTCCCACACAAGGTTTAATTTCACAAGGCTTTGAGTGTGTCTGCACTCCTGAGGTATCATTTAAATAGACAAACTGCTCAGTTCCTTGCTATTAGATCTGAAACTTTGCCTGCATTTTCATTTAGAATTTAAAGCACGTGTTCTCCAGTGTCTAAAAACCATAAGAGTTTGGGTTCATTTGCACATCAGGTTGGTAATAGGCTGAAGGATGAAAGGAACAGTTATATGCTGACACCTAATATTTCTAGTAATTTGCACTTCTGTCTCAACTTTAAGGGGTTAATAAGTTACTATTGTCTCTCTTTTTTTGTGCAGTGATAACTCTGCTCTTTTTCAGGACAGGGTGTGGGCCAATGTGGCAAAGAGTTTGAACTGCCTTATTGCCATGGTGGACAGATTGCTTGAAAAAGACAACATCAGCAACATTAAAGAGGGTGAAAATGAGTCTTCAGCAGCAGATTGCAAGGTGTTACATACAGGTGGTAAGCAATCCCCCTCTAATTTTTTTAAAATATTTGACTAGAGTAAATAAAAATTTAAACAGCTACAGAAAAGTCATGTAGAGAAGACTCCATACTATCTTTGATGAGAGTGCTAATATAGCAGGGTTTTGGAGGGAGGTTATTTTTTCAAAGTGCAGCTTTATTGTGTGCTCAGATTGCTTGCCATGCTCAATTGTTTGTGCTACAGTGTAAACCTTTTGAAACCACAATGTTTTCTTTTTGAAGTCTGATGTAATTAAATTTACTTTAGATTTTCTTGCATGTAGTATTTTGAGGAAAAAAAATTGGGCTGTGTCTTACCCCATGGAAAACTTGTAAGGAAGGGTGAACATTCTGTATCAGTGTCATTCTCTTGCCAATCCTTCCACTTTACTGGGGTGATATACTGATTTTTATTTTCTGATTTGATAAAATTTGTGTTTACCTGGATATATCTGTCAGCCTTTGTCAAAAGGCCAAGTGGAATAATTCCATGAGATGACGAAATGAAAATTTTGTCCATGGCAGGTCCTTGTCACCGAATCTTCTGATTTTCTTCTATGGCTTATTCATGTTTGCATTCTTGATACATAGATTAGATCTGCTTAATAAGTCTGATGAGACTTTCTAGTCTGGAAGTGTGTTGCTACAAATGAAACAGATCCTTAGTGATAGTGGTGGTAGTCCTAATGCAAGGAAATCAGAACCAACCCTTGTGCCACTCTTCAGTTAAATAAAACAACTTCCCATACTAAACAACAAACCAATACCAATACTTTATCAGTACTTTATTTCATGGAGCTCTGTGTAGTTTGGAGGTGGTTTTTTTTAATTTTGTATTTTATCCTGTATCTTCCTTTACATGTTCTCTACAGAATTTAATGACATCATTTTATATCAGGCATTTTAAAGTTACTAGTATGCACTTGTAATTTCTTTCTTGCATAAAGAATTAAAATGACTTTTTTAGCTGTATGTCATTTGTGTAGTACTGGTGAGCTCTGTGAGATTCTGTTTGTAGTGTTGATTTTTAATGTAGCTGTAACATCTGCATTTTTACCAGTATGAGAGGTTTGTGCTGGAGTCCTGGAATCTTTGTTTTCAGTGCCAGATGTGTTGGACTTGATTTTGTATGAATAGTCCAGAGAAAAGCTTATTCCTTATCTGTTTGGTTGTCTAAGTTTTTGTCTACCAGGCATGTAATGTTAGAGAGGTAGATGATACCATCTCTGTTATCTAGTGAAGGCTTGCAGGTGAAAAGTATCAACACAGATTTCTACATCTTTCCTGCCTTCCTCAGAGAAGGTACAAATATTTAACAGTCAGGTAGGTGTAGCTTTGAACTCGGAAGAATCCTTAGATGGTGAACCCAAGCATATTCATTGGGATTAAAAGAGAAAAATTGAATATTGTTCTTGTTCCTAACTCCCTTCTCTTTCCTACGGTGCTAACAAGCTTTCCTGCTATTGTTAGAAGTCCAGTGTGTCTTGTAGAAACGTTTTGCAGATAAAGTTGATAGTAGTACACTTTCATCCAAACTTTCCCCCCAGTGACTTGCAGTGCCTTTGTGCATAGACATTTGCATGCATAGACACACATGTCGTGGGTTTTATCTATTTCATAGTTATGGAACAAAAGTTCAGATTTCCAAAAAAGTTCAGACCTCCTTCCTCTGTCTGAAAGAAAAGATATTACTTAGGATAATTATTTTGGAATACTTTCTGACATGCCTAGCAACATGAACTTTTACATAATTTCCTTCCCTCTCTTCAACCCCCCTCTCTTATTCTGTATATGCCATGATATGGATTTAACCAGTCCATTTGAGTCTTTAATTCTAGCGTGCTCATAGCTTTGATTCAGGGTCACACCCTACACAGGCAAATGGAATATTGGTTAGAGCTTTTAGTTCACAAGCCGAAAAAACCCAAAAGTTACATCATTTTAAATGCTATAATAAAAAGCCATCAAGTAGAATGAAAGGTAGCTCTTGCTAAGCAATAATGATAACTGTAATGGTTAGAAAATTATAGACAAGTTTCATCTAGTTGAGAAGTCGTCTTCTGGAGCTGGTGGGCCAAGGACACAAAAAATATTAAGCTGCTATAGTGCTAGAATACATTTTTCCCTTTTTCCTTCATTTCAAAGTCACCCCTATTTCTCTTGAATCAGTATAGGGTGCCCTTCAGTGAGAGCAGTCAGTGCTTTTGTTGAGCTGTCCTGTAAGTTCTGTAACACTCCATCGCTTGAGAACTGCAGAGATTTGTGGGGCAGACTGCTGAGTTCTCATGTTCTTTTTGAGTAAGACATCATTTGTGGAATGCCTTTGACAGCTTATAGGACTTTCAAGGTCATACAGAAATGGAGATGTTTTAAAATTACTTTCTTTCATAGGACTAACTTTAAAGATGGAGCATTCTGAAGAGCTATTCAGGTGTGTGCCAAAGTTGGTTGCCTAATCATTTTCAAAACCACTGCCTTTGGGGCCAGAATTTTTCATGCTTGAGTTCTCTATGAGAGTGTGGGTTTAGATGTTTGTTTCTCTCTGCATCTCCCTCTCTGAAATTCAACATGAAACCCTAAGGGTGCACCATGAAGCACCTACACAAAAGCTGAGATTCCAAGTTTATAGCTATAAATTTGGCCTTAATTCTACTTCATTTTACACTTGAAGCCTGGTTGTGAGTTCACAGCAGTTTCCTAGATATAAAATCACACTCTATGTACACCCATAGATACATTTCTAAAACTACAAACTTTTGTGCTACTTACAATTCACAAACATTACATAAATGAAAAGCTTGCCACAACTTGCTATTATATATTATACATAGTTCGAGCATATTTGAGCATAATGTATTTCGTAAACGCTGCAAATGTATTGGCACAGATTGATCTTTGAGTCTGAAACTGCTT
Source organism: Drymodes brunneopygia (assembly GCA_013400955.1). Classification (NCBI taxonomy): domain Eukaryota; kingdom Metazoa; phylum Chordata; class Aves; order Passeriformes; family Petroicidae; genus Drymodes; species Drymodes brunneopygia. The sequence goes on from VZTZ01012602.1 coordinate 516,776, forward strand.
TAGTGCTGCAGTTGATCATCAGAAAAACCAAGCTGCTTTTGTAAGAAAAAAGAGTAAGTTTTGAACAAAATATTGGCAAATATGCCCTAAAGTATGGGATGAAATTTTTGTTTATTTGGTGAACCTGACTGGTTGTTTTGTAGCATATAGCAATGAAAAACCTTTCAAAGAATGCACATTCATTTTAGATCATAGAAAATGTTACAACAATAATTTGATGCAATAGCATCTTCATATAAATATAGATGTTGTTACAACATAAATTCAGAATTTCTTAAAGTAGGTTTTTATTTGCAGTCTCAGTGTTGACATTGTGTGATCTTATTCCTTCTTTTTCCAAACATGTTTATATTTATTGTTTGGAATCTTTGTAATCGGAAATATTGGAGCACAATTTTTCCTATACTTAGCCTTTCAATGTGAATTATACCTTCCTTAGCCTTAACTTTTCATGCAGTCTGACCTTTGAGTGTATTCTAAAGACTGAATTTGAGTTACAGTTACCAAGGTAACATGCTATGGTTTCATCAGTTGCCAGGATTATGAATCCTCTGCAGGATAAATCAGGAAGAGTGGAAGGATTTTTAAGGAGAGGATTTTTTTCTGTTGTTCTTTTAACTCTAGTCTGGTTTGCCTTGGAGAAATATGTGACAGCATTAAATTCTTTTTATTTTTGCCTTTTCATTTTCCATGAGAGTTGGAATGTGAAAGCCTGTCCTGCAGCATTAGCGGCGCCAATGAAACACAGCAGTTTGCTCTTGTGCTTACACAGCCCCTGACAGATCTGTGTTTGGGCTGCTGAAAGTGGCTGTTGTTTCCATCTGCTCCTTGTACCATCCCATCAGAGCTCCCACCCAGCTATTCCTCCCCTGGCTCTGGGTGAGAACTCCCTAATTTGACACACGCAGGATTGACCACATTAACTCAAAAAATTTGAGTTGCCAGAGTGATTGCACCTGGATTTTGCCTTTAAGTGAATTATGGAATTGTAAGTTCTGTGAATTGGCCACTGATAACCTTCAGCACAGGTAGCAAAGAGCACCTGGGAAACGTTGCCACACTTCCTAGCTGGAATTAGAGGAAACCTCTGATCATACCCACATTACCATAGACATGCGTGGGTTAATTTTTCTTGTATTATCTGATACCTGTTGGAGGCTATATAACTCTAGATTCAAACTTTCTGACTTTCAGTGCCCTGGGGATGGGCATACTCCTATGTTTAAGGTAATTAGATTTCCTTAGCTTTGTTTTTTTATTGCCTTTGTCGTCTTCTTCTGTTTTCACTGTGACTAAGCATGCTGAGATACTTGTGTATGTATGATTAGATGGTTTCAAGTTTAACTATTAATTCATGTGACAGTGTAGAAAATCTTGGATGATTGCAATGGAATAGTAAATCCCAAGAATTCAAAATCCCTTTTCTGGACACCCAAACTGTGCAAAGCAAACTGCTACTTTAAAGTGCAGGAGTACCAGGAAAATTTATTCAGGTTTTTGTTGTTCCTGTAAGAACTGCTGCAGCATTATGAGTACAAAGCCTCATCCTTTCTCAAAGAGCTTAGCCCTAAGGTGGAGTTAAACTGAGCTCCAAGAGCTGAGGGGAAAGATAAAGAAATAAGGTGCTGATCTTCTTATGGTGCAAAGTTGAAAACGTGAACTCTTCTAAGTCAGTCTTTTTAAACCTCCGTTTAAAAAAATATAAATTAAAAGAGTGTTCCTATCCTAGGTGAGTAAAATCAAATCCTGGGTTAATTATTTCATACTGTTTTTAGGGATTTACTGCTGCTTGGGGTTGGTTGGTTGGTTTGTTTTCCTGGTCTTTTTCCTTAAAACTGAGTTTGTCTAATGTTCAGTTTGTGATATCAAGAGAACTTATTGATGTTGTTTTACCTCTATTATTTCAATTCTGTTATGAATTATTTGTATGATCAGGTAGTAAGTGATTAACTCAAAGGAAAGGTTACCTCATGAATATCTGGTGTTACATTTATATGTTACATTTATTTTTATGTCTGTAGTGTCCTCCTTTGCTTTAAGAGTACAATATTCTGCATTCTTCTGCTTTTTATTTCAAGTTTAGTTTTTAACTTCACACCATGTAAGTTTTGAAGTGACTTAAAGCCATTCATGGATTTTAGGTGGCACAAACAGCAGTGACAAAATTGGCTTTTTTCTCTGTTGCTAGGGCAAAAGGAGATATAGGAGTGTTATGCTGAAGCATCAGTGCTTTTCCATTTTGGTTACCAGCATATTTTAATAAGCATTTCAGTGGGCCTGACTTTAAAAAGAGCAGGAGCTTGCTTTTCTGCCAAACTTTATCAAATTTAGCATGTGGCTTGACATATTGCAACTTGGATATGAACATGCAGAACTGACTAGCTGGGTGCTAAACAGGTCATTTGCCTGTTCAGGCCTGTTGATTATGGGAACGTGGGACTGAAGGCCATCTTCCAGTAACCAAAGGGCAAATCCTGTCACAGACTCAACTGCCACCACTCTCTTAGCAATGGACATGGAATATTTACTCAGTGCTTTGCTGAACACACACTTTTGTTTTAATCCCATTCTAACTGCATAGCAGTGGTACCATCTTTTGAATTTCATCCTTCCATTCTTTATTTTAATATGTTTCATTTTTATGCTTTGTTTTAGTTTCCAGTGGCTGACTAGCACAATTTTTGTATTGAGTTTCCTTGCTTCATCAGGAGGCTCTGACAGTTCTTCTGGATGCTAAGTATTCCAAACTGACAGGCTGCCCATGTCATTTTAGAAACCTGACAGTCATCCTGGAGTCTCCTTGTTGCTTCTGTTCTTGCTCCTAATGTCTTTTTTCAGATGTTTACTCATTCAGTGAATTCTTCAGCTTTTTTCCAAGGGATTTTACGCTGTGTTGTGGATACAAATCTTGCAATTTTAATTTAAAAGGAAGCTGAGATTTGAAGGGTCAATGTATGTGAGTCTGTGAATGTGTTAAAAGCAATAATTTATATTATTCCTTTCCTGAAGGGATTCTACAAAAGTATTCTGATAGGTATTATATTCTAAAATGCATACAAGGTGACTCTACAAAGTCACTCTAAGAGAAGACTTTAGACATGTCGGCTGCCTTTAAAAATAATATCTATTTATGAATTGTATTAGTATTATAAATTTTTGCCTTGCATATAAGACAATCTTTTTTTTCCAAAATCTACTGAATTTACTTTTAAGCCTCAAAATATAATTTTTATTTGTTTGTTTGTTTCACAAACTTCAGTTCCATAGTGCTTCTCAGTTTCAAGGAACACCTTACAAGCTGCAATACTTCCATATAAGTAGGTGTTACTGCTGGATTTTGGACCTTTGTACATTGTTAAAAGATGATCCTCATTCATATTCCTGCTGGAGTATTTGCAGCAGGACATCCTCCATAACAAGTGACACAGTGCAATTTTAACAGAGCAAAGATTGAGCACCTTTTTGTTTTTCTTCCTAGAGTAGGCTTTTCTAAGATCTCAGTCTGTGATACACCTCTTATTTTGATTTTAAGTAAAGCATAAGCATGAGAATATACTTGTCCATTCACGAACATTCCTTTTTTTCAAGAAACAATGCAGTCCCTTTCAGATTTGCCAGCTAGCTCCACCTTCTGGGGACTGGACATCCTTATTTACTGAAATAGAGAGGTTGCAATGAGAGAAAGGAGTAGAAAATTATTTTGGAAAACTTAATCACAGAAAGGTTGTCTTCTTTACTAGTGACATGTGCAATTCTATATTCTATAATAATTTATCTTTTCTCAGTGCTAAGGTAAGGTGTTCTACAAACTTAGAATTTTTATTGTTTTCCAAAAAGCCAAATACCTATGTAAGTAGGGCTCTGTGTTCTTTGGGACATCAAGTACTCAGTAGGATTTATTTTTAATAAATTTAGTATGAATGTTCTTTAATGAAAAAATGGCCTTTTTCAAGTATTTGAATTCCTTTTTAATGCAACTATTGCAGAAAAAAATCACTCATATTAGTAAGTTAGTATTCTGAACATGTAGTCTCCCCCCCAAAAAATACCTTGTGAGAAAATTATCTTGAAGCTACCACAAGGTATGTGCAAAATAATTTGGAAAATCATAATAGAAGGTGGTTATCAGTTGTTTACTGCCAACCTGGAAGGCTGCATGCAGGAGAATCCACTTACATTTGTTCTAGGTCCAGTACTATTCAATATTTTTATTACTGACTTGCCTTATGAAATATGGATGATGCTTATAAAATTTGCAGATGCTTAAAGCTGGGAGAGGCTTTAAGCACTATGGGAGCAGGATTAGAATGGATCCTGATGAAATGGAGCACTGAAATGTTAGGATGCAGTTCAGCAAGGACAGATACAAAGTTATGTTCCTGAAGAAACAGAAATCCTCAGTGCTGATGAACTGGGTAAGTGGCAGTTCAGTAAAAACAGATCTAAGTATTATGTGACTTGTGGCCAGTATCTGACACCCATTGTCTTAGGTTACAATAGTGTGTATTCTGTCACCATCCCCATGAGCTGTTAGGGGCCAGGTGGGGCAGTGTTCCTCAGCCATCCTTGATGGCCCTAGGGCGGAATTTCCAATGGGCCAGCGGGTGGAGCGGGGCCAAGTGAGGTGCCTGGAATCTTTCCTGTTGATGGGCCATAGCAGGGAGGGTCTCACGAAGTCCTCTCTGTTAATGGGCCATTAAGCTCCACTGATGGATTGCACCATTCCCATTGTGAGATGCCCCGCCCAGGGGGGGAACCAAGCATCCCCATTCTGAATATAATTTAGATCCTGAGCAGCACAGGGCAGCTTCTTCACCAGACCTTCAGAGAACTGCTTCAACAGAGCCACATCTATCCCTGGACAGCTACCGACACCCTGACCAACAGGGTGTCAGGTTGTATCCTGACTCTATCAGCGTTTTTGTACCAATTGCATGTATTGTAATTTTCTTATTAAATTTTAGTCCTGACTTTGAGCGTCTCACTAATTTGCTTTCAAACCACAACACCCGTCTATTCCTAAAATTACAGAATAGTTTGGGTTGGAGGAGGCCTTAAAGAGCATCTTATTCCAACCCATCTGCCATGGGCAGGGGCACCTTCCACTAGAGGAGATTGCTCAAAGCCCCTTCCAGCTTGGTCTTGAACAGTCCCAGGGATAGGGCACCCACAGCTGCTCTGGGCAATCAGTGCCAGTGCCTCATCACCCTCACTGTGAAGAATTTTGTCCTAATGTCTAATCTAAACCTACTCACTTTCAGTTTGAATCCATTCCCCTTTCTCCTGGCCCTACATGCTCTTCTTTTATGAAAAAGGCTGTCAGAAATGCTTTGTAGCCCTATCCACATAACCTGAAGTTGCAATAGCAGGTTCAAGAAGCGTGGTTAGTTCTAGAAATTCTGGTTTTTCTGCCCTGTATAGCAGAGTATTTGCCACATCCTTGGCTGTGTCCGTATCCAGCTCTGTTTTCCCATGGAAGAAGAACAGATGTCTGTTTGCTGTACCTTCAAGTCTACTTTAAAATGGCCAAGTATAATATTTTTCTTTATTTGCTCAAGTAAGAAGCAGCCAACAAACTCTGTTCTTATTGGTTCAGTGTGCATTACCTCTTTTGAGCTTATTTTGCTGCAGTTGCTTTCATTGGCATATGCTTATTGATTAAATCAAATGATTGCAATTTGACTTGAAAGGAGAGTTTAAATTGCCTGGTCTGTCTACACTGATTTCCAGTACATCACACCTTTTTGTCTACCTTATTTCTAAACTCATCTGTGTTTTGCAGCAGCCTCTGGTTGTTCTTTTGCTTTTATTCCCTAGAATAAACACCACAGTTAGTCCTTGTTACTTTCTCCTCATGAGGAGGGGAAATCAAGTTGCTGCTCAGCCCTTTTGATCAGCTTAAGGAGATTAAATCTTGGTAGCTCTGCTCTTCAGGCTCTCCATTTTTCCAGCAGTCTCTTTAAAACGTGTACACCAGACCTTGGCACGCAGTGTGTCATCACTCAATGGCATGTATAAAATCACCTCTTTTTGCTGGAGCTTGTACCTGGGGGTGGCTTTTGATCTGTTTTGTCAGGATGACACTCACTTCAGAACTGCTATTTTCCCAGGAACACTCCCTCAGTCTGTACTACTCATGTTTAAATATGTATGATTGTGTTAAAACACATGCTGTCTGACCACAAAGACAATAAAGGAGCTCAGGTTATTCTCTGCGCCTGCTCTGTCCTTGTTCCCCTTTCCTGCCCCTTGCTTTTTGTTGTTTCTCCCAGCTTTCAAAATTCTCTTCAGTCTTCTTGGCTACAGTTTTATCAATTGTGTTTTTCTGGAGTTTAGCCAAATTGACTGGCAACAGGCAGCTGTATCTTTGTGCCTAAAGAACTTCCTCAGTACTAACGAGTTTTCACTGGCCTGACTCATGTTACCTGAAACAACATGCTGCTGTCTTGCACCTAATTACAACAGATTTTAATTATCATTGGTTCTTAGTTACACTAATCTACAGAAAATATGAGCCATTTATGGACTGTACCAACTTTTATACAGATTCTTTCTAGCATGTTGATTTCTCTCATTTTAAACTGTACAATGAAACTGAGACGTAGATTCTGAAGGAGGGGGATTTATTTGCTTATTATTTGCTGAACTTAGGGGTTAGGCAAAACCATATGCATCTACAATGCAGGTCTGATTTTATTAAATCCTATAAGATTCAGGAACAGCTAGGATAATTGGGCAAGTTTGTGTAAGGTGTTCTGATTTTCTTCCATTCCTAGTTATCACTGTTTCATTTGTAATGTATTAAGGAATCCCATTTTTCAAGCATTTCACTAGGGTTTTTTTTTTTCCTGATATTTCTAGCATGTATTTTAACAGAGCAAAACATGTTTCAAAATAGTTCTAAATCTCTCTGATAGAAGTAGCTAAAAATTAGTTCAATATCTCTAAATGTTTAAAGAGAACAATATATAGAGAGAAGTTAAAACAAAAGGAATATGATCTGAAACTTACTATGTTTCCAGCCTGTACATTAAGCAGGTAATACCCTTCCAGATACCTATTTATTATTGTGTTTTGCCCTCCAGCACCCACTTTTTCTTAAGTGTAGGGATATTCTCCCTGGTTTTACATTTTTGATGCTACTTCATTTCTTTCGTAGCCAACTGTAAGTCCTGGAAAGATCAGGTCTTTATCTCCACTGTATTTATGTGTTAAATGAGGTTCTATGTGTTTCCCTATATACTCTGTTACACTGAAATACAAGTTTTACAGAGATGCTCGGACTGTTAACAAAAGGCCATTGTTTCACAGTGCAGTTGGATTCAGGCCAGGGATTTAACCCCAGTCCCAGTGATAAGATGGAGTCCTGAAATAAGCATGTTCTCCAGTGGCATTTCTGGTCCCACAATGATGCGGGGAGAGCTGCAGTGTCGTTTTGAAAGGGAAGGGTGATCTACACAACCGCTGCAGCCATCCTTCCTCGTGGAAAAGGATTTTCCACTGCAAGTTTTCCACTTTGGAACGGATGACCTGTTTTGTTCTAGGTGACTGGTATGAGCAGCTGTACCCGCTGGTGATTACACTGAAGGACTGCATGGGAGAGGTGGTGACCAGGGCCAAGCAATCCATGGCGTTTGTCCTGCTCCAGGAACTTGCCTGTGGTTTGCCCCAGTGTTTGATGCTGACGTTAAGAAGAGACATCGTCTTTAGCCAAGCAGTAGGTTGTCTTGTGTCACTTACTTCCTTCTGTTGCTGTAGTTATAAGCATACTGTTCATGCCAGTGTTTGTGGTTTTCTTTTTTGTTGTTTTTTTTTCTTTTTCCAATTTGACACAACTTTTCCGTTTCTTTTCTGCGATATTCACCTAAGTATTTTATAATGTGATAATAAATAGAAATCCATAGTACTTCTGTCCCTGAGTCAGAGAAGCAGGTCTGCGATGGATTGGAAATGTTGCCTAATCCCACCTTTGCACAAAGAAAGATCCAGAAATCTATTTTTAGACTTCCTAGATTATATAGTTCTCAAGTCTAGCTTTGAATAGGTCTTGCTGATATTCAGAATCACAGAATAGGCAGGGTTAAGGAACCTCTGGAAATCACCCCATCCAACTCCCCTGCCAAGGCAGGGTCACTTGGAGCTGGTGACACAGGAACACAGCCAGGTGGGGTTGGAATGTGTCCTGAGAGGGAGACTCCAAAACCTCCCTGGGCAGCCTGTTCCAGGGCTCTGCCACCCTCAGTGTAAAGAAGTTCTTCCTCACATTGAGGTGGAACGTCTTGTGTTTTGGTTTCTGGCCTTTGCTCCTCATGCTGTTGCTGGGGTCCACTGAAAAGAGTCTGGCACATTCTCCTGGCACTCACCTTTGAGGTATTTATATGCATTAATGAGATCCCCTTCAGCCTTCTCCAAACTGAACAGGCCCAGGTCCCATAGTCGCTCCTTATAAGAGAGATGTTCCAGACCCCTCATCATCTTGGTGTTCCTCTTCTGGACTCTTTCCAGTCACTCCTTGTCTTTCTTGTCCTAATGAGTCCAGAACTGAACACAGCACTCCAGATGTGATCTCACTGAGCACTGGCTAGGCAGCATCCAAGCTAGGGAGTTTTTTTCCTGGGCACCTTGGAAATAGAGAGCAGATTCTTTGTTTTCAGTTTGTAGCAATATTTTAAGTGTTTGAAGACTTATTAGCATGGCTCTCCTTAGAACTGTCTTCCCTTGGCAAATAACTGAAGATCTTTACGTTTTCTCCTGTAGATCATATTTTTTCATATAGATTTTTCTCTAATTATTTCATTTAATTTCTCCTTTCAGTTATATGTTGCAACTGCCAAGGAGATTCAGTTGCATTAGATGTTGAACCACTTTCAAATCCATCATAATTCACAGTCTTATGTGTTTAAAGCCTGGCAAGTAAAGTTCTGGTCTGATTTATGTAAGTGTAAACACACAATGCCACAAAAAATTAAGCTTATCTAGTATATATTAAGGGAATATTTCACTACTTAATACATCAAAAAAAAGCATCAATAATACATTATTATGAAATCATGTACATAGTCACTAAACAGAAATATCTATGGTGTTTTCTCAAGTATCTAGATGCTACCTCTGTTGTGAACAATGATAGCAAGCCTCATTTTAACTGTTTGTCTTGTAACAGTATACCTCTTAATTGCATGTGTTTTAATTATCCTTATAGCTTGCTGGGTTGGTCTGTGGATTCATAATCAAGTTGCACACAGGTTTACATGATCAAGGATTTTTACAACAGCTTCATACTGTTGGATTGCTCGTGCAATATGAAGGACTCCTTAGTACATATAGTAAGTATTGTTCTTGGATAATGTTCCTTATGTATCCAGCCCAGAAGTTTACCCAGGAAGTCATTCTTTTAACCTCTGCTCTGTTTCCAGTAATTTGGCTTGTTGAATCAAATATTGTCCTTATGGGACAGTAGACTTGCAAATAATAGCACAGCTGAAGTAATTGATATTGTGTTGTCAATTCTGTAGCAAAAATTATTCATCTATTTCATTCTGAGCTCTTCTGAGAACACGACCTGCTAATTGTTCCATGCAGACCTGACCCAAAATACCAGATTTATAAAGCTAATCCAAACAGCAGATTTAAACTGTTACTGCCTCCATCAGCCTTGGCCCTGATCACCAGTGCTGATAATGTGAAGATAACCTGAAAACTGTTTAATTCCTAGTTTGTTACTGATGCCATTATTTGATAGCTATTAAAAAGGAAATTTGGAGGGGAAAATTGCCTTATGTTTCAAACTTCAATGCATATCTATTGGAATCATTCCCCAAATCAGAGATTTTGACCGAAGTAGAGTAATTTAGCACTTGTGCAGCACTTTAATGCAGTTGCTCACTTGGAGATCGCTGCCTTCTTCGTTTTGCATGATGCTCATTGTTGTTCTTCTCAAAACCTTTGTCCTCCATCAGCATGACAGCCTTTTAAACACCTTCAGAATAGACAAAAATGGCTTTTTCTGAGGTTATTCTATGCCTATATAGAACAGGCTGATATTCAGAGTTATTTAGTACTCATAGTTATCATTTAGGCCACAGAATTGTCAGCAGTTCTAGAAATCAGTCTGGTTTTATGTAGGTTACTTTAATGTGGATTTAGGACTGCGATTTTTAGATGCACAGACTGGAAAATATAATCCTTGTATTGCTTTACTCTAACCTATACAGTGACTGATCTGCCAACTCTGTTAATAACCTTTTTAATCTTCCCATGTAGGTGAAGAAGCAGGGATGCTGGAAGACATGGCTGTGGGCATTTCAGATTTGCAGAAAGTAATGTTTAAAGTCATTGAAGCCAAATCAGAAGATTTTTTGCCTATTATAACTGGAAGGCGGTAAGAACTTCACTTCCTGGAGCCCAGGAGCCAAAGCTACAGTTTTAATCTGCAACCCATGACACCCAGCTAATGGTGTTCTTGTTGCTGAATTCTATTCTATGGAAAGTGCAGTAGATTTACTTTTCAGAAGGTGAGGTAGCAGGGATTTTAAAGGCTAGTAAGATCTGTGTTACTCTCCTGATAAAAAGCTAAAAGTTCCAGTTACTAATACAAATTAATCTGAACAATGTCTGTGTTGTGCAGAGCTGCTGGCTCATTATTCATGCACAGATACTGAATCGTAGACAGGTGACAAGGTCATTATTTACCAATGTTGCCTCTAACTGAGAAACTTTGGTTTTGAATATCCAGAATTTGTATTTCAGTGTGACGAATGAAATTGCAATTCCAAGAGTTAGGCCTTGATTGTTTTTAAGATGGAAACCAAAACACTCAGATGCCAAAACTTAGTGGTCACTTAAAAAAGGAAGCCTTTCTTAGATGCTGAAAATCACACAGGACATACACGACCTTAGAAATCCTTGCATGACGCCACTTATACTTTATGAATCTCGCTTAAGTACTGCTGAATATCAGGACATAAACTGCAATACTCCATTAATTTTGGCTATTTGAGGGTTAACAAGATTGGAATGGATTTTTCATCTTTATTATTATTCTAGTCTGAAGTTCCAAATGTTTTTACTTTTGCAGAAATCACTTTCTTAATAGTATCATTATTTTTAAGATGACTGTAAATTAAATTCATCTAAAAGCAGCAATTTTTAGAAAATATGTTTCCTCTGAAGGGAGCTTTCACCACTGATTTACTTAATTATTCTGCATGACTCAGTCTCATTGAATGGGCTTTCTGAGAAAGGATTGAAATAAATAACAGGAAAGCTGGAGTATGATAGGCAACACATTGGCGATAATGAAGAATAATTATGATGTGTGGATAAAACAGAAGAAATACATCCTTTGTAAATCACAGCAGCCAAAAATGCTGAAACATCCAGCATCCACATTTACTGGCTTGCTGCCATTATTGTGATACACTGAACTGTCACACTGGGAGGTCCTAGATTTGAAGGAGACCTGAGCTTTCAACTGCCTCAGGCATTCTGGACTTGATGGAGCAGTCAGTGTTTAAGGAAGAACTGCTACTGCCCATGATTGCTGTACCGTACTTACTGGCAGGTACTCACAGGATGGGATTGGTATCAGAAAAAAAACAACATCTATAAGACTTAGGTGGAGGAGTCTTATTCCTCTTAGAGCTCTGATGGGACTGTTCCTGTCAGACAGCATTGGAAGTCAACCATAAAAAGAGAAGATGGTGAAAAACCTAGTTATTTTCTAATAAGGGTTTAAGAAACCCTCAATTTTTAGATCAGTTTGGTTGTTATATGGTGTGGCTTGATAAACGAGACTAAAAGATTGTAGAAATGCAAGACAGAAAACCAAGCTACAAATTCTTATCTTGAAGAGTCTGCATATTCACTTGTAATTGTTTTTCCTAGGGAAGTGCTTAAGCCTGGGATTCTGTGTGCACAAACAAATCAATCCAAAGCGTGTGGCCTTGTCTAGCAGTGCACTGACCTGCTAATGTGAGTGGCTGACACCAGCCACCCAGGGGAGGTGAAGTTCTGTTAAGGATCTCTGTTCTTTTATTAGAGGCCAAAATATGCACTTTTTGAACATTCTTCACAAAATCACAGAATATTTTGAGTTGAAAGGGGACCTACAAGCATCATCAAGTCCAACTCCTGGTCCTGTACAGGACATCCCAAGAATCACACCCAGTGCCAAAGCTCAGAGAGCTTTGTTTAAAGGCTTCTTGAACTCTGTCAGGCTTGGTGCTGTGACACTTCCCTGGGGAGCCTGTTCAACCTGCTCAGCCACTCTCTGGGTGAAGAACCTATTCCTGACATCCAACCTAAACCTCCCCTGACACAGCTTCAGGGTATTTCCTCGAGTCCTGTCACTGGTCAGGAGAGTGAAGAGATTGGTGCCTGCCCCTCTGCTTCCCCTCATGAGGATGTGGAAGATCATACTGAGGTCTCCCCTCAGTCTCCTCCAAGCTGGACAGACCAAGTGACCTCAGCCACTCCTCATGAGGCTTCCCCTCAAGGCCCTCTACCATCCTCATGGCCCTCCTTTGGACACTCTTTAATGGCTTAATGTCTTTTTTATATTGCGGCACCCAAAACAGCCCCCAGCACTGGAGGTGAGGCCGCCCCAGTGCAGAGCAGAGTGGGACAATCCCCTCCCTTGCCCAGCTGGCCATGCTGTGCCTGATGCCCCCCAGGACACAGTTGGCCCTCCTGCCTTCCAGGGCACTGCTGACTCACATTCAACTTTCCATGGACCAGGACCCCCAGGTCCCTTTGCACAGCACTGCTCTCCAGCCTCTCATTCCCCAGCCTGTCCATACATCCAGGGCTGCCCCATCCCAGGTGCAGAATCTGGCACTTGCCCTTGTTGAACTTCCTACAACTGCTGATTGCCCATCTCTCTGATTTGTTGAGGTCTCTCTGAAGGGCTTCTCTGCCCTCAAGGGAGTTGACAACTCCTCCCAATTTACTGTCATCAGCAAACTTACTTAGCATTCCTCTGAGTCCTGCATCCAGGTCCTTAATGAAGATGTTGAAGAGCACAAGGATGGAGCCCTGCAGAACCTCACTAGTGACTGGACACTAACCTGATGTCACCCCATTCCCTATAATCCTTTGTGCCCGACCTGTAAGCCAATTGCTTACCCATCACATAACATGGTTATCTAGCTGTGTGCTGGACATGTTGTCCAGAAGGATACTGTGAGAGACTGTATCAAAAGCTTTGCTGAAGTCCAGAAAGGTTATGTCTGCTGGCTTTCCTAGATCAGCTAGGTGGGTTCATTTGATAGAATGCAGCTCAGAAAGCTGACCGTATCCTGAGCTGCATCACAAGCAGCATTGGCCAGCAGGTCAAGGGAGATGGTTTTCCCTTTCTGTTCTACTCTCATGAGACCCCACCTGCAGTACTGTGTGCAGCTCTGGGACCCCACATCAGAAGAACGTGGATCTGTTGGAGTCCAGAGGACTTAATGAAGATGATCAGAGGGCTAGAGCATTTCTCATGTGGAGACAGGTTGAGAGACTTGGGGTTGTTCAGTTTGGAGAAGACAAGGCTCCGGGGAGACCTTACAGCATCCTCCTGTACCTAATGGGGCTACAAGAGAGCTGGAGAGGGACATTTTACAAGGGCATGGAGAGATAAGACAAGGGGGAATGGATTCAGACTAAAAAAGGGTAATTTTAGATTAGATGTTAGGAGGAAATTCTTAGTTGTGAGGGTGATGACAGACTGAAACAGACTGCACTATGAAGTTGTTGATGCCCCATTCCTAGAAGTGGTCATGACCAGGTTGGATGGGGCTCTGAGTAACCTAGTCTAGTGAAAAGTGTCCCTGCCCATGGCAGAGGAGTTGAAATGAGATGGCTGTTAAGGTCCCTTCCAACCCAAACCATTCTATGATTGTTCACATGAACTTTGAGGTATCACAGTCCGTGACACTGTGTTTTCAAGAAAGCCCAAAACTGGACTAGCACTAAAAGCCACACTGAAGTGATCTAAAACATTTCACTCAGGTGAAAGAAGAGCTGGGTAAAGAACCTTCAAGCTGAGTTGTGACTTGACCATGTGTGCATATTTTTTCTTTTACAAAGCTAAGTCCGTGTAAATGACTTGTTTTAGGTTTACTGCAATGAGCTAAAGGCATGCAATTTCAGCCAACTCTACAGCTGCAGGATCCATGACCCCCAGCCATGTGGGGGGTACTTTTTAGAAGCGTTCTAACCAAACTACAACTGTCTATCTTCATATGTGATGATAACAAATATTAGTGAATAATGCAAAGGAAGTTAGAGAGGGATATTTTTAAGCAGTCCTGTTTAGGCAAATCATATGTATTTAAATATTTAAGACCTAAATTTATACGATTTCTTAAACAGATGATTTACTATTTAGTCTCTTAAAACACCATGCTTGCTTTCTCCACTCTGTTTTCCTGAAAAGTCACTAAATGTTAAAAATTATGTACTGATTTTTCCATCTCATTGGAAAATGTTGTACCCACCTAATCCATCTCCTGCCAAAATTGCCTGGTAGCTCTGCACTGAATCTAGCCATAAAAGAGAGAAAGCACATGACAATAAAATTTATTGTTGTATTGCTTTTTCTTCTTTAAGTAGAATAATAGACTTGTAAAATCTTTGATAAACTGATGTCAAACAGGTCCTCCAGATTTCAGTACTTTGAATTGTTTCTTTTTTTTCTCCACTTGACTTCAGTACTATTCCTGGACTTTCTAGACAGCTTTGTCATAGCTTTACAGCCTTTTCCTTCTGTAATCAGAAATACATTGTTTTCATTGTGCAACAGACTTTTTGAAGTTATCAAGGATTATCTCTGAGACTCCAAAAAGTGTTTTGAAAAAGAAAAAAAATACAAGGGGGAAAGTCTCAAATTGTTCTGATGCTAATTTATCACACCTAAAGATCAGTATTTCTCAGTGTTCTTTCACACACAGAGATTTGCAGTGATTTTGGGAGTACTAAAATGTAACAATGCAGCGATTTGGCGGCATTTTGGTTCTGTAGTGTATGCTCTTTGAATTAGACTAAACCAACATTTCTTCTCAAGCTCATCAAAGCACTCCATCACAGGAGTGTTCTGGTACCACTTGACAGCAGCCAGGAGGTCTCTCAGGCAGGCTGAGAATTTAATGCTGCTATGCAGAGGTCATGGGAACAACATTCTTTACTATCTTTTTTGCTAACTCTCTATTTCTTGCAGATGGGTGAATCAATTAAACAAAACACCAACTTATCTGAGAAGCAGAACTATTTTGTTTTTCCTCCCCCCTCCCTGAGATATGTATTTTCCACTCAGCACTGATACTCCCTCTCAGTGGGGAACAGCTGGCATTTGCTCAAAGACTGCACACCAGTTCTAGCCTGTACAAAGCAGATGCTGCTGCCCTTGCTGAATGCAATTACATTGCAGTCACAGGTCTGCACTAGATCCATTTTACTTTGTTCTCAGATATATGAGCAGGATAAAGTTTAAATATGACCACTGGCTCTTCCAAGTGGAACCTCTATATCCATACACTTGAGCTGGTGCCACTCGTCCCTCAAGCCTTGCCAAAGGTGTCAGAGCTACTGCAGAAATTGACTTCTTTCTTCAAGGTTTTCTGTCTTTACTCACCCAAATTCTCCATGTCAGTAATCCAGATGGCATTTTTATTCTTTAGCAAGTACATGATTGGTTAAATAAGAGTTGGAGGGACCTCATGGTTATTTGAATAGGTGCAAACAATTATCCATCTAAAAGTTACATACAAAACTTTGTGACATCCTTGGGCTAGTTTCTGTAGGCAGGATAGTTCTTCCTTCCCTCCTGTTGCTGTAATACCCCTTGTTGGTGGTGTCATATTCCAAATGTTCTCTGCAGGAGCTAAAATTTCAGCCCCCATTATCAGTCAGCCCTCTCTGATTAAAATACCAGATCCTGAAAAAAATTGGGTTTGCTTCTATTCTGCTCTTTTTTGATTAGACTGATTGCTCTAACAATGAAAATAAAGCTAATAAAAGCTTAGTTAACATCATCCCATTGCTTTTATTTTGGGGTCAGGCATCAGTTCTCAAAGGCAGGTCAAATCCAGTGGGGGTTTCCATGTGATCAGAATTTGGCCTGGCAGCCAAAGCAGCACGTTTTTCATAAAGTCAAACCAAACACAAATATAAGCCCTGAACTGCTATATATCATATCCCAGCTCCCAAAACAGGGTTCATGTTTGTGTAATGAGCCTTCAATTATTATCTTCATAGAGACAATTTTGTTATTGGTGATGCTTTCTGCCCCCAGGGAGAAAATCCAGCTACTGAAGAAAATGGGAGTTTTGCTCTGGGATTTTGTGAAAGGTTTTTGCTCATATTACTTTTAGAGTGGATACCAGATCAAGTTGTGGGTTTGGAAGTAAGTTCTTTTTGTAAATCAGCAAGATGCATTTTAAGAGTTGAGCTATTCTTATTGATATTTTGGCAACAGAAGACATTTTTGCTGCTTTCATCTTTAGTTCTATTTTCACTTCAGTAAAGAAGTTAGTGTATAGTTATATACAGTTATACCTGCCTTTCTTCATAGAGGTTGGTTATGGTCTTAAAACAAGCAAGCTGAATCATCCCTTTTTATGGTTCAATTAAGGGAAAAAGGGAGGAATTTATAAGTCTACATATTCTGTATAATTTAGGAAGATTATTTTAAGCAAACCAATCAAGAACCCTATCCTTATTCTTGTTTTTGTTTTTCTTAGTGAACATTACATTATAGAGGTCCAGCTTCCAGCAAAGATGTTTGAGCTGCTGCCACAAGAGATTAAAGAAGGAAAGCTGCTTCGCATGTATCCAGTGCTCTTTAATGTTGGAATCAATGAACAGCAAACACTGGCAGAGAGGTAAGAACAAGTCATATTTCATTTTCTGTCCAAGCTCTCCATGCTGGTAGAGGATATCTCTCAGGATTAGAAATAAATCTTTTTTGTTATTTGCTCTTGGACCATCTCACATTGACTCAGTGTGTATTTTAAAGGATATTAAAGGAAATAAACACAAGCTATGAAGCAATGCAGAACAATGAAAAAGTCCAAAAGAAGATAGGACCGTAAGCAGGGCTTTGTTTCACAGAGTTGGTGCCATGTTGCTCTTGGATACAGATGCAAAATGGATTTCTATTTCAGAGATGCAGAATTTTGTATGTATGCAGTACTCTGAAATTCTCAAACAAGAGCTTGAAAATTCAAAATTCTTGTATCTTAAAGGTGGGGTTGAAGAGTCTGGGCAAGTCATAAGCTAGATAAATTTTCTCCGTTTTTTGGGGTTTTTTTCTGGGGTGGTGAAGTGGTAGTTAATAATAGGGAATGCATTAGTGGTATGTTTGTAGAAACATGAAGGCTGATAAAGTTCTGATGTGTTATTATCACTCCTCTGCAACAGATTGCTGGAAACTAATTAATTAGTATAATAATAGTCAAAGTTGCACCAGTGTATTAACTTTCTCTTCCAAGACAAGGGTATCTGTTGGTCATGTTAAATTACCACATTTGTGCAGTGATAAAACTGCAAGGTAGAAGTCAAGATGTCAACACAGACAGCTACTTTCTCTAAACTAAGTTTTTAGCTGCTTTTATTAACAGAGCATCCAAAATACATATACTTATCTTTAGGTTGCATTCTCTATAAGCCAAAAGCAAAAGTGTAGCTGGAGAAATAGAGGGAGACAGTGAAAATCCTTAACCTGGACAACAGGCAAGAAGTTAAGCACCACAGGAGTTTCACCTCCTGCTTTTTGTAGACAACCAAGTAAAATTAGTTTTTTAAAGAAGACTACTAAAGAATGCCATTAGGTACCTTTGTGGATGTTTATCAGAGACTTTTCCAAGCTGAGCGGTGATATGTTAGCAAATTTAGGCAGAAAATTGAAATGGGAGTTATAGACTGAATCAAAAGTCAGTAAAAACTGGCATACTACTGGTGAAAGAGTTGGATAGCTGGTTAGAGAACTTGGGAACTTCTTGAAAATGAAAATAGGTTATTCTTGATGCCATAAAGAAGAGAAAAGTGCTAAGAGGAGTGATGTGGCTAAAATGATAATGTGCAAAAGCAGCAAAGTTGGTTATGACAGTTGTAAGTGGGACACATCTTTTTCCAAAACAAGAGATAAGGCATTATGTGGTAACCAAGAAGCAAGCTGGTGAGACCCTACATGTATGGGATAGGCAGGAAGGACTGAGAGTTACAAATGTTCTGAAGAAAGATTTGACAAGGTTTAGAAATAGCCTGATTACCTGGGGACTTGTAGAGGAGTTGGTATGAAAAGATGCCTGGCTTGCAGGTGAAGTGGCAGGAAGTATGGTTGACCGTGGTCATTTTATATTGTGCACAAAGAAAGCCATGAGAGAAAACATAATACCCACATATCTATAAATATGGGTATGTACTAATATCTACCAAGTAAATCAGTTCAATGCAGAAGCAGCTTTTCTGCATGCAGTTACAGTCTGCTTTTGTCTTAATTCAAAATATTGCTTAACTCCTAAAGTCACACATTTGTTTTTGAGACTGAAAACACTGCACATGATTTCTGGTTAAAAATATGGGGGGTTTTGTGGGATAAAGAACACAAGAACATAAAAACTTTTTTGTGGCAAATTTCTAAGAAATGTTACTCTATTAGATAAAAATATCTCCCTTTCTTGTTTGTTTTTTGATAGAATACACTTGAGAATATTTCTGATTTAAAAGACACATCCTCATGTGACAGTGCAGCAATGGCTACTGAAGTAGCCAAGTCTTCTCCCTTTGGCCCATTGAAATATTTGCTTCCCTTGAACACAACGTAGCAGTATATTTGGTATCTTTGATCTATGTCTCCTTCTCTCTACCTGAGTTTCTCACTTACCTGCCCATACCTCTCCTCCTGTATTCTTCTATTTCCATTTCAAAACTATTCTAAAAATGAGTTGCAAAAACTTGGCCCATTCCTGTCTTTATAATCATATCTCCTGTAGTACCATGTGATTTATTTTTTTGGCAAGTGAAATGTAGCTGTTATAGAAATTTTGATTTCAGAGAGAAATATATTTGTTTATATAGCTATAGTTATTTTGTAGATAAGCTTCTCTTCCATTTTCTATCACTTCAATGTTGTCCAGCTCTTATAGAAATTAATATACTTAAGCAACAGCAGCACTGAGAGCTGGAGGAGTTGGTGTTCTCTGCCTATGGTACCATTTGGAATTTCCCCAAAGTGCCTTTCCATTTATTCAAAATTTGTGAGGGCAGAAATATTAAGTGCCTTTTTGTAGTGGTTTCAGTTTGCCTTTCTGGGTTTCTGGCCAAATGCCAGCACACTTACCAAAATTTACCTGATTATGCTGTGAGATAAGGATTAGGAGTAGGCAAAGCAGGCTCCAACTTTAAGAATATAAAGAAAGTTTATTAATAAACCTAAAACAAAAGGGAAAAACAAGAAAAACCAGAACAAAACCCTCAGACCACCTCTCCTCCCCCCACCTCTCCATTTCTTACCCACTGACAATAGAAAAAGACAACACTTTGACTTTCAGTCAGTTTACCACCTCTAAAATAGTATTTTCTCAGTTCATTTAGGGAGAGAAGACTCTCTTGCTTGTACCATGGACTCTCTGTAAGAAAATACAGTTTTTATGGTTTTCAGCTTCACAACCAGCAGCTGCCCAGGAGGAAATCTACTTGTTGTGGAGGATCCCTCCCACACCAGGAGCCTTCCCACAGCCACTACAGGGGGGTCATGACAGTCCATAGGGTACCCTTTTAAGGATGAGCAGTTCTATTGCAGCAGTGAAGAAAATCCCCTTCTTCTGTGTCTGGCAACACAGGTTCTTCTGGCAACACAAGTTCTCCAGTATTCCCCAGGGCCAGGGACAACTCACAGCATCTTCTGTGTCTCGGCTCAAGCTTCTCATCGGACTGCACTTATTTCAGCACCTACTCATCTCCACCTAGGGGCCTTGGTTCACTGGCTGCTGTTAGAACATCACATCCTCCCCTTTGGACTATTTTCTCATATATTACAGGGAATTTATTAGCTTAGTCCCAACCATGGTTTCACAAAAGGATTTTCAGTTTCATTATTGAAACACTTCTCAAGGTCCTCCCTCTAGGCATCGGCTGTGTTTCCTTCACTGACTTAAAGTTTCTATGTTGCATTTCTGTAGGTGTCCTCACTCATTCCTCTCTCTGTGCAGGGAAGGATGGGTGTCTGGAAGTTTAGTCTGGACATGGAGAGGGTTAATCTCTCTCTCTCTCTCTCTCTCTCCCTCTCACATGGTCTCTGCTGGATTGTTTGAAAAGTCTGAGCCGGGTGGCAGAAGCACTGAGTCTCTGTGGCCTGGCTCTGCAAAGCTGGCTCGGCCTGATAGGGCCGGCCTGGCCAGGGGTGACAGAGCAGGGCCCGGCCCGAGCTGGATGGAGCTGGCCTGGCCCTTGCCTGGCCCAGAGCAGGGGTCTGGCCCTGTCTAGCGTAGCTGACATGTCGGCTGAACTGTATCTGCAGAGAATTCAGGCCGGTTCCTCCCCAACGTCTGCTGTATGGCCACTCCAAACCCCTCTTCCCCCACATCTCCCTCTGAGGGGGAGAGAAGCTCCAGTCTTACTGGAGCAAAGAAGCTGCTTGTCTCTGAAGAAGGTTAAGAGGAAGGGCTCAAAAAATCCACTGCGTATATAGGGTTTCTTTCCTTGAAGGCAGATAACTTTTAATTGGTTGGCCCATATATCAATGCTCAAACCTACCTGGTTATTGGTTCTCTCTCCCAGGAAGGAAGTTTTATTACTTCCTGCAGCATGGGTCACTTCTAAGATTGACAGCTCCTTGGCCAACCCAGGACACTTTTTTTTGCATGTTTGTAAATTGATTACTTTGTTAATAGATTTTTGAAAGAATAATACATCCGTGATGATCTAGTTTCCAAAAAATAGTTCCAAAGCACAAAAGAACTACTGCATGTTTGACAAAATCTAATACATTCAGCACTATAAAACAAGTAATATAAAATCAAAGTTTTTTCCTTATGCAAAGAAATAGCTATGAAGGATAATTTATCTTTGTTTTGGTTTGTGGGGTTTGGGTTTTTTCATAATTTATTGTGTATTTTCATAGGTTTGGAGATACCACTTTGCAGGAAAACATTAACCAGGAAAACTTAGAACTTCTCAAAGAATATTACAAGTTATTTATGGAAAAAATGCCTCCTGATTGTGAGTACAAAACAAAGCAATGTCCAGATGGCTTTGAAAACCTTTGATGGGTAAAAGGTTAAAACAAAGTAGTATTAGCAGAGCCCCATAACTTGTTCCATAAATTTAAACATTTTTTATCAGCCCTGCTGATCTCAAGAGTGATTTCAGGCCCAATGCCACAGCAGAAACTACAGAGAGAATGAAACAGAGGAATGATGAACTGAACAGCTATTTTAAGTTATTAAAATAATAAGTTTCTTAATATTTCAAGTAGAGGACAGTCTGTATCTACCGTATTTTTACAGAAATACTCAGTGGGAAATTTCATCAGCCTCAGTCATTCCCTCTGTTCCTATTCTGAAAATGTATTGAGGTTTGGTGAACCACTGAGAAATCTGCAGATGGAAATACAAGCAATGAGCCACATCATCATGATATGAATAACAAGGTTTCATTAGAATAGGCCCTGTATTCCACTTTTATAGAAATTTGATATCATTAAAATAAACATTACTATGCTATTACTCTGATTGCCAAAAGCAAGGACTGAAAAGACATTTACATCAAGCTAATCCTGTTAAAGTCGTTTTAATGCCCAAACTATAATCCCAAATGTTGCAGATTTAACAGCCTGATTTTTTAATCCTATGTAAAGCTTTGATACGTCACTGTATATGAATACGTGTTTATCTCTTATATCAGGATGATTTTAATTTGTTAATAATTTTGACAGAAACAAAAGCTCTGTTCCTAAATGGTGGGCAGGATGCCCATCCATCCACCCACAGACCTAGTATTTCTAGGATGTCTACAGAGAAACTCATACAAGAAGTTGGGTAATTAATTTAGAGGAATCTTGCCAAGAAAATATCCTCGAAAAACTAAACTCATCCAGGGTTAGGACTAAGGTAGATTTACTACCTCATAAATGGATTTGATCATATAAAAGCAAAAATTTGCATGCAGATAGTACTGGCTGCTTTTTATTAAGAAAACTTAAACTTGTACTGCAGGATTATTAGTGAGCCACACAGTTCCTGGTCTTCTTCCAGACTGTGCAGGCTTTTGAGAACTAATCTTGTCTAGTTCATCATGTCTTTTCTGGTTATTATAACCTTTTTGCTTTTTTCTCTACCTTTAAGATCTGATTCTCTTCTTTATACAATTTTTTTATGGAGACTAAGCACTTGTTTGTTCCATTTCCCTTCCCAGTAGCTCCCTGCCATTACATGGAATCACTCTTTTGCCTTGGAGAAATATGCCTTTTAAACCAGCCCTCTGGGAAAAAAAAGCAGCTCTCAAATTTGTTCATTTTGGGGGAGGACTTTAATCCCTCCCCTGCTCCCCCACCTCTGAAAGGCAAACCTCCATACAAGGCTGGCAGCAGCCCTGGTGCTGTGGCCAAGTGAGAGGCATTCAGAATTGATGGCTCTTTGATGGTTTTGTCCCACCTTTCCAGATGATTTCCTGTACTGCCAAATCTGTGCTACAAAATAAATGCAGGATCCTGTTCCCAAAGCTGTTAGTTCCAAACAGTGCTCATAAAGGCCAACAGAATTTGAGGACTCGCAGGCCTGTTTGCCAGGCTGTTGCATCCACCCTTGGCAGCCTCCCTTGCCTGCTGCTTCGTTCATATATTCCCTTTCAAGGAATTCAATTTTCCACTCCCAGAAAGGTATTGCCACCTTTACTATTAGTTTTCCTCTTGTGTGTGTATTTCCCCTTGCCAATAATATTCTTGCTTGTAACTAAGCAAACACTGACTTTCTCTCTCCTTTAAGATGAACATACACTTTGTAATTCAAATTACAAATTTCTTAATCTCTTAAATTCTTTTAGCAGAAACTGAAAATAAGAGTGTGTTCCCAGAAAGATTACTACCAAAAATGCTGATGAAATATAGCTCTGGTTGAGGAACCAAAATGGTACTGCTTTTATGTAATGCTAAGGATAGTAAGGGTCCAAAAATGTAAGATTGTTGTTTAGTAGTACATATTTAACAGAAAATAACAAGGCTGTTTGGTACTTCCAGGCTCCTCCCCCTTATAATCCATAAGCCTGATTTGATGGTTTAATACTGTGAGGGACCCAAGGCGTTTAAGCAATTGATAATTTCCAGTCAAGGTGCAACTCATTTGGCAGTACCATAAATTAGGAGACTCTTGCTTTACCTGTGGTGAAGTCATCCCTCTGAGATGTATTTTCTGCTGTGAACCAAAGGAAAGCTGCCTGGAAGCAATGAAATGTTTAGTGATGCATTTGCATAATCTCAAAGTATCTTTGTCATTGTGTGCTTTGTGTTTTAAAGAAACAGATGCAGCCATAAGTGTAATAGTCTAGCAGATTGTGATGTGGTTTTATGTGCTCTGCATTATCTAAGTATACAATCAGGACTTGTAATACACAGTTAAAACAATCCACATTAAGATTATTGCAAAACTAGTTTCGATGTAATTCTTTTGTTTTTGTTGTTTTTTGTTGTTTGTTTGTTTGTTTGGGAGTTCTTTAGACAGCACAGTATGAGTGAAGGAACTTAGTTCTTTTTGAATATGTTTAAATTTCTTCTGACTGTGAATCGTGGATAAGGGAAACTACAGAATTTATTAGATGTAAAAGGTAAAAGCCTGTTGATAAGAGGGATTGTTCCAGGTTGAATCAGGTTAGGAGAACGGATACTGACCTTCATTAATACTTCTTTCATTTTTATTCTTTCAACTGAGTATGAGTCTTTGGGCTGGGTTGTGGGGTTTTTTACCCTCACTGGATGGACAATTTACTTTCTCTGCTTGAAGAAACTGTATCCATTTATCAGTTTACTTTCAGTTTGTTTCAGTTGATTCTGAGCCTTTTTTTATGGTGATAACTATAATTAAAATTCTTTTTACTTCACTGCCATGAGAAGAAATCATTTCAAAAAACAAATTCTGCTTGGTTTTACTGATTTTTAAACTAGTGAAGATAAATGTAACATTAGAAAAAACCATCCTATATATACACATGAAACAGAGGAGGAAATTAAATTGCCTACTCGTGAATTTTTGCTACAGATGTAGGAAAAATTAACTTCAGCTTAGATGCCATACCCCAAACAGGGAGGTAAAATTTTGGATTTTAGGTAAACCTGAAATTATTTTCTACTTCAAAATAAAGCCCCATTTAATTTCAGACTGAGAAATACACTTTGTTACTTTTTAGAGGGTTTATTTAGTAGTG
This sequence comes from Drymodes brunneopygia, assembly GCA_013400955.1. NCBI lineage: Eukaryota > Metazoa > Chordata > Aves > Passeriformes > Petroicidae > Drymodes > Drymodes brunneopygia. The sequence goes on from VZTZ01012602.1 coordinate 541,175, forward strand.
TTTAACCTTTGTTACATTATATAAAAAAACTAAGGCACATTTCAAAACAAAAATGAGATGTTTCAATTTGAAAACAATATCAAGATTTTGTACTTTAAAATAAAAAAATCTTCCCATCAAAGCAGATTGTAATATACTCAGAGTTTTTTTTCTAATTTTCATTTAATATCTGTACTAGCTGATGAACAGAACTACATCAGAGATTTGATTTTGTTTTTCACCACCCATTTATAAGATAAAGGTTGAAGACACTTTAAATTTTCACATGAAGGTCTTAGGGAGGGCAATTCAATACTCAGAAAGATATAAGGTTTGCTTATTCCTTAAATATTTAGCTAGTAATTTCCATCCTGTGTTCCCAAACAAAACTGTAAATAATAGACCTCTTCTTTACCATGAGCATTCTTTAGTCAGAACAACCATATCACCAACCTTATCATAATAATAAGTTTCTCATCCTTTTTTTCCAGGTCTGCCACATTTTCAAGAACAAAATGATTTAAAGGGATTGCTAGAAAGTCTTCATCAAAATATCCAGGCCAAAAAGAGAAAGAATGTAGAAATCATGTGGCTGGCTGCAACGGTAAGCTGTCTTGTTTCAAAGGAACTGATGAACTAATGATGAACTAATTTTCATAAGCCTGCTGATACTGTAAGTGCAATGGATCATAAGGATACGATTGGAGAACTCACTGGTTAAAGGAGGCAGATGTGCTGAAATGGTTTTCTAACATACCCTTTCTCATAGTCAATCATTCCACTCATATATGTGTCTCTTCTTCCTCCGCTTAAATTGCAGACAATTTCTTTTTCTCACTTTTTAAACTGCTAGAATCTGCTAGAATTCAAGCGATTTGTTTCATATCCGTTCATTGATAAAGATAAAATTATTGAAAATGATTTCTTTTTTTAGTGTCCTTGAGGTATGATGTGGGAGATGATTGCTTGCTCTGGCTTTTTTTGCTATTGCTGCATTCAAATTTGATCTTCTATAATTAAATTAATTTCACAAATAACTGTTGCAAAAGACATGCAGAAGACAGACAATCAGACACAGGGAGAACACAAAGAAAATTGTTTATCTAACAATAATTAATACTTACTTTGCTTTTTTCCCATAATTCCTTTCTGTTTCCCAATTCTGTGGGGTTTGCTTGTACATATCACAAAAAAAGGCCAGGAAAATGACTGTTAGATGTTCATAAAGAGCTCAGGCTTTTCAGGGATGTGGAATTCAGCCAGGGAGTTGTTTTATATTTAGAAAAGTACCCTTGATATCTCTGCCCCCTTATACCAGCAGGGAATTTTGGTATCTACTGAGCGTGAAGTGAGGCTTTGTGTTTTGGGAGACTTCCAAATGTATATGCCCTTCAAGGCAGATAAATATTTGATGCAAAATTATTAATAACATTTTCCATGACTCTTTATTAACACCAGGGAAAAGACAATCTTAACTATGTCTTTGCATTTTAACACTGCTGTAACTTTCATATTACTAATAACATTTTACCATGTGGTTAATAAATATTATCACATGCTATTGCAGTATAAATTCTTTGTAAGTAAAAATATAAGTTTTTCTTGCAGTACCAGTCCTGCAATTACTATGAAACATTGCTTTTAAGAAAGTAAAATACTTAATATAAAATGAGCTGCAAAGAATATGACAGAATGTGCTAAATCTTTGGGTATAGAAAATTGTATTTTACCATCTATTCATGGTTCCCTGAAAATAATTTCATGGATAAAAAGCATTCTTTGGACACACAAAGTGTTTCAGGTTTTTCCTTCACTGAATTCTATTTCACTTTAGGTTCCCTTACTTTAACTTTCTGAAATGTGTATTTCTGGTTCCAGTGATCTACACACTACTATACTATGTTCCATTTATTTCTTGAAAAGGATGTAAGAACCTAACTTTGTCAGTGCAGTAGCTGTGCAACATCACTTTTTTATTCCAGTAGGTGTATGAGATTTCATATGTATATCTGTACCTGCATGTAATCACTGATATAACTGGACCGTAAGAATAAATGTAATAGAAGTCTATTTCTTCTCCTCCTATGTCTTCCCTACATCAGAGCCCGTCTCTCATCCAGAAAAATTACCTGGGATTTTTTTACTTTATTTTTTAATTATTTTTTATCTTTTAAATTTTTTTTTTATGGCTCATTCGTGTTGAATAGCCCCCATGACTCATGGACTTCCAAAGATACCAGTGTAAAGAGAATTAATCTCTTCAATTAAACAGTTAACTTTTTTCACAGCATTATTTAAGAAAATTATCATATAGTACTTGACTTAAATCCCAGTGCAAGTGTTCAAATTTTTAAACAGATTTTACTTTTTAAATTGTGAATTATAGGATGGAAGAAACACTCATAAGTTCTCCTTCACTACCCTGTACCTGTTCAGGTTCTAAGTAAGATTCCCTTAATTGATTCCCTGAATTAAACTTTTGAGATTGCCCTCACCATGGTATCACAAAGAATTTAAAGGCTCTAAGTATTTTCTGGGCTATTGGTTTTAATAGAATTTCTGAGAATGCAATTAACAGATGAAGAAATGCTTATTTGCTGGGCTGACATGATGGAGATGATGTTCCAGTTTCATCCTGCGAGCTCTCCCGTGATAACCAATGTGGGAAGTTCCTTTTTATGATTACTGCTGTAATTTATTGCCTTGCCCTATTCTCACAAAAATTTTGGGATTTCGTACTGTTATACCTATGATTCTTCAGGGATAGGTGTAAGCAAGGCTAAGTATTGCCTTTTCTCAGGATGAATTATTCCTGTGGAAAGGTAGACCCACACTTGGGCATAGCAGTTCTCCTTCAAATTTTTCTTTTTCTAGTAAAATACTATTTGAAACCAAAGGATAAACTAACGGATTGGTACAACCACAGATTGATTCTTAAGGGGAGAAATCATCCTCAAAAAGGTCATGTTTCCCTTACGCCTTATAACTTTTTCAAAGTATAAGTGAAAGTAGACAATCCATGGCAGTCATTTGTGTTAAACTTCATTAATTGTGAGTCCCACATTGAACAGTTTACCTACCTGTTGAGAATAAAAACTATTTAAGTTCAGATGTGTCTGACCCCGTACCTTCACAAGAAGTTAGTCTGCTGCATTCATGTCTGTGAGTTAAGACTTATCAAGGTATTTCTTTGTTCATTAGGTATTCAGACAATTAAGCTTTCATTGAATAGGGTGGTTGCTAGATAAAGTGAGGAAACGGTGAAGGAACTGTTTGTTTTATAGCCTGGGCTAGCAAAAATCCTATTTCAAGGTCAGGAATGGAATGTACCGGTACTAACTTCTAATAGGCGCTTTCTTCTTGCGAAATACTTTAACTCTCTGGCTGCGCTTTCTGGGCTTGCAGAGTTGTGGGGGCTGCACAGCCAGCCTGGTGTGAGAAGGGCCAACCTGTGGGGCCTGCCTGTGTTTCAGATTTGCCGAAAGCTGAACGGAGTGCGCTTCACCTGCTGCAAAAGTGCCAAAGACAGGACATCCATGTCAGTGACGCTGGAGCAGTGCTCCATCCTGAGGGACGAGCACCAGCTGCACAAAGACTTCTTTATTCGGGCGCTGGATTGCATGAGGAGGTAGGTGGGGTTCCGTGCACTTTGAGCTAGGCCAGGACCGCCAGCACAGAGGGTCTAAAGCTGATTGTAAATGCCCAGCAGAGCCCAGGCCTGGCTGAGCAGAGGCTGAGCAGCAGCCTGACCACTGGTAAGTTACCTCTGGAGTGCAGGGTCTTGGCAGCTGTGTGTTTTATCAGTAATTAACAATTTCTGAGATAGATATGTGAAACCTTGCAAATGTCAGCTCACTGACTGTACAATCTGAGCGGCAGTCTGAATGGCTTTAAAAATAATTATATTTCAGTTTTGAGGGTATTTCTTAAAACATTTACACAGTCATGAAATAATTTCTACAACATTTACACAAATACTGTGAAAGCAAAAGAAGCATTTGTTACAGATGGCAATTCTTACTAGTCTGTGTTATTGAAAAGAAACATCCAAGTAGGTTTGGACTGGTGGTGGTTGCCATTAATATCTGATTAAGTCTTTACTGAACTTTTAAAAAAGTTAATTAAAACATGTTTTATTCTAAGTTGTTACTATGCAGAAATTGAGGCTGACGTTACCAGGAATGTGTAATTAAAAGATGTAAAGATTTCTCATTACCTGAGTCTTTGATGAATAAAAACCTTATTGAGCAAACGAGTTTTGATCATAAAATTAATTCACATGCTAGATTGTCTAAGGAAATTTTCATCATTGGTTTTAATGAGGTTAATCATATGGTTTTATGAATATCATAACTGTTTTAATCATATTGTCTATAGAAGGCAAAAATTTTTTAAAAAAATGTATCCACAACACTAGAATAATGTATAACAAAGGTCACTGCAAAACTAATAGAAAATATTTTGGTCAGCCTACAAAGAAGTAACCGATCATATCTTGGACTTTTGTGTAACACAAATTGTTTGTATGGTGGATTTGCAAAGATCATACTAAGTAAGCAATTGTGGTTACAGTCTGTAATGGGAAATTCTTGACTTTCATATTTCTTATTGCCAAAATAGGTGTTTAATGTCTAGATTAATACTGTAGGTTTACCCACATAGTGTCCTTTTGTCCTTTGGCAAAAGTAGCTGTTGTAAAGAGAAAAGATAATTTTATAAAGAGGAAATGAGCTGAGATAGCTCAGTTGTAGGTTTGGTTCACACAGTGCTGCTAATACAGTATGATGTTGTGTGTTGAACTGAGCTGTATCATTTTGGATGTATTGTTAAATCCCTCAGTCTCTGTAGTAATTCAGTGAGTGAATGACTTGTGTGCAGTCTTTCATAACTACATGTTTTATCATTAATGAATTCTGAGTTTTCTGTGTTAAATTTTCTTTATTGGCATTTCAAATGCTTTTTGTTTTTTTCTGTTATGTCTCCAATAAATACAAAAGTGTGTAAGCTACAGTAAGTTGCCAGACACAGGAAAACTAATTAGTTCCATAAAGTCACCATAATGTTAGAACAGCATTGAATAGAGTAGTGGATTGGAAAATTTTCACAGACATAATTTTTAAAAAACCCTAACTTGTTATTACAAAAATCTAGTAGGTTTTTGCAGATCAAACTATAAATTATTTTGAGTGGGTTTATATCATGTGACTGATTTGAAAGTTGAGAAGAATAACACATTAGTCATATTTGCAGTAACAGTAATTTGAAGTCACAAAATAATGGCGTAAAGACAAAAAAGTCTGAATAATACTTAAAATTGAATAAGCAGATGGATATATGAGGTTGAAGCACCATTACAAAAATGTAAAATCTTTCAGGTATGCTGTAGTTTCAAACAGAGAAAAGCTTTATGCTGGTCTTATCCTGTAAATGAATTTCAAACTTGAACCAAAGCAGGTGAAAGATGTGTTGGGTGGAGGTGGTGACTTTGACTTGGGTGGTAGGATTGTCTGAGGATTAAATCAAAGGCTTTGAAAGTAGTGGCAGTAGCATACAAAATAATTTGCACCTTCAGGATAATAAGGAAAGAAATCTTTTAACTATGCTAGTTGCTATCAGTCTAACACTGTTCACATAACTAGAGATTTAAAAATAAAATTTAAAAAAAAAAAACCAAAGCAGCCAAATTACTCCTTTTCCCTCCCAAATTACTTTTTTTTCCTCTCATGAGTTAGTCAATGAGAGCCCAAAAATTCAGAACAGAAGAGTAAAAATGTCAAATGGGATCATAGTACTTTATTCCACAGTGTTCCCATTGAGGGTTGGCCTGGCAGTTTAAGATGTGGTTTTGAGTGGGGGATTTTTGTATTTTTGGTGCTGCAGACATTCAGCAGGGGCTGCTGCTCGCTCCCCAGCGCTGGAGTGCCTCTGGAGCAGTGTTGGAAGGGACACAGCACTGCTGCCTGCGGGCCTGGCTGCGACCCTGCAGCTGGGCACTGCTCCTGTCGGCAGACAGAGAAAGGAGCATTGCAGAGAAAGGCAATTTGAGACAGCTAACTGGGAAGGAAAGAGCAGATAGGCAAAGGAGACGAGAAAACCCCCTTAATCACCACAGGTGTTTCAGCTAAATGTCCTGTGTTTCACTTGTGGGAAGTTTGGCAGCTGTGCTTTTGAGGTTTGTGTGAATGAGGTCAACAGACTTGTTTGGTAGCCATTGTGGCACTTGTCCTTTTGTAGTTACTTTTTATTCGATTACTTTTGCAGATTTGAAAGATAATACTGTGCATTTCTAAACTTTCCATTAGGTACTTTTAGAAGCTTTTAGAATAATTTTCACATCTAAAAGAACCAATTTTGTTTCAAGGGCACAGAGAGAAAAACTATTTGCCGTTTACTTTACAACTTTAGCAGTTTTTCCCCAATGAATCTTCTCTAGATCACTTTGTTAAACTTCGTCAATCAAATCCCTTTGTGCTGATTGCCACAAATTGCTTTTAAGCCTTTTGAAAGAACAAGTAGACATGAAAAATTCAATTTTAACATCCAGAATCTTAACAGACTGGATTGATCTTTGAAAGGCTTCTTTTAAGAGTTAACAGTAGGAGATAGACACTACTGTGAAACTAAGTGAGCTGTAGAAGTAAATGGTGATTCAAAAGCAGCCTTTATTGGAAACGCCATCATTTTGAGATATGAAAATTATAAAGGTGCCTGTGTAGCTGTAAGGCTTTTTCTTTTCCTGCCAGTGCTGACATAGCTTTGCTATCTGTTGGAAAAGGGAAGCATGTGCTTACGTGCTTTTCATGCTTTCTTGCCACCAGAAAGATGGAGATGTTGAACTTCCTGTGCTGCTACTTTTCAGCTTCTTTGGTGTCCCCAGAATTTTGAGCAATCCAGAGGTGATGCCCAAGGTTTCAGCATATTTGGTGTACATTGCATAACCCTGTTTTGGAAAATACTGCCTGTAGCTGTTTTTTAATGACTTCATTTGTAAGCGGAATCGTTGTCTTTTAGTGATAAGCTATGCAATCTGTATGTTTCTTTATAAAAAAAGGCTGTGCAAGAATCCTTCTATTAGTTCTTCCTTTCACTTATGAAAAATGTGGTGAATGAAACAATGATAGGAATGCATGCTATATAATTTACAATATGTTACAGATGACTTTGTCCTCAGTCATAAGTCTGGCCATTATGATGCTGCATTTGGTGTGTACCTGAAGCAGCCACTAATATACCACAAATTATAATTTCCTTGATATAGGTTGTGACTTCCATTGATCTCAGTGACATGAATAGTGCAGAATGAGGAAAATCAATATATCATTCCCTCTGTATCAAGTGCTTGTAATTCACATCATATTAAAATACTGTTTATAATGTTGCTGCCACCTCCAAGTCATTTTTTATAGGCATCAATATTCTTATTTTTCCCTTCATCAATACATGAATGTTTCCTATCATTCAATGTTAACTCTATTCCAAGAGACAGCAGAGGCACAAAACTGATTTACCTGAGTTCATTGCAGTATCTGTCACATGATTCAGTTTTTTGTCTTTAGAGCTGGCCACTGTTAAGGGAGGATGGACCTGGTGGGTAGCACATAACGGAGCAGTTCTGTAGAATAATCTTTTTTTTCCTTTTTAGATATTGATTTCTTTTCTCAATCTATTTAGCTTTGTTTCAGTGACAGGATCCTTTTTGGAGGTTGTGGGTAGAGAACAACCTCAGAATCTCCTGTCATTGAGCATGTTTCCAATAAACCCTGAAAAGTAGTAACAGACTAAGGAAATGACAAATCCACTCTCTATAGTGAATCCTCCATGCTGTCAGCCGTATCATCATTCTTAGCAGGGCACAACACCTGTCACGTATTTCTGACATTGAATACAAAATTTGACTCAATGTGGAACACACTGTTTCCACTTGAAATAGCAGTTAAGGACATTTCAGGATATTTTAGATGAATTGCCTATCAAAAATCTCATTGAAACACAAGTTCAAAGAATGAATGATCTGGGCAACAGGTATTGGGCTTTTGATGAGCCAATTATGAGAAAATATCTCCTTTTGTAGAGAGCGGTTTGAGGACAGCTTTTCTTAAAGATGTGTGAGTTGAGAAGGAGGAATAGCTGTAACAGCTCTTTAATCTGGGACTTTTGGATGTTCTGGGTACTGAGATGGACCTTGGCCAGGAAAGAGCCTGTACCACACACCAGAGCTGTAAATGCCACATGGACTAGGAAGTAGGAGCAAAAGGACAGGATTAGAGACAGGGATGATCCCTGTGTAAATCTCTCCGTGCCTTTCTTCCATCGCCCAGCTTTCACCCTGCCCCTGTGAGCTTGTGGCAAGCATGTGAGGGGTCACACAGAAGAGGAGGCACAAGTTCTCCTCCAGCCTTTCCTTTTTTCCAGCCTATCTGAGCTTCTCCACCTTTTCTTTTTTCTTTTAAAAGTATACGCACACTGTAATCAAAATTTTAAAAAGGAGAGCCTGACTTCCAATATCGATTTTTACATCATTCTGTGGCTCTTTAGAAATTTAGCATCTCTATTTTGAGGTAGAAACTTTAGATGATTTGCATCACCTGATGTACTGACGGAAGCCTGGGCATTAAGTAACAGTAAAGTCCAGTTTTGGTGCATTGAACCACCACCAATTTTGTTTTCTAAAACTAAATTACTAGTTGGAGATTTTTTCATAGCAACAGTGTGCGGAAGAAAAGAAAACAAAATGGGGTGACATGTAATGAGAGTCAATGCCATTGACACCTTGCTGGAGTCTTTTAGAATTAAGGTCTATTTCTGACCATCCTTCTGGAAGGAGGAGGAGGATTACAGATAATCATTGTGGGCAAAGTATCAAACAGTAGCTTGAAAAGGCTAACCCATGCCTTTATTTACACTTTATTTACACTCTGGAAGGTCCTGAAGTTCAGACTTCTACATGAACAAACTAAGTAAATACAATTGGCAGTTGTTTTATAATATAGGCTCACACTATGTGAACCAGTTTTGTCTGGTTCATTGGGGTCAGATGTTTGAGTTCATGTTTTGCAAGGGAATTTTCTCTGGCTGTCTGCAGAAGTTTCATTCTCCTGCACCTCATTTCTCCAAATTCTTCCTAAGTGCTGTTTTCAGACTTCTTTCTGGTCAATACGCCACTCAGAGTCCCAAGAACTCTCTTATGTGAACCTTTCTCATCTTCCTGTTTTTCTCTACACTTTTTCTTTAATATTTCCCTCCCTTCTCTGTGGCACCTGTGGCAGTTTGAATTTTCCCATTCAAAATAAATTAACAATTGTGAGAATATTCTTAATGGAAAATATTGTGTAGCCTTAATTATAATTACCTTTCCCCTGGAACCTGTAATAATATTCTTGGACCAATCACTTGGGAGGAAGAGATGTTCCAGAGAAAACCGTGAAAACCATTGCCACTCTTTACAAGTTTTATTTAGAGAAGAGACTCAGTCTACACCAATGTAGCAGACAGTAAGCAAGAATTCTGAAATAATACTTAGTTTTCCTACCAGTGCGTGAGGGGAAGGCAGAGCCATGAGAATTCTGAATTCTTGTCTAAATTTTGACACCAGTATTGAGTGAGTGAGTCCTTGAAATGCACCTGCTCTTCCTTCAGTGACTACTTAGGGAAGGTGAGCACTTCAAGAGGACTCAGAATTTGACAGTAAATTTTATATAATAGAAAAGCATACTAATATATCAATTGCAGTGTGCAGTATTTTATTGTATATTTTTAAAAGTTCCTTTTCATTTGAAAAAGAAAATTTTAGGCAACGTTTAGGTTTCAGCTTTGTAACAAGAAGCAACCCTTGATTCCCTGTGATCTTTTTGCTGAAGGGCCCCTTTGCCCTTTGGTTTCAGGTTGCGTGTGCAAGAGTTCTCAAAAAAAAACTGGATTCATGGAATTCCAATCAAAAACTTGCTCTACTCTGAGTTGTTCTGCTCTGATTTGCACTTGTTATTTCTCACTGAGGTATTGATGAGGTAAACAATCTGTTAAGTAGCCCAAATGAGTATTTGTCATATCTTGATCCAAATGAGAGTACAGAGAACTGAGCTTTGTCTTTTCTCTCTGTGAATGTTTTAATTATTCAGTACAGACAGGGAGAAATGTGTGTAATTAATTACCACATGCACTTTATGGTCACTTAGTTTTTAAAACCAGCCAAATGAAAAAACCTTATCTGATAAATTTGCTTTCCATTTAGTGCCACAGTCTGTGTTTGGATGCTTAATAATGCAGAAGTGAATTTAAACACTGCAACTGATTAATTACAAAATTTAAAAAAAAACGAAAAGGAAAATGCCTTCTAAAAACCTCTTCTAATGGGAAGTGTTTCTGTCACTTTTGCCATACATTTTTGCAGGCCCATAGTTCTCCTGGATTTCACCCGTAATGGTTAGACAAATCTAACATGCAAGTAGTTAGATTATTCTAAAATATTGTTTGGTGTTCATATTTGAGATTCTTCTAGCTGTTTATGGGAAGCTTCATTAATTTTCTCATTCATTTAGTGTTTTATTGCTTATTTAGGGCTTCCATAAAACACTAGGTCTTACCAGAAATCAAAGACCAGATGTATTATAATCACCAGACTAATACATTACTGAGTAATGTTTCTTCCTGTTATATTTCACTTTAATTAAGATTTCCCAGAAGAGCGTGTGGGAAAAGTCCTGTGTGCATGTTTATTATCTGTTAAAAATCCAAGTCCTACAGCTGAATTGGCATGGCTTTGGCCACGTACAGCTAAATCTCAGGAAGAAAACACTGCGAAGTCTAAAATTAGGTAAGAAAGAAGCAGGAAATGAGAGTAAGAGGGCAGTAGTAGCATAAAATAGCTAGTTAAAGCTATCAAACATGCTATCTCTTCAAGAAGTTATTGGCCTCTAAAACAATGTTTTTCTCAGAATAATATAACTTGGGCAGCGAGGGCTCATAACTTCATGTTTGCAGACCCAGCAACCTACAAACTGTCGAAAGGTTGGAGGGGGGCACAGAAAGGAGAAGCAACCAGCTGCTCTTCAAAACAGGTGGTTGTGTAATAGAAGATTCTGCATTTCTTCAGGAGAAGGTGACAGGTACAGGTAACAGACTCTTCTAGGATTATCTTTGCTCTCATTTTAGATTCCCTTAATCCCTTCATAAGCTTAGTTTCTTTTTGGAGGATTGTTCCCTGCTTGGATAGTCATCTTTTCTTGTTCAGTACCCCAATTTCAGTTTTGTTCCATAAGTTCCATTCCTTGGGATGCTGTGCAGTCTCGGGGCCAACCATCATTTCTGGGGACTGGCCTGGTGCTTGCTGTGTACATGACATGAGAGAATCCAGCATTCCATCTCCATATTATCTTTTTCCATTTATTATTATTATTATGCATTCATAAGGCCACCTGGCACATTCTGTTATACAGTTGTGCTTTCAAATAGTTATGGTCCTATTCAACTTCAGCCACTGGATCTGAAATGTTCTATATCAGGTTTTTTAGGGAGACTCTAAAATCATATTGGATACCAAAATAGGAGAGATACAATTGTCTGCACCCCTCCTGTATTTTATAACCATCATTTGAGGAACTATCTTCGAGGTATGGGGGTTTTCTCCCTTCAGTCTGCTGTTGTTTTCTTTTTCCAGTGAGCATTTCCCTGTTTCTTACTCTCTTGCAGTAACATCTTGATGTATGGCGTTTTGATAGAACTCTTTTGACAGTGGCCTTTCTCAGCTCAGCTGAGGGAGTTAGTTTTAGTAGCAGTTTCTAGTTGTTGCTTTCTGTGGCAGATCTGGTTTGGTGAGTGACATTTCGTAGTTGTGTCATTATCATTACAGCAGCCGCTGGCAACCTTTCACTGACATAGCTGGCAGCAACCAGTTTTTCTCAGTGTTCACCTGCAGTACAAGTCCTGGTATCTGTTTGTAGTGGAGTGACCAGAGGAGTTTCCATTTGGATTATTATGTATCTATTATGTATTTCCTACTTCCATGATGTAATCTGTAGTCAGCTGGAACTACACCTAGTAATGCAGCCAGCTGCATTATATTGCTATCCTGTTCTCTGGATCCATTCAGAGACAAATTTGGGAGGTAACTTTGGGAACTTGCATTCTTAATAGCTGAAGTCTCTACTACAATTTGTATGAGTAGGAAGCACATGTTTGTAAGGAAGTTAATGCAAAGGAAATGTTGGAGTCCTCCCAAAGTGCACAGTTGACTCGTAATGCTAGAACTGTTAAAGTGGTTTCTGCAGCCCTGGGACTCAGTGGTGCTTCAGTTGTACTGTGGTTCTAAACATACCCCTAATGCCAAAATCACTGGACACTGCTTTGACTGTGGGTCTGCAGTGCTGTTCCTGTGCCTTGCTCTGGGCTTACCTCCCTGCCAGATTGTCTTCTCTCCCCAGCCTGGATGTTGCCATGTGTGTATTGTCTTCCAGCAGTGAGGAAAGCACGTGGCTTTTCTCCTCTGTTGGAGATGCTCCTAATGCCCCAGAAAGGTGCCAGAGCAATTTTCTACCTCTGCAGAGTCTTGTGATTCCAGGCAAGGCTTAGGCAAGATTGAAAGTCCCTTGGACCAGGGAGGTCAGAGGGTGGGAAGGGAATCACTGGTCCCTCTCATTTCACAGGATGAAACACTTTGGTATATGACCCATCCTCCTAGTTAGGTTACCCATTAATGAGGCAGAAGATGCCTCTGCATGTGGTACCCAGGAACTTTGCTTACTATTGTGTGAAACTATTGTGTAGCACATTTATAAGAAATCTTCCTTTACTACCCCTCTCATTCATCATATGAGTTTCCTGACATATCATCAGTTTTAATTTCATGTTACAGCCTCCCCCTTAACTGCATGTTTCCTTACACTCATGAGAACATTGTAATGTTTGAGGCTTCTTATCCCTCATTTCAATTTAGCTGAACTCAATTCCCATGCCCGAAGAGGGAATGAACAGATTCCTGTTTCTTCCCCTCACACCACGAGCTAACATGCTCCGTTTGCTTCTAGAGAAAGGCTAAAAAAGCATCAGCTAATTATTATCAGCAGCAGATCAATGAGATACATGTGGCTTTAAAAAAAGTATATATATTTACTCTGCAGCCCTGCCCCAGTCAACATTGTCAGATTTGAGGAACTTGTTTAGATTACTAAAACATTGAAAAGACTAAGATGTAATCTGATCACACATTCATGTATTTTATAAGACCCTGTTCTAGGATCATCTGGTTAATAGCTTGTGTCTTGGGTGAACTGACAAGTCTGAAAATATGTAATTCCTGTCAAAATAATGTTGGGTTTTATATTTGTTTTGCAAAAATAATTCCTCAATTCTCCAAAGCTGGTGATTTGTTTTATTAAAATCCCTTTATAACTCATTCATAAGTGTTGATAGCTGAGCATCAACAGAATACGAAGTAATCAGCACAGAAAGGTTTGCAACTTCCAGCAAACTGTCTTGTGGTGGTGTGATAAGCAGAAGATGGGAGGGTCCACAGTAGGTTGTTGTAGAATGTTTTTCATGGTTTTGGTTTTGTTTGTCTTGGGTTTTAGCTCACATAGTTTAACCAAGACTGGCATGGTTTCTGTTCTAAGTTTTTTTCTGCTGAATGTCTGTTACATTGAAAGCTTCAGGAAAGCAACTAAAAATGGCTAAACTGGCACTGTGGCAGAGGCATTATTGGCTGGTTTTGAAGTGATCAAAGTAGCATCAGGCAGAGGCCAGCAGCTACAACAATATCTCATTCTCAAAGCTCCATGAAATGATTCTGAAAATCCAAAAGAGTCTGCTTTGATAGTATTGGTTATAACTGGTTAAAATATTTATTCCATTTGCACTTTTTAATGTCAAATGTTTTAACTTCAAAAGCTCATAATTGACAAACAAAGGGTGATAGAAAGAAAAGCACTTGGATCTCTCTTTCAATTTTAAAGCGGGAGAAAGCTAGTATGGAGGTACCAAGTTCCTTATGACATCACAGTCCTTCCCCTGTTCAAAATTAAATTTGAATCTACTTTTTCTTTAAAAGAGTCTCTTCTCTTAGGTTGTTTTGCTTTAAATAAGAGTCCTGTTGCTGTCCTTAAGTATGCAATAGCAAAGCTTGTAAGTAACGTTCATTACCTTACTGACATTCACTATTCTGCACATTACTAATTCTCTTTTCACACTCGTTTTTGCTACTTGGGTTCATGCTGACATAGCAAATGCAGCAATGCTGGCTGCACATTTCAAGGCTCTCTGCCTTCTGGACCCTACTGAACTGGTGTGTAAGCTTCTGAGTGTTGATGGATAGTCTTCCCTCAACATCATCCTGAATAAAGCCCTCTCTTACTTTGCTGCTGCTTGGTCACCTCAGGAAGAAGGCTGTTCCCTATGTCATCTTTCTCTGTAAAAGTTTACTGCCACAATGGTACTATCAGCAAATTTGTAGACAATCACTTTAAACTTAGTTTGACATTCCTGTTGCACAGATGCAGATCATTTGCTATGTGAAGACACTTTTTGAATTTATTTTTAAAGTGAGCTAGCATGTATCAGACCTACTATGATGCTGTTTATTTTCTCTCTTGTGCACTGGAAGCAGCCCAAGACATGCTGCCAGGTAGAGGGGCTTTGCTTTTGCTTCTGTAGGATTGTTTTTCCTGTTAAGTTGCCTTGCTGCATTCTGTAAATACTGTTGTGCTCTTGTAGCAACTTCCACCCTTCTGCTCTTTCTCAGAGGGAAAAATACATTCCTTCATAGAATCATGGAATGGCTTGAGTTGGAAAGGACTTTAAGGATCACCTTGTTCCAACACCTTGCCATGGGCAGGGACACCTTCTACTCAACCAGGTTGCTCCAAGCCCCATCCAACCTGGCCTTGAACACTTCCAGGCATCCACAATTCCATGAAGCCCTTAGTGTGAATACAGCCTTATGCTTCATGCTGTCTTTGCTCTACAGAGGTATTAGAATATTCTGTTGTGGCTGTGGTTATTGTCTGTCTGACTGTAATTTGCATAATTTCAATCTAAAAGATCAAAAGTCAATAAAATATTTTTCTGGCTAAAAGGGGATTCAAATGATCTTTTGGTGACACTTGACAAGGCAACATTGCATATATCAAAGCTTTGCCTCCCAAGTATGTTGGTCTGTGTGACAGTGCACATAGTATGCACACACACACACACATAATTATGTGCATCAGAAATGTAGGAATTGGTACATTTTAGTTTGTCACATTGCTGATTCATTATGTGACTTAATGAAGTGAATTATTTAAAATTGCTAACAAACATTGCAAATATTTTTCCAAGACAGGAAGCTGGTTTTAGAGTACTTTATTTCTGTATCACTGTGATTTTTGATTGGCAATTAAAAGATAATTAAAACACTGGAGACTTTCATGTCCTGTGTTGCCCTGTAGGTTTATTATCTTCATGCAGCGATCCTTGTTTGTAGATGAAGATTTCGGTTGGATAGAAGCTGTAGGAAAATGTGATCATTTCATATAATGTGATCAAGCTCTTGTTCTTGGTTTGCAGGGAAACTTGAGTGCAGTAACATTTTTCAAATCAGACACATTTTCTCACTTTCACATCAAAGGTATTCACTGGCAAGAGAGTGCTGAGCACCATAGTCTAGAAAGTATTTGTAGGCTAAGCTGACTTTTTAAAAATAATTTTGTGACAGATGTATCTCAAATTGTATATTTTCTATCCCAAAGGCATTCATTTTTCCTGCTGTCACAAATGATCTTCTTTCATGCAGCACAATGGGGATAACAAAACTCATTTCAGTCTCAATTTAAGTTTAATTCCAATGTTAAAAACTTGCAATGAGGTGGTAATGAACTTGAACTCAGTATAGATTACCTCCTGCATGCTTATATAGATGCTCGAACACAGGACAGATATTTTCCAGATATGGTTCTATTCTGAGAGTGTTTCTCTCTTGAGCAGATTAAACCTTGAAATTTTCTGCTTTGCTTGTTGTTACAGTTAATACAGTAACACCATTTGGAGTTCTCCTCCTAGGTTTGAATTAGATCTACATAAAAACCCAAAAGAAGAAACGATGATCATCATGATTATCAGGATGAGAGAATTCTAGCAAATAATGAGTTGGTAAGATAAAGAGACTGATCCTCTGAAACAGAGAATGATTGACCAATCAAAACCATTTGGAAAGCAAAACGCAAATGTGTTTCATAATCCCAGCTGTGCAGTCCAGTGAGTACTATGCTGATAACAGCCACCATCTCCCTCACGTGCTTTAAATTTGAACATGTATGTCTTTTCCAAAATACTGGCTTGTGCCCAATACACTTATTAAACTCATGGAAAAACAGCCTTTACCTGAAATAAAACCTGATTAGCTCTAGCAAATTCAAAAGAATGACACCAGAAAACACTGGCTAGAAACTTACTGCCAGAGGTCTCTGATGAGCCCTGTCCCATGCCTTGCTCCGAGCAGCTGCACCAGCTGTATCCCAAGTAGGGAAGGGAATGCAGATCTTTATGATGCTGTGGTCAGTCCTTTCTGGCTAGTCTACTCTCTACTAACACTCCACACCAACAGTTACATTAAAAAGCACCTTCTCCCCATGCATTTGGCTTTTCAAGCACAGATGAGGTATCAGTCCTCCCCAAATGTGGCTTTCTGTAGTGAGGACTTCACTGATCTCTATGCTAATGTGTAACCAGATGGAATAAAGGGCCCACGCTGGGCTAGCAAAAGTCTAAAGACCTTTCCTCAGACAGGATCAACATCTGGTATTACTGTGGGCTGCTTTATACAAATACTACAGCTTCATTATTATTGCACTGCAAAATGCATTAGGCATCCAATTTCCTTTTTAAATGAAGCAATGTATTACTTCAGTAGCTACTTTTGAAGCTCTCTGCAACTTAAACCACAGATATTAAAACTATTGGAATTAAAGGAACCCCCTATGAATTGTAATCTTTGAATAGACTTGGGGTTTTTTTAATTGTAAGATTTATTAAAAGAAATATATATTACAGTGGAGTGGAAAAAGTCAAATGATCTTGTATGGCAAAAATAAAAACTTGAAGCTTGCTATCCATACTCCATTGGGTATGGAATGCCAAAAGAGAAATAAAACACATTTAATCTTGTTGCAAAGCCTAATGTTCTGTACCACATCGTAATGTAGCCCAAACCAGACAGTTGCTTGCTCATAAATCTCTTATTTTTTTCGTTTATTCACATTATAGACAAAATCAAGACTGTCCTTCAAAAATACTCTGTCAAGTGAGCTTGAAAGTTTATGTTGTTACCCATTGTGTTTGACTATGTTTATGGTGCTGGAGAGAAAATCTGAGGCTTGTGGGGTTCATTTTTTAGGTGATGCAGTGGCAGTGCAAGTATGGGCTGGAGATCATAAAGCTCTGTGAGAATGAGGGAAAAAAACATTGGGCGATTGCCGTCGGAGAAGTTATTTCCAAAGACCATTGAATTCAGTGCAACATTTACAATCAAGCTGTTTCTATAATAAAACTTTAGCTACCTATTGTATGAATGCCTAGTTAAGGACTCAAGTTCCCATTACTCTCCCGGGATGGGATGGTTAGTTGCCTAATTTAGGGGCCCTGAATCATCCTGAGGATGTTCTGTAGACAGAGGGCAAGCCTGGGCTGTTAAATTTGGCACCGTGACTTGCCACTCACGGTTAGGGAGTGTTGCCTTTTAAAGGAGTTGGATCAAATCTTGCAAGTGAATTCTGTAGTTATGGTAAACAGTTGAAGGTAAAATAAAGGTAGGAGGGCAAAACAGCATGAGGAAAATTTTGCTGACATCAGCACCTGCTGTGCTTTTAAACATCTGCTTTCACTAGACTCTAATTTATTTATTTATTGTCATGAGGTCAAGGAAACCAGAAGTTATTGAAAAGAAGAAACGTGTAAGAAGCTAAATGTGCGCTGTTAAGTTGCTGTTGAAACTTAAGCTGCTATAAAATATTGGCTGCTTCCTTTGCTTGCTTGCTCAATTCATGATAAAATAACTGCTGCATGCTTAGAAATAAGGGTAAAAGTCCACTTTGGTTACTTTCCTTGTTTACACAGAGAGCAGTAGCCATTAAACAATGTAGTTATAGTGCCCTTATCCTAAATTGTTGTTTATTTTCATAGGATAACTTTATTTGATAATTTCTGGACAAAGTTACTGTAGCTTACCTAATTTTGGCAACACTATGAAATCTGTGAATACTTAGCCATTTTGAGTAGATAGATGTATAGAACTTATACTTCTATACTGAAGAACACTTTTTCAGTATTTAATTAAATGTTGCTCTAATTTTTCTACCATTCTGACTTGATGTTTTTATTTTTGAAAGAGAACTTTCTTATAATCTTACTTGTAAGTGTTCCTTAGTAAAAATATGCAGCTAATCATTTGAATGAATGGGAGGGAGAGGAAGCTTTCTAAATAAAGTATTTCCTCTTTATGGAAGCAAGTGTTTGGTAGAGAACTCTTTCCTTGCCCTCAGGTTGCCTGTTGCTTCTTCAGTTGTTAAATTATTCTGTAATCAAGAGTACATTGTTAGTCAAATGTAAACCCATTATTTTTCCACTGAAATTTCCATTATCTGTGAGCAATTCCATCTTAGGTTGGATTATCATAATTTACATTTTCTACAGTGCTCTGCATGTGTTTTATTACTGTGCACCATACCTGGGAAAATGTCATTTATTATTCCATGCCCCAAAATACTCTGTCTACACTGACGAGCATTCTTGTCTGACAAGTGCAGCTTGCTGACCTGCTTACACGACTTTAGCTTTTTTTGAATCTCATATCTGCCATCATTAACAATTCATTCAAGGAGCAAAACCAAAGGAAAGCAGTTCAGAGAATTCAGACTGCTTGCTTTACCCAACTCTTACGTTCTAAGAGAGTATGAAGGCTGTTATGAACCACATGGTACGTAAACAGTGCTCAAGCCAACCCTGTGTACATTAATGAGATAACAAGAGATGCCTGTAGCTCAGCAGAGATAATTTTTTAAAATTGCTTTTCCTGTTTAATTGCAGCTTTTGTGTTTCATAGATTTTATTTAAGCTGTCAGTAGCAGTGCATTAATTGCATATTTAACAAACACAGAATTGAATGCTAATAAAAAGAGACAAGAAGAATCCTTTCCATGTGTATACCAGGCTCTGATAAGATGATGTGAACTGATAATAAGTTTTTAATGAAAGTTAATTGAGACTAAATATATAAGAATAGTTGAGATCTTTTTTAAAAAGAGAAATTGTTTGGTTACCAGAAGCCTGTAAGTGCTGTCCCAACTGCCACAGAAGCTCAGGATTAACCAAAAAACAGGGACAGCATCAGCCTGCTCAGACTTTTTTGGTCAGTGGCTGCACTTTTCATAGTCCACTGGCCATGAGCAAGTGCTAGAAAGGACTGAGTGCTGACATCTCTCACCCACCTGGAAAGGCAGTATCATTCCCAATGAGGTTAATGTGGGATGAGTTACAATATAATTGAAGGGCATTGGCATTTATTAAAAACTAAAAAGGTAGCAGAATTCCTTAAGGCCTGACTTACCAGGCATTTGTGGGGCATGAAATGTTTGTCATTAACAACCTATGAGCTTTTTGACTGCACTGTAGATTTTTCTGTATGAACACCTGGCTTCTGGCTCATATTTATTCAATTCAAACACCTGAAGCATATGAATGCGTTAGTGGTTTTCCTAGTGGTTAAAGAAAACATGGCCAGAACATGAGAAGTACCAGGATTTAATGTCTCAGACCTGTGTTGAGAACTGTATTCTTATAAAGAGAGTTTAAAATCAGAGGCACTGGAATTGCCCCCAGCACAACCTCAGTCAGTGTGGTCTAGTATTTTCTTCATATAAATGAAGTTATTTCAAAATACAGGGTTTTTTCCCAGATATTGGATCAGTTTTTATCTAAAGTGGGAGCATCACAAAATGATGAGACACTGAAGGGTGTCTTAAACTGTTTTCCTTCCAGTGCACGAAAAAAGCAGTGCACATAATAGAGTAGAAAAATGCATTGTAGGCAGAGATAACTATCTACCATCCCAGTGAGAGATTTATACCCACTTGCTACCTTTTGTGTCCCATCCTGGGGAAGGAAGGAAATACTCTGACATTGCTACTGGCTTGTTGTTTCTTCTGAAGAAAATAATAATGGATGAATTTTTCCCACAAAATCTTGGATGTTTCGAAATTTTTTATATGTTTTGGATTTTTCATGGTAAAACACCCTCTTTTCCCAACTATAAGCATTCAAAAATAGTATCCATTCTTCTTACCTGTAATTGCAATTACCACCAAAAGTGGTAATTGCTCTTCTGCTTGGCAGTTGCATATGTGGCTTGCTGAACATGTGCTTGGGAACATGCATACTTAAAATATCTCTACTCCAAAGACTCCAAAGTTTCAGGAATTGGCAGATTCTGTAGAAGGTCCCAAGGCATTGTAGTGAAAACTGGTGGGAATGTTTCCTCGCTACTGATTTGGTGTTTGTGAGAACACAGCCTGCAACACAGGAAACACCGATTTGATGAAAAAATTATTATGTATCTGATAGTTCAGTCCAGGTCAGGAAGTAAATTGCCATTTTTTTTTTCATCTGTCAGTGACTCAGTTCATGGTTAAGTGATGCTGACAGTGTAGTGAACTCCTCTTCTGCTCAGGGAGTCCTGAGTGTAGTTCATAGAGCTTATCCTGAGAGCTGCATCTTTGATCTGTGGCAAACTGAGAATTACTCTGACTGCACTGAGCAAAACCATGTCCTTCAGCTCTTTGAACAGTAAGAAAAATGTAGCATTATTATAGAGAGAAAGATATTTGCACCTGTGTTATAAATTATTTACTCCTTTCTGCCAGCAAAGATTTAGGGATGCAGAAGGTAAATACATGGCTTATTGAATTTTCAGTCTTTAGTGATCTCAAATCTTCCAAAAGTCTTTTTTATTCTTGATACTGGGGGCAAAACAGTATGACTTTTCATCTCTTCATTCTCCCTGCCCGTGCAGTGCTATTTTTGCTTGAAAAGTGAGTCTGTGCTAATATTGTCTTTATGAGATACAATGAACTTCTTAATAAATCTGCAGTAGCATTCAAATAAAAAATTTCCTTACAAATGCAAGTTAACAACCAAAGAGAAAAAGCTTGTATTCAATATATTGTTTAAAATATATCAGTTTCAGTTCTCCTCCTTGGTACTTGGGAAAGAAAATTTCTTCCTTCTGAAGAACAGGCTCCAAAACCTTTGGCCATCTTCTAAAAAGATACTAAAACAAAAGAAGTAAGATGAAAGAATTACATTCACTCTTAATTTCTCACAGAAAGGGTTTATGCCTCTAAGTCTCCACATTGTATGTATTAACAGAAAAGACAACACATGCATTCAAGGCATTTAAATGAGAATTTTATACAGCCTTGCAATTTGCCCTGAAGGAGGTAGATGGAAAAAGTAGTGTGTTTCGGGTTCAAATAGAATTTTCCTTGCATTTTATGAAGCTCTCTTAAAATCTGCCTGCTAAAGAGAAAGGTGGTTTATTGGTAGAACTGTTGGGATACAATCTCCAGGTTGCTACAGTCTCCATCCCAGCCTATGCATTTTTTGATAGGTTGTTTTGGTTAGGTCCCTACCTAACCAAAGCAGAGCTACATTTTTTGTTCCTGGTAGCAAGTGAAATCAGATTTAGGTGCATTTTTTTTTGTGATTGGGGAATCTACATGCACACAAATTCCCTTTGTGTATATATATACCCACATTCTGTATGTGCTCCTCAAAGAACAGCTGGGATCAGCACAGATCAGATCTCAAACTCTTATTGTGTTTTTTTAAAAATTTATCAGTGTGTTAGGTGAAAGTTTTTAATGAACTGGCATTATTTAGCTGAAACGGAATAGCAGTTTTCAGATTTTGCCTGTGGTTTATGACTCACACTTTGGTTAATCCCACAAAATGAGTATGTGAGTTGGTGTCATTAATCAGAAGCAGTCGCATTCCTCCTTTTGTATATCTTAAACTGAAGTTGCAGGCAAAAAAAACATCAAGTCACAACATTCAAATTCAGAATTCCTGCTGTTCAGCACCCTCCTCCCTTAAAATACCCAAGTTAAAGGTGCAACATAGATAAAATGTTCTTCTGTTTACACTAACAGTTCTCTAACCTTAATTTTGTCATCCTAACTATAGATTTGAACACCTAGAAATGAATGCCAGATTTTAAACATCATCCTTCATGCCTGTCTATTAACTAGTATAGGAAGCTCTTTCTGCCTCTTAAATCAGCTTTGTTACTTGTCCTCACCAGGTGGGAAACAACCAAAAAAATCTTTGCCAAAAGAAGAGGGATGACTCACAAAGATTTATTTTCATGGTCAACAGAAAATATTTAAACCTGATTAGACATATGAAAGAGTTTATCATGGATTTATGTTTCACAGTGCTATGTGAGCTAAATGTATAAAAACATCCTCAGTAAAACTTCCTTGCTGTGACAGAAACAGTCTAGAAATCAGTGTGACTCACTAACCAATTATGTCAGTACCATAACCTTATGGAAGGGAAGTATCACAGGTATTCAGAACTTAACAGAAGGTAAAACCTGTGCGGTTTTGTTTGTTGTTTTCCTGCCCAAAGATATAAACCACATTTGCTTTAGTTTAGGTTGTACATTGGCTTGAATTTCAAACCATGAAAGAGAAGTTTGTCAGGAAAGATTTTGCAGTTTTATCTGAGAAATTCCCATATAGATGTAATCCTAACACTTTATAGAAGAGTGTCTAGGAAGATTATTAGAACTATATTTTTTGATAGAAAGGGAAACCTTTGTAGAGTTGATGTCGTGGGTTGACCCCGGCTGGGTGCCAGGTGCCCACTCAGTCACTCTATCACTCCCTTTCCTACTGGGACAGCGGAGAGAATAATATGGAGAAAGACTGGCAGGGTGAGATAAGGCAGTTTATTACAGCAGGAAAATAAAGAAAACAAGCAGAGAGCTGAAGAGGAAAAAACAATCAGTCTCTACTTCCCATCAGCAGTGATGTTGGGACACTTCCTGGGAAGCAGGGCTTCAGCACACGTGGTGGTTCCTCCAGAGAGCAAACATGGAAGACTCATGAATGCCCCCCTTCCTCCTCTCTTCCTTCCCTTACAGATCTGAGCTGAAGTCACATGGTGTGGAATATCCCTTTGGCTGACTGGGGTCAGCTGGCCTGCTTGTGTCCCCTCCCAGGATCTTGCCCACCCCCATCCCCTTTGATGGGGGAAGGAATGTCAGAGGGACAGCCCTGCTTGGCAGTAGCCAAAACACTGCTCTGTTATCAACAGCAGCCACCAATGCAAAGCACAGCACTGCAAGGGCTGGGAGCTTTACCCGTCTCAGACTCAATACATAATACTGAAGAGCACTATTGGTAAATAGCAGAATGAAACAGCAAATCCTTTCCTTGGAGTATAATAGAGGTGAAAATCATTTTTCAAAAACTGCTCAGTTGTCTTGACAGGTAAGAAAGAATCTCTTCTGCAAACCCATCACTTTTCAGTTCTGAAGCTAACCCCTCATACAGTCACCACAATGACTTTGCAGGACTTGAAGCCTCTACCCACACTTGTAAATTAAAAGCCGCTGGGGATAGATTCTAGAACATGATCTCAGTCATTTTATACAGTGAAATTATTAAACATTTCCTGACCCAGTTTTGGCAGATTTAGTGTACTCTCAGGTGATTCCAGGGCAGTTTGGGAGTTGGCGTGACCAAAGTACTGTTCCCACGTTGGGATATCTGGTTGTCCATTTTGGCAGGTTAAGGGACAGAGGCACAGAAGGTCAACTTGGTTTTGCTGTTCAGCTGCCAAGGGTGGATTTAACCTGCTACTGTAGGTGTCTTAAATGCACCAGTGACAAAAATTGTGATTCTAGCTGGAATTTTTTCTTTATGTTTCTTATGTTTTCACTACAATAATTTTGTCAATGTTATTCTTTACCACCTAGATACTCTTTATATTGAGGGAAAAACATTCTTGCAGGCATTCTGTATCAGTCACAAAGGAAAATATTAATTCTTCTACAATCAGCAGAGATTTCTGAAGTGCTAGGATTAACACTGGTAGAGATGTATATTATCCAGTAGCATATGTTTTATGCATATTAGATATAAAGCTTGAAACTGCCCTTTTTTCATCTATTCTTTGGAGGTAATGGTAAGTTAAAAGTAAACATAGAAGGGTGTTGCTCTGTGGTGAACCAACAATTCAGGAGACGTTTCTGTAGCCCAAAGCTGGCGTGAGTTGTGCTGTTTTGTTGCCTGCAGTGCAGGGTGTGTGCCTCTTTCACTTGCCCTGGGTAACCCAAACAGTGCTAAGATGATAAAAGAGGTCAGAAATTTGCACATTTATAATTATTTTGACTTCAAGGAGAACACATATACAGCAGAACAAAAGAGCAACTGTGCAAATTGAATTTTGACTTCAGCATTCCTTCCAAAGGATCCCTGTCTGTCCATGTGATCACATAAGACGACAGGGTTTTCCTGGATATGGTTGTGTGACTGTAAGACCAAGTGTCTCCTTGCCTATTATTAAATAATGCTGCAGGAGGGTTTCTTTATTAATCTGTTGCTCTGTACTGAACCGTTATGTCCTGTACATAATACTGCTCAAAATCTGTACCCTGTCCACGGCTGAGCCTCCAGTAACTTGCTGTGTCTGACCACCTCCTGGTCATTGGATTTTTAGCTCTGGACAGACTGAAACCCCATAGCAGTTTTGAGCTCAAAAACCCCCACTTATTTCATAATAGCTGTTTTGCAAGATCTAGGTGTCTTATCATCATGACTGCACCATGAATCTGCTGCTTGGTCCAACTCAGTGGTCAAACCTCATGTTATAAGTTATGCTTTCCTTTTTATTTCCTAAATAATGCATTGAAAAGTCACGTGTTATAACCAAACAAGGTGAGAAGAAAGGAGTAGGGAAATAGAGGATGCCGACACAAGCAACAAGGGTAGGGAAAAACTTGCAGCAGAAAAGGTAAAATAGGAAGAGGGGGTTTAGTGACAATTTGATAAACAGTCTGGTTTTTTTTGTGTATGTTTAAATAGAAGGTGTCTCTAAATGACTGACTGAATTCCTGTTTTCTTAGATCTGAGACCGCTCATGAGTTTCAGAATGTTGGTTATTTTGAACTGAGATTATAGGATCACATAAGCAGCAAAAATTGTTTTCTGTCATCTTCTACTTTATTTAGTGCCATGTAGACTTGAAGGAAGAAATTTTAAGTTATTAACAGCAATATGCATCAGAAAAAGAATAATTGTAAAGATCATTTATACAGAAGGTATCTCTGCTGGTTCCTTTCCTGTATCTTCCATTTTGAAACAATGCACATCATTTTTTATTTTTAAAAATTGTATGTAGTTTATTCTATCAATTTATCTTTCAACATAAAATTTTGTTTCCTGATATTCCTTTATATGTTTTATCTGAGTTCTGCTCTGATACCAAAATCCTTCAGGACTAGGCTGAGACCTGTTTATTTCCTTCTGAATCATGTTTTATTCTTCTAGATGTTATAGTGCAGCAGGTTTATAATGGCTAGGATATGTTCACAAGGATCCCACTTTTTCTCTTTGAAAAAGTTAGGGCTGCCTTCTCGAACTGTAGTGCTCTACATTGATACAGTTGATTATTCTCTGAAGTGTTTCAGTCAATCCCAGCAACATGTATAATGTAGAAAATAAGGTGCTTTCATTCCAAAAACGTCTTTAGAGAAACTGCTTTTTGAAAAATCTGAATTTCACTGTCTTGAAATGGAAGGAACAAGCAAGTTATGAAAATTGTGTAAGACAGAGAACTGTTAGCAGTCCTTTCTATTTGAAGAAATGTCTCTGCTCTTGTCATATGGGATTCTAGAGAAGAATCTTACTTTTGCTGTTTTTCTGTGTCAGCACTGGAGTTTGTCAAGAAAAACACAGTAGGACCAGAAACTGCTTGCTTGAGTCTGTCTGCAAGAAAAGGAAAATTCCCGTGAAGTACAAGTGCAGCAGGACATGAATTCCTGGCAGTCATTTACTTAGTGTGTAGTCACCACTAACACAATGGGACACCTGTTGACAGAAAGCTGCCTATTTATTCTACCTTAAGAACTCCTGTAGGACAGTTCAGCATTTCTAGTGTCACTAATAACTGGAGCTGGAATAGTTCTAAAAAGAGAAGCATACATCCCAAAGTGTGAAAATTATCTCCAAAAACCTTGCACAGGGACATCACTGTGACTGATAATTAAAAGCCAGAATGTGCCCTCATGTGTGCTTGACTGTATAAGGACTTGAGAGGCTTTTTCCTCACACTATTTTCATCATCTCTGCTTCACTGCTTTGAGGTTCAAACAATTTATCACCTGAATCTGAAAACAACAGAAAATACCTGCTGTTTTGCCTTTGTCTCATTTGATAAGCATGCAGTATTATCCCAATAGGAGTTTAAGATGATAAAACATCAAATGAGATAGAAGGCAGGCTGAAATGGTTATATTGTCATTAACTTACAGCACCCTTGGCTGTTACAATGTATTTGTGCTGTGCTGTAAGTCTCAAATGAACAATTTGAGAGTAAATGAATAAAAATTGTATGATAGGTTAGAGGGGTATTCATGACTCCAGATGTTACAAACTTAGCAGCTTTCACTACTCCTGTTAAAATTATTTGTGTTATAGAAGCTTACTTGGTTATTTTGGGAGTCTTCTTCCTCCCCTTTGGTGTTAAAGTACAGTTTGTGATGGAGTCAACATCTGAAACTATGGCTGCATCTTCACACCTTAACATGTAGTATTCTGTTCTGGTCGTGCTGTCAGTCAGAAGCCAAAAAAATGCAGCTGACAGGGCACTGATCGGATTCCTGCTGTTTGCAGTAAAACTTCTCCAGGGCTGGATGGGCCAGGGAAAGCAATGTTATGATGCTGACAGCTGGGTGTAGAGCCTTGCTTTGTTTAATAGTCACTGCAGAGGACACTTTAAGGTGTGTTGGAAGGCACTGTCACTGCAGTGCATTGAAAAATATTGACAGAGCCTAGCAAGGTATCTGACCCTGATCAAATATTCTTTCTTAAATTAAAAGCGTATTTAGCTATTCTGCTCAGCCTCTTCTTAGGTAGCTAATAATGGAGTTGGATCCTCAGGATCTATTTTGAGGATGTCTTACTGAATCATGCATAGAATGATGTGACTAATTTGTGGAGCAGAAGTCCCTGTGCATCAGCTGTTCACAGTCGTTTACCTGAGGGGAAGATAGAACTTTTTATGTTAAAAGACACTGATCATTCTTTTCAGCATATCAAACAACAAATGTACTGTAGGCTTTTGTATTAAAAAAATTACTAGAACAAATGGCTTTTATCTATATTTCCATCATTACCCCTGCATAAATCTCACTGATGCTAATGGGACTTGTAGCAACGTAGATAAAAGAGTCACACACAGAGCTATGGAATCCAACAGAACAAGGCACACCTCCGAAGTAGGAGGGTTCATCCCTGTAGGGACAGCCTGCGAGTGTGTGACCCAGCCTGCTTGGAATAAACCACTGACATGCAAAGCCAAGGCTCTCCAGATAGATGTACTCAATCGATCTGGTTAATGATGAGGCTGTGAAAACTTACTGAATGCTCAACATTATTGCTGCCCAGATGGACTTCTCCAGAGAAAAATCGTTCCATCTCTGCATCCACTCAGCCATAGGAGCACATATGATATCTGTGATGAAAGAGATATAGAGCAAACAAAAATCACCTGGACTCTGACTGGGAAGGAAGAGATGGGACTCTGAGCATTGAGGTAGAGCTCTGAATTGTGAGCATAATGGGAACAAGCTGAAATCAGCAGGCTTATCTTGAAGAGTAGGAAGGGGATGAGGGGACAGTGCAAATGGGTCTAAGGGGTAAATCTGTGGGATGCTGTAGAGATTAAGAAAAAAAAAAAAAAGAAAACCAGCAAGCAGCAGGTTCTTAAAGGTGTATAGAAATGCATAGTGAAGGGCAACATTAACTGAGAGCAATACAGTTAGTCCTCACAGCAAATCACAAATGGCAATGTTGTCACTGTGAGCAGAAGAGGAAGGAAGTTCTGGGACTCTAGGACAGAGACATTAACTGGGGCAGCCTGACAGAGAAACACAGAATTAAATATAGAATTACTTATTTCAGTGTTGACATAGCCAGTAAATCATGCAATTAACTTCATTCCTTGATAGTTTCTGAGAGAAGGTCTACAGTACAGTATGAGCTCTGCCCAAGTTCTGTCCATGGACACTTGAAATCTGTAGACCAAAAGCAGCAGACACACTGCCACCAGCAATTGTTTTGACCTAGGTGAAAATAGTACAGATTTTTTTTTACTCTTTTATTTTCTATTTAAAATAGTATGTGCTGTCCTCCTTATTAGTGTAACCCACAGATTGAATGTTCAAAGCAAAGAATAAAATTAAGAACTTATTATGGAAAGCTTGTTCAAAAGGAAAATTGGGCAAGGAATGGTTTTGATCAAGCTCTTGCCTAGGGTTCCACCTGTAAATGCAGTTCTTGCATCTCCCTTGCTATCCAAGCTTAAGAAATGCAATGTTGCCTTTAACACACAAGTCAGAAAGACAGGCTTTCTGTAAGGTGTTGTGGCTGCTGCTGTCTTCAGAGTGCCCTTTTCATTGTACCTGGGGCTATGTGACATTGCCTTTATTGTCCCACAGCCTCTTTATGTCTGCCAGCATTTTCTTTCTTGAAAAAAAGAGCATATTTGGGACATGTGCTTTTGAAAAGGCACCATGTTGTCATCTAATATATTTGGATAGTCTCAAGTCCACAGAAAAAAATGGCAAGTTATCTTTTCATCACAGGATATTCATAGTAAGTAGAAAAATAAAAATCTTTCTAGTGCTTACTGCCCAAAGGAAGTCTGTAAACAGGATTCCTGAGTGTATGTAAGTAATCTTCAGAGAGACTGAAAAAGTATGGTTGAAATGTGAGTGATTTTACTTGTAGAGAATCTGCCAAGAGTACAACAGGAAAGCCTGCCAGTGGAAGTATCCCTGTTTCTCTGGTTGGATAGTAACCACACAATTTGGAGTGATTCAGTAGAACTTCCTTGTAAGCTGATTAGTTCCTCCCTATGTTGACTGAGGAAGATACAAGGTGATTTAATTACAGGAGTGTAAGTGCAAGCCTTTAAATAAAAAGAATGGCTGTTGACTTTGAAACTGAGTCACCAGCACTGATGAATTTTGAAGTCAATTTACCATTATTTAATACTGTTTTAGAATAGTTGTTAGTGTGTGCCCTTTTTATTTCTGCCAATAAACTTCCTAATAGATACTGAGGCAGGACTGAAAAGCCTGTGAACACCATGGAGACACTATTTTTTCAGTGTTGCCTTGTGACATACTCATGATCTTTTTTTCTTTGCTTTCTTAACTTTTTTTTAAACTTGCTTATTCCATTTCTGTGCAGTGTGTGTGTTCATTTTAGTGATAGTATAGTTCATTGTGGAATGTTTACTTGTGAATTCTACTACAAGGCACCTAGCAGGTTAAACAGCTTAGCCACGCAGTTATTGTGCTTCCCATGTCAGCTGTAGAACACAAGAGTTATATTGAAAGTACTTAGATAAATCTGTTTCATCAAAATGGCTATGTACTTTCACTTTGTCAAAATACCTGCGTGTTGGCTTTCTTTGCTGCTTAAATGCTGTTCTATCTGTTCCTAACTTCCCCTGTTTAACAGCAGACAAACCCAGGGAGCACTGAATGAATCGGATGATCCCGAAACAGGCTGTCTAACTGATAACAAGCCAACTTCTCGACACTTCTATCCTGTCGCCTTGCTGCTTGTCAGCTCACACCTGCTGGTTGTGTGGCTTATTTTAAGTCTTGCTTTGCTATTAGCCAAATATCAATAAACTTCACTTGTGTTCCTTTCTTTTCTACAAACAGCAACAAACTAACTCTAGACAAAAGGAATTATGTTGTAATATTTCTACAGTCTCAGACTCCAAGGATTCATCTTTAAGATACCAATGTCTGAAATGTACTGTGTTTTCATTCTCTTTTTCTGAACTCCAAGAAGTATACTATGCATTGAGTGAATTGATTTGCCCTTTTTGTTCATGGTAAAGCTTTCCCACTGTAATTAGCGCAAAGAAAGCCCACTTACAATGCTGTCACTGTATAGAGGTTGTGGAATCCTGAATGCTTGAACCCCTCTATCCAGAGTAATTAGTCTGACAAAAAAACATTAAAAATTATTTGCACAACACAAACTAACCCCTAGAGAAATACGGCAGGGCAATGGTTTGTGAGACTTATCTTTCATTGTGTTTTTTTCATTGTTACTAGCTGATGGTATTGTTTTCATTTAATAAATGAGTATTACTTTGCTACAACTAACCCTTTTCTGTAGAGTAACTGAATGGAATAGAATAAGTTCTGTTTTGTAATGAAATTAACCTGTTTGTAATTGTTGCTTTAGTTGCTTTTGCTTCCAAAACACTTTTATATTCTTTTTAACAAATTCCTCTTTATGTCTTGATGCACCACTTTGGCACTTGTGACTTTTGTACTGTATGTGAATGGGCATCGTTCCTTTATAAAGCAGAGAGGTGGATTGGGCTGTTTGAAAAGCCATTCTATCTTTTTTTTCATTGCAAAGCTGAACATACAGGAAATGAAGCAGAGATGAAACTTTCCTTCACAAATCTCTAGGGCCAGACTTAATAAAATGCCTTATTCCTAGAACGCGCATTTTAGAGCAATGTAAACTCGCACATGTATAGCAAACAAATTGAAAAAAAAAGTTATGAAAAGGATTAAAAGGCAAATATATTTCTGAAATTAGAACAAAATGTATCATTAAAGTATTTAATGTTTTTTTACTGAACTTTAAACCTCAAGAGCAGATATATTAGGGGGGATGGAAAATCTTATCACCTATTTCTGAGGGCAATAACTGTACTGGGCCTGGCCTTGGATTTAATTTTGTAAGATGTATCATCACTCATGGAAAACAAAAATGTAGAGTTGAATCTTTGTTATTTTTACTTCAACTGTTGCTGAAACTCTGCAATGAACAAATAAAGCATATTTATTTATTCTGTTTCATGAAGTTGTACTTTTTCCCCCTTTCACTAGAGAAGGATGCCGCATAGAGAATGTTCTGAAGAATGTCAAATGCAGAAAGTATGCATTCAACATGATACAGCTGATGGCTTTCCCAAAGTACTACAGACCTCCAGAAGGGACATATGGAAAAGCTGACACCTAAGTTTAACAAAAGTGTAATCAGGAGCATACATCATGCTAATTAGTGAATATAACAACTGCTGTTTATGACGTATGAATTGGGAATGTATAACCAGTGGAGGTGTTATTTTTATCAGGTTTTATCATTTTACATTAAAATAAATCTGGTTAGTCATTTGCAAATAAATACTATGAAAAAGCAATGGACTGGATATTCTGAAAATCAAATATATTCAACTTATCTTTGTGAAGCTGAAGCTTACTATGACTCATAAGCCAGCTGAAATTAGTTTTTGGGGTCATTTGATTGAAGATTATAAAGGGAAATGTCATTTGCTGTAGGAACAGAGATTAGCAATCTGGAAGGTGGCATTCTGACTCCAAAGCAAACCCTGAGATTTGATTTAAGGGGTCTTACTGCTGGAAAAGGCATTTTCCAGAGCCAGCAGAGCACTGAGGTCTTGATCACTAATGATTAAACCCTTCACAGAAATGTTTATGAAAGATGCTAATGTTAATACCTGGGCTAAATATAATTTTGGTAATTACATTTAGCTTCTTTACATAAGCATGGTAACTTCATAATGTGTTTTTAGTAATTGCAGACTGTAATTTCAGTAATTCTGCTCTGATTCCCTACAGTTCATTTAGATGTATCATTTTTGGTTTTCTGCACCCCGGCCAAATACCATGTATTTCACTTTCACAAAAATCACACTGAAATCAGGGAGATTAATTCCTCAAGTAAGATGACCTGAATTTGACCTCCTATTTAGTGTAAACCCTTAAAAGTAAATTTTCTTTAGTGGTAGGGAAAATAAGTTGTATATACAGGAGTTAATGCATCTTTAGGCAATGAAAACATGTATGTTATTATAGAGCCTAAAATAAATGTTATGAGTAAACTGCTGTACTAGGACTAGTTAGGCTCTGCAGCTGACTTATATCGAATTTGTAATGCTGCAGGTAGACACTCTAGGATGAAGAAATACCAGCTTTAAAAATTAATATTAATGCTCTGCCAGCTTGTGTTAGTCCTGAAATTTGTCTTGCAAAGAATGTTTTCTAGTTGTATCTATTTATTATCTTCTTCTTCCTCCCAGAGAGAAATACTATTTAAAACTCCCAAGTATTCATTGGTTACTGACCTTTACGTAATGCATTCTTTTCATATCTAGAACAGAAGTATGAGAAATTTATCCTAATGAAACTACCCTGGGAATTTGAGAATCTATAGGAAATTGTAATTGCCATGGAAAAAGAAGTGAATGTTTGCTTACTCCTATGGAAGTCAAAGAAATCTCTATGCACCATGAGTTATAATTTGTTCTTTTTAATCCATTAATACCCATTACTGGGTATAAATCTGTAAATGAAACAGTAAGAATTTAAAAGCCTGATTCTGCAAATTCTGTTTGAGTGATCCCATGGAACTGATCTATCATTTGGCTAAAATTAAATCCATCTTGTATATTTGCAAGATCAGACTTTGGAGCTTGTAGGAAAACGTCAGAAAGAGATCCTTGTTCTAATGTTCATTGACTTCAGTGGAGCCAGAAATTCACCTATACAAGACATTAACTAATTGGAACTTTTTTCAAAGAAAAGTAGGTAATGTAAGTAGTGTTTTGATGCATTTGTTTTTTTATTTCTATTATATAATGTGCTATCATTAATTGCTTCCTTGCTCTTGGAATGTATTACTTCAGTAGATGTTAGAAGAGTTGCATTGCATCACAGATAAGCTCAGACAGATGAGAACATAATGCCTTGATTTCTTCTTGTCATGTACCAGTAGAAGTGGGCAATACTCATTGGGTGGCTGGATCTGTGAATATAAGGTAGCTGATTTGTATGAAACTTCTTTGTGGATTTATGGAATGTAAACCTTCCTAGAAAAGTGATGTTTTCTTCTGTCAGACTGCTGCACTAGCCCTCACTATATGCATGTTCATTATTAGTTTTAAAAGCCCTGCATGTGCAGTTTAGAGATAGTGATAAATTTCTCATGGATCTCTGAAATAACCCCCACATACGCAGCAGAGAATGCCAGCCATTGTACAGTAATTCTGAAACTATGTTTAAAAGTCTGTGGGGATGGTGTTCCCTGTTGGATGCTACAGGTACCTAGACTTCTCTGAGTCCCATGGGCATTCTGTCAAGTTCAAAATATGGAAATATCTAGATATTTTTGTCAGGAAAATTGTCTTTCAAGGCTTTGCCTGAGCATTTTAATCCTACCTGGGTTCTTAATTGCTGTTGTCACTACCATGTTATTTTTGTGTTGAAGCTGTTTTTCATGTCAAAGCCATGGATTTGATGAGGAAAAAGAAAAAATGGCACTGGATTACTGTCCTTTTTGTTTTAATAGGTGTTCACAGTATGTTCTTGTGAAATTAAATAATCTCCTATTTGCTAAAGATAATTAAGACAAAACCCCAAACCCCACATCAGTGGGCTGCAGTGAAACTTCATTGTGCTTGGACCATTACAGAAGAGTTGGCTGGGTTTGGTTCTAAATAATATTGAAATTTTTCTCACTGATGTTTGGATTGGAACATCTTGTCATAGATCAGGAGAGCTTTGTCAAACCTGCTGAAGTGCTCCAAGTCCCCTGGAAAAGCCTCATTTCCTCAGTACCAAAACAGGTCCAAATGTTTTGTTGTTTGGTCACTGCCTCCTGGGGGCTACGGTGGTCCCTGTGGGCAAAGGCTGTGCCATCAGCTGAGTTGGATTCAAAATCCATGGGTATTTTGATTTGTCCTTTATGAAGAAACAAAAATGGGGTTTGCTGCAGGTTGATGGTTGTGTTACTTGGAGTACATTTTCTCTTTGTAGCAGCTGCTTCCAGCCCTGTGCATTGTTTGAATGCCTAAGAGAGGAGTTAAATAGTCCTGGGGTCTTGCACATTGTCTTGTAGCTCACTGTGAATATCAGAGAAGTAAAACTAAAAAATTTAATTTTTATAAGCAAACTACATTGATTGTCTTGCAAAGGGATGAGGTAAGCATAGTGATTTTAGTGGTGGCTTTGCAGAAGCTGTTCCATACCTGCTCTCTTAAAACTTCTGTAAGGTATAAAATAATCTGCGTTTAGGGGAGGGCAGTTCTCAAGGGCTAAAAGATGAAAATTCAAAAATACATCTGACATTTAAAGCCGTATCTTGTGTTACAGACGATATTATTTGTAGAACTCAAATCAGGATCTGTCTTGAGGAATCCTGAAATAAGGGCTTCTAGCTTTCAATATTTGCACAATGCATCACACACTTACATGGGGATTTTGTACCACAGAGTAGTGTTTAAATAGAGAGCTATTCTAAAATACTTAAAAAAATAAGGAAATGAATGTTAAAGTAGTTTTTTTCCCAGAAATTATTGTAATATTGGTATAATACATACCATGCCTATAACTGACATTAAGCAGGCAGGTCTTTTTTTCTGAAGTCTTTTGAGAAATTTAAAATACATGCTAGTTAATGTTTATGCTTTGGCTTTTATGGAGCAATTAGGAAACAGAAAATTTTAATTATGTTATCTGATTTTTGTCTATGTGAAGCTGTGTATTTTGATGGAATACTAGCACTATCTGTGTTATAAACAACAAATAATTTAGGAGGACAATTGAAACAAAATATTAACTGAGAACTAGAGTAAATGAAGTCCTTAGGAATGTTAATTTTTGTACTGTCTGAATTTACCATTACATAAGTGAAATGAGGAAATCAGCAAACAATTTTGTGTCTAAATCAATCTCTCCTGATGAAAATTCACTTAGTTGCAGTGGAATAAATTGTAATGGTGTTCTAATTTTCACAAATTAGGTTTAAAGAAGTGCAACACTTCATTTTGAAACCTACTCTATAATATGCCTATTAAGAGTTTCAGTAAAAACTGATTTTTATTTCTAGATTAAACACAAGTTCCAAGAAATCCTATGGTCCATTTTAAAAAAGCAGAAAATGCACTGAACGTCAAACAGTGTAATAAGGAAAGCAATTGCATTGAAAACTATGCAGCAAAATTACTTGTGTGAATTCATGTATGCAATCAGTTAACAGTCTTAAACGTATATTGTGTCTGTTGGTTATGTTGTAAACTTGAAACCATTGATATCTATATTTATGCTCATTTTTTATTATAAGAAGTGTACTGTATAGGTAATGCCATGAGACATGAATTTGCATTTTGGTTTTCACTTCCTTGTGGTTTAAAAGCAGATGTTTACAATGGAAATGCTTTAAAGTAATTTGCTGCTCTTGAAAACACAAACTTACCTTGAATATTGCATGTTTACAAAAAAAAAAAATCATACAAATGCTTTTTAGAGAGAAAAAAAACTTCCCAGACTTCAGTCCTTAAAACATTGCTTTTTTCCCTTAGTCATGCAACACCTCAACTGTTGTGTTGCCATAGCATTCGGCTTGCACTCTGCAAGACTCAAACATTTTTTTCCACTTTCTTTCATGGCATCTGCTGAATAAGTAATATAACAACCATGAATATCAGCATGATACTCATGATCCAAGGTTAAAAACTTCCATTTGCTCAGACATGAGCAAATACTTCAGGATAAATAAACTAGAAGACACGTGTGAACCAGTGTCTCCCTATTCCAAAGAGCTGAAACATGAGGCACAGGATTTGTGTGCTGACTGGGAGAAAGAGTTACAGCAGGAGTCTGACTATGATAAAAGAGTGCCCTGGACATGCCAGGTTCAGAGTCGTGAGATTTGAACCACGCTGCTCTTACTTAGATCTCTAAATGTTGGCAGTGGTGTTTGGTTACTCTTTCCATCCATGCAAAATGCTTTAAAAGTTTTCAGCACTTCTGTTTATGAATGGTCTGATTTAAAACTTCTAAAATCCCAGATTACTTCAGTACTTGTTTTCCTTTTGTGTCGCTGTCCCTTGTGATGTTCCTGTCTTACATTCTGGAGCACGCAGGGCTGTGTGTAAGTAACGTTAACAGGACTTCAGTCCACAGCGTGTTTGTCCAGAGAAACGAAGCACAACTATAGCAATTCAATGCTTTTTATATTTCAGGATTTCTCATTTTTGTTTCATTGCTATCTGTAAGCCATGTCCATTGTACACTGTGTGTATATTTTTATTTAAATAAATGTAATGTTTATTTTTTATGTTTCTGACTTTTTTGTTTGTTATTCATTTTTCATTGTCATTGCGGTGGTGTTGCCCAGAGGCAGGATTGTCCATGCTGATGAGGGTGTGTTCCTCCCTAAAGGATTTGGTGGAAGCCCACTCACAGGTCTCATCACTGCTTGGAGCAAGGATTTAAGAAAAGTTCTGATACAACAGTTAGAAGCCTGCAATTGGCAAAAATTAATAGTTCCTATTCTTCTTAGTCTCACCACAACTTTCATCTCAGAACCAGGTGGGTCATGCATTTTCTAGTTCTAAGCAAACAGAACATTCACATGCCCATAAGGAAATCCCTTTCACATAACTATTGATCTGTAATTCAGGTGGGATCAACACCTTTCATAATGAAGACTTTTAAAAAGGTGACATGTCATGCTTTGTCTGGTATTATATCTTCAAGATCTCAGTGACGGACCTTGGGAAATAAGTATGGGTTGCTTCTGTGCTGTCTATTTGAGCTGCTGTTGGTATCTAGATTTATTATATGATCTCTCACCGCAATGAAAGGTAAGTTTCCCATGGTTGGCTGAAATGTAGCAAACAGATCTTCTTTTTGGGTATATGATAAAATGCGGTTCATCTGTACTATCAGTACTATGAGTAGAAGGTTGTTGCATAATTTAGGATCTCTGTTTATATGTTAGCATTTTTAGTTTTACTGAGATATATTTAGTGAGATTTTAATTACTTGCAAGGTTCTTGATAACCTTTAGAGAAACACTGGGAATTAGTGGCTCTTATGGAAATATGTTAAAAAGCTGTTAGCATTCAGCTAACAGTAGCCTAGGAATCTTGTCTCTTACTAATAAAAGTGCAAGTCTTTTAAAATTACTTTGTCTCACTTTGCATATTTGTGGATTTTATTTTCCATGTCAATGGGGAGCCACTTTCTTCTCATGACAATGTAAGAGAAAAAGAGAACGAACCTAGAGCTGTAGTGAGTTGATAGAATAATATGATAGTAAAAATATGTATTCACCAATTCCCTTTCCAATGTTACTTCAGGGCATGCCTGAGTATGTGACATGATGTTTCTGAACCACCGTCTGCAGTGCTTGCACTGGGCTGGCCACTGCTGCCACTAAGAGAATGTGTACACAAATGCTGCTTCTGCCAGCAAAGAGCTTTCCTGTGAGTTTAGTGATGAATCTTGTACCAATCACAGCCTTCAGTAGTTATGTGACAAATACTCTTTATGGAATTAAGGATAAGAAGGTTCTAGATGCAAACTAGTCTATGTGCTGCTTCCTCTGCCCAGCTGAACAGACCCTTTCCCTTTCTGTGTTGGCTGGCTGTGCCCAGTCCTCAGCCAGTACATAAATGAGAAGTATACTTGCTCTGCTGCAAGGAAAATTCTTGACCTCATTAGAGGAGTGGATGTAAACTGCTTCTAAATAAGCTGGGATACAAAGTTGAATTGAAGTATTTCTTTCATGTGTTTATTTACATGTATATACATGCATATTATATTTACATTTTAATATCTTTTTATATATTGTAGGATAGGAAGAGGTAGTGACATATGGTCAGTTGAGAAATGGGACTTGTGATATTTCTAGAAGTCAAATACAGTTTTGCTATTGGAAGCGTAGCACCAAACATAGGCTCACATGAACAGAGCTTTAGCTTGTAGCATGCCTGGTGGCATTGCTGACTCTAATGGTAAGTTGCTTCTGGGGAAAAAACAAACAGAGAGAGAGAGAAATGGGAAAAAGAAGGTGTTTCCCAGACTGGACTCTGCTATTCCTGTCAGGAGTTTGAAGATCTCACATCACGGCTGGCTGTTCCCCTCATAACTCTGTCGTCACTGACTGAAGTAGGGCTTGGTCAGGGCAGTTCTCTCTGCTGACAGGGTGTTAGCTTGGTGTGCATGTGTCTTGGAGTCTCTCATGAGAACCAAAGGCTTCAGTCAGGGGACAGAAAGAGGAGGAAGGAAGGGGCGAATTCTGTCCCAGTAGCAATCACTTTCTTAAGTGGCTGGGAGAATAATAGCAGAAGAACAAGGAAAGAATACTGCTGTATTCATTCTATCTTTCCCCAGCAAAGTTCACCTGTATATGCATTTTCCATGGAACAATAAATTTGATTGCTGCAATTTACAGGACAAAGCAGTTGAAACTGCTGACTTTAACAGAATTAGAACAACGGCCATAGATAAGCAAAATTCACCCCTCGGGTGATACCACTCCTCAGAAGTTTTCTGTTAGAGACAGAAAAGTTTAAGGTTTGGTCCTGAAATCATTATTCACAAGCAAAGAATTAGAAATGGGGCACCTCAGGTGAGAAACTCCAAGGACCAGGTTTTGTGAAAGGTTTCAGAATAATTAACATTCCTGAACTTTAGTTCAGAGCTGCAAAAAACATTTTGTTTGTACAAGGTGCCACGCAGGAAGAACTTACTCATGGTCATGGCAAGGAAGTTGATGGCAGTTTCCTGTAAATTATTATAATAAGTAGCTGACACTAATGAACTTGCACACAGAAGGAAATATCTGCCTTCAACACAGTCTCTCTAGAAGGACTTTTTCAGTGGAGTAAAATATTCAAAAGCATCTCAATGGAATCTGTTTTTGTTAGTAATATGTAGTACCCAACTTTCTTGGGCAGTTACCAGCAGTTAAAAAACATCACATAAATAGGAGCTTAAGGAGGATTTGTTTCTTAAGTCAAGGTAGATTCTCAATACTGTGTATTTGAATTTAGCTTCTCTCTGGTATGAAATATCACAGTCTGGCTCTTACTAATTGTCAAACAAGACCAGAGTACCAGGAAATAGTGGCAAGGTTGTGTCAAATGATGTGTATAAATTGAGTCATCTGACTTGATTCTGCTTCCAGATGGGAAATCAAAGTCTTTGTGAAAAAGATGAGACTGGTTTTCAGCAGCCAAATTCTGCTGCCTGCTCTGTAATATGACATCTCTCAGCCAGGCTCAACTGAAGCTCAGTAATCCCAAAAGAAACCTCTCAGTAAATCCTAGCCTAGCCTTAGCACTCAATAACATGAATTATGTTCCAGTGTTGAAGATTAATGGGCAAGCACCCCATCACCCCAACACTGCATCATGGCATCTTTTCAGAGAGCAGCTTTATTGTGGTGGTTGTGTGAGGGAGCTCAGAGTTCAGTTCATGGGATGTATGTGAAACACCCAGCAGATAAACACATAATAAAAAATAAGAACACGTGTAATAAAATCAGGGAGCAAAGAGATCTCCAGACAATTCAAGGACAGGTAAGGAAGGTTATGTCTAAGTTCTGCATTTTAGACTGCATTCAGCTTTTGTCTTTACCTGAGATATTCTTGGAGTTGAAAGATTTTGCTGCTTTGTGACTGTGGTAGCAGCTCTGATGGACATAGACAACAGGTTTATCTACATAAATATTAAAAATGGCTTTGAACAAATAATGGGATTGTTGTAAGAGCTGTGGCTGACTGGCCAAACAGGTATTGTGCACATACATTCTCAAGTATGATTTTGAGGGAAAAATGGTTGTGCCACTTTGTACATTCTCCCAAGAGCAAGGGACGAGGACAGTGCTGATCTGAGAAGGTAAGGAGTGCAAGAATGCATCAAAGCAATCTCTTTTGTGATTGGTAAGAATTGTAATCACATCCAAAGACTACAAAATATTTTAGAGATTGATTGCAAGTCCTGATATAAATAGAAAGTACTCGCTTGTAAGTACTTTCAGTTAAGTTTAAATAAGTTAATTATCTACACTGTTCCACAGGAAAATTTGAAACAAACCAAGGTTATTTTCAGTGTGAAATTAAAACAAACCCCCAAACTCACAAAATAACATTAGCTAGTATAAAACAGTACTTTTAATGGCTACCTTTACCTCCTTATGATACACAATCTCCATACTTTGTT
This sequence comes from Drymodes brunneopygia, assembly GCA_013400955.1. NCBI lineage: Eukaryota > Metazoa > Chordata > Aves > Passeriformes > Petroicidae > Drymodes > Drymodes brunneopygia. The sequence continues at coordinate 581,478 of VZTZ01012602.1, forward strand.
GACAGAGAGGGTTATTTTAAAAAATTAAAAATCAAGGTTTTTACTTTTTTGATATCTGTATAGGAAAGAGAAGTGATCATTTTATGACTGGGAAGTAGTAGCTGTTAGCAGGTTTTTTTGTGTGAATCCAGATAGTGTGCTTAGCTATAAAATGCTGAATAAGAGTTTAAAAAATGAAAAAGTGCAGCACACAGTTTATATTCACTTATTCATGGGCATAGTTAATGGACAGCAGCAGGGGAGATGTGATCCCACACTTTTTAAAAATCAACAGGAAATCAGTGCATGCCATGCAATTCCCTTTTGCATTAAACTTATTAAGTCAAATCAATTTTCACAAGCACATAGGCTAGAGTTCTGACACTTAATTCCTTTTGATCTTCTCCCTGCTAAATTCTGTTTCCCACTGTGCTACCATGCAGTTTATTTTTAACAGAGGATTTGTTTGGACACCATTAAAATGAAAATATTACAACTTCTAGCAGTACTAAGGCACTGAAATGCCTGTCAAGTTATTAACTGTCTACACACACACACACACACACAAATAGCCATTTGCACAAGGGGAAATTGCAGAGTTAAGAAAATGCCACTGCTCTGTTCAGGAGCATGAAGTGCACAAAATATAGGATCCTGATTTTTGCAAATCTGGCATCACAGATTACTCCCACTAATTTCTGTTATTCCTTCCAGCTCCCAAGTCTGTTAGGTTCTGGAGAAGGAGACTGCTATGAGGTGACAGGTTCTAAATGGAAGTTTTTGGGACTGAGTCAATGGATTTTTCTTTTAATTACAATATGATGTTAATTCAAAACTATCCTTTCCCATGATTAGTGAGAACACATTTCCTAATTGTGGATTCTTTTTTCAGCTTCTTGAGCACTTCTTAGAGTTAGTGCAAGGTGTTTTCTGTACAAGAAATGCACAACTTTGGGAGGAGGATTTTCATGCTCCTTACATCTTCCTGTGATGAGCATCATAAAATGTTTTAAATATTTTAATATTGATCATGCTGTGATTATACTAATTTGGTTTTTTTTTTCCTTAGAAAACTAGTAGTTCACTGATGTTTAGTGATGGGCCTACAAACAGACCTTACCCCCAGGTGTGCTCAGCTTGCAGCAGCCAGATCCACATTGGTTTGAGCACCAAGAGTTTAAACAGTCCCAAAGGCTGATGGATTGCACAGGGCCCTTAGCCACCGATGTCATGGAGCCTCAGTAGCAGCAGTCAACAAGCTCATGGGCTCACACACAGATGAACTCACTGCTCTCCTTCAGGCAGGTGGGTCTGGGAGAAGGGTAGTGGCACCTTAGCTGGGAATGGAAGGGTGTGGATCCAATGACCTTTGGGTATTTTCATGGTTTGTGATTGCACCCTCATGGATCATAAATACTGTCATAATCCTCTGGCCTACTAAATATCCTGACCTTTTTTCTTGCTCTAGCACCTCTTATCTCCTTTTTAAGTAATGAACTAATTAATAATTCATTAGTAATTAGGAATTTAATTAATAACCTACTTAATCAGGTATGAGTTCGTGTCCTCAGAAAGGGTGGTATTACAAAAGATAACCAGATACATAAGAAGTTTCTTCTATGGATTAAAATCCAGTGAGTCTGGATCTGAATCATTCCTATTTCAAGAAATCCCTGCCACTATCAGCAGTATAGATCTATGACACCACAGGAATCTTCTAGTACCTAGTTTTCCCCTGCCAGAATTTTTTTTACAATCTAGATTCCTGCTTTTATTGCTTGTCTGGTAACTTGGGAAGCTGGATGGAGAACTGGATCAGGAGAACTGTTGTGCAAGCTTTGCCCTTTGAGCCCTTGCAGAATTGCTCAATAGAGAACTCTTTTAAAAATTAAGGCAAATGTGCAGGCTGAGCAAACAGTGTGTACTAGTCATGCTACCAAGTTAATCCTCAAGAGCAGGAATCAGATCCACCAGGAGAAAATCCTGCAGGACAGCTTTGCCTTGGATAAGCCAATTGCAAGTAGGGAGCACTTCACTAAAATGTAGGGGTCTGGATCAGTTCAGATTTTATTATGCAGTAGGAAAAATATCGCAGATTAGCCTTCTTGGATCTAGGTTATATTAAGTAGAACACCTACTTATCCAAGGCTTGGAAAATTTATGTCTTAAAGTGAGGTTTCACTAAACTTGTTAAGAAGACAAAATTACGATGTTGATTCCAGTGAGAGAACCAAAGCCTGGAACCTGTAACAAAATTATTCTAATCATGAGGCAAAAGGATCAGCCACTACCTACCTAACCTTCTGCAGGATAATCAAATGCAGTTCAGGAAATGTCAGGTATAATTGCCACTTACCTTCCTCAAAATGCACTCTTGTTTCATCTGTCAGGTATAGAACACGATTTGTTCTAACTTTTGTTGCATTTCTTTATCTTGGACTTATGTTTTGCATCCAAGGCAGGATGAATATAGATAAACTTGACATTTGTGGGTGCACATTTAATTTTCTGTTTAACAGAAAATGATCTGGTCCTCCGATAAAGTTTTGAAGCATCATCTGCTATAAGAATCAAGTGTACACCGAAAAATACGAAGTTAATCTATGCTTATGGAACTTAAATAGATCAATAAATTTGACAGCAGAAAAACCAAAAAAATGCACTAGAAATAACATTCTGACAATGTTATTCATAACACAACCAAAACCAGGATATGGGTGGAGTCTTTATGTATATTTAAAATCAGTTAATCAAGCACATAACTGATTAATTGGAACACAAGGTATGTCACTCCTCAGTATTGTATTTTAGTCCTAGATTTCATTGTGGAAGGTTTGGTTTGATGGGGGCTGCAGTTGGGAATAGCTAATACAGTTTTTCTGGTTGTGCTAGGGCCATAGGTCAGTGAAGAATTTACACATAATGTACTTCTTATTTGGAAAAAAATTCTTCTCATTCCATCTGAAATTAGATACTGCACAAATGAAAAAAGTTATGAAAATTAGCCAATTCTGTCAGGAAAACTAAATATCCTGGGTGCTGGCATTTTGATCAGCATGCTTCAAACTTAAAAACTAGAATAGCAAGCTCAGCCCTCTTGCATGGTACTAAAAACTTTATTCCACTTCAACAGTTTCCTCAATCATTTTCTCCCAGTTCACTGCTCAGTTCATGACTGGGTTTGACAAGGAAATGTGTCATAATATCTCCCATTTCTGTAACGCGTTATTGAAACAGCAAAATTAAGATTAATAGCAATTAAGACAAATTCCAGTTCAGCACACAAGGCAGATAGGAGAGTATTATATCTATTCCTGTTTGAGGCAGCTGGATGTTCATATGTCTTGACTTCCCTAAAGCAATCCGTGTCACAGGAGCTTGACCTTGGAATGTTGGCAGTATGTTCAAGTCCTCAATTTCTTTGTCTGGTATTTGCTATAGTTTTTATTGGCTGATAATTTTCATCCTCTTCTACTGTCTAGAAAAGGACTTAAAGCAAAAGGGAAAAGGTGTTGTGCACAGTAATACGTATTTTTCTTCATAACAATGTGTGTAGACTTATATTGTGCACCAGTGGGAATATAGAGATGTAACACATTTTTTCCCTATGCCTTATTCTGCTGCAAATTACCGTCACTGTGGTGATATATTCTTGAGTTTGAGACATAGACTTCAGCAGTGAAAATGCTACTAATCACAGTTTTCCAAGTTGCTAACTGCATTGAGATTTTGCAAATTATGCACGATTTAATACATTGCCATCACAGTCCTGAGACTACAATCTGAATTTAATGTTGCTTTATTTGATTTGATCTGCTGGAGGAATTGTGATAAATTCCACACATCAAAATGTTTTCCGAAAGAAAATAAATCTTTGCATTTCTCTCATTGATAAATTAGGGATCATTAAGACTATCACATTTTAAAATGGCATGGGTTTTATAAGATGGGTCTTTATTATAAGTCCATATTTTATTAATTATATTTGTAGGTAATTGATAACTCATTCACTGTTTCATTTCCCTGTAAAGGTGTTATAACAGGTTATTTGTATCTGAACTTATCATAACAAAGAGAACAAGACAAGCAATGGTCCAAATAGGTGGATATGGGAAAAAATAGTTGTGTACTTCTTCTATGGCATATCAGATCCTATTGCTTTATTCAATAGAGTTTTCTAGGACTTGAGGCCAGAAGAAATTACGAACTCGTCCATGCTTCATGTTATAAGAGGTACTTCTACTTTAAACCCATTTACTTTAATTAGATTGAAGGACTTCACTTTTGAAATACGTAATTAATTGCTTGCAAAACCTAGAAATTTCTGTAAATCCCTTGGTTGTGGTATGACATGAACCACATAAAGTATGCCCAGATAATCCCATATACCTGAGAGAAATACAAATCCCAAAGCCATTGCCAGTTCTTCTCAGAGAGTTTCCCATCTGACTATGACTGATACCCTACGTGTACGTACAAACTCCTTAGTGGGATGTGTAGGAATCACCTGCAAGCTTTCTCATGTGCTCTGCTCCATCAGGAGTGGTTATTTTATCCAGTGTTGCCTACTGAATCCAAAACATTCAGCACAGGATATAGATGAAGCTTGGCCATATTTAGATAAAGGAGCACTTTGCAGCTTAGCTCATGTCAGGTTCATGTGAGGTAGTCCGTAGTTTTAGGACAGGCAATTCAAAACTAGGAAGTTGAAGTACATAGTCAGAGATTTTATGTTAAAGTGGAGACTCGGGCATTGGTTTATGTCACTTCTGTTGCCTATTTTTAATCTATTCGTCATACACATTGCCAGGAGAAAAATGGCAACAGCCAGAAACATCATAAATCCAATTATTTAAGGAATGTGTGAACTGTCCTCTAAAGATACTAGTCTTTATCTAAGTTAGGAAAGGACTAAATAGGGACTTCTGAAAAGCAGTTCAAATTGGACACCTACAGCCAAAGCTAGGATTTCTGAATCCTAGCCACAGCAGCTGCCAGCTGTTGTTCAGCTGAGGAAAGGAAAAGGAAGCTGTTGTTAAGCACAGAGGAGCCTAAGATGTGTTAGAAAAAGTATTTTCAAAAATGCTCAAGGTATGGAAAAGCAAGATAAAAGCTGTTTTAAGGCAGTGAACATGGGGGCTGTCTGGATATGTCTGCACTATGTTGCCAGTCTGCAAAAATTCAGTGCCAAAACCCCTTTTTAACAATCAGGAAGCACATCTTGAATTTACCCTGCAACAACATATACTCTCCAGTGACATTAAAAGTAAGCAAGTAATTTATGACTGTAGCCCTTAATCTGTTTGCAGAAAAGACAGTAATATTGAAAGTTGGCTATTAGTCAAACTTCTTATCTACTTTAATTTTTTACTTGGTGAAAGGAAGTTACAAAATGAAAGGTAAATAAAATACTTTTCAGCTACATGTAGGGACTCTTAGTGACTCTCTCTCTCTCCCTCTGTGTGCTAATTCAATAGCAAAGCCTGTGCTGAGCCATAAGAGGAGGCTTTTTAACCTGCAAAGGTTAGAAATCATTGTTATTGAAAGCAAGGCAGACAGCACAGCGGGTATGGCTGTCAGTGGAATACCTGCCAGCCCCGTGACCTGAGCAGCAGTGGGAGGGGATGGAAGACTGCCTTTTCAAGGGAAAGAACCAACAGCCACATTGCTTTAAGCATCTGGATTGTGAGATTAAGCTGACAAATAAAGCAGCAGCTTGAATCCCATATCCTGAATCCCTCTCCACAGAGACATGCTTCTCCAAGATTGGAGGAAATGTAAGGAGTTGCTGAGACTTGCACTGAAATTACAGAATAATCACAGCAGTGCTGACAAGAAATTTGTTGGCAGTTTTCACATCTGCACAGCCATAAAAAGCCATGGCATCAAATATACAGCAATACATTGGCTGCCCCAAATGCCCCTTGGTCTCCTCCCTGCCAAAATGGCTTCCCTTTGTCTTGAAGGAAGAAAGATAAATTAGGAGATTCTCTCTTCAGAAGTTGCTGCCTGTCAGTGGAATAGTGAATAGTCAGCACTTCCAGAAAAGCTGTTTTTATGGCACCTACTTCTCAGTCATTGGAACAGAATTAGCTATTTAAACAGAAGGGTTTAGCAGTCATTCCAAACAAAATCAGTTCTCTCTGGGAATACTAAACATCTTGGGACTGAACGCAGAACGGCTGGTTCTTGTTGAGATAGGGTTTGGGGTTTTTGTTTCTCTGTCAGCCCTTCAAGATCCATTTCAGGTGTGAGCAGCCCTGAGTGTAAAGCCTCTGATGGCAAGCACAGCAGAGCTCCTTGGGTCTGGGGCCAGAAGAAGCAGCACCTTGGAGGAAAAAAACCAATCCAGCACTTCCCTCAGTTCTTCACAGAGACATGCTTCATCATAGGCATCATACGTGGGCAGGTAGGAATGTTGTTAACATCCAGAAAACTGGTGTGTTTCGGTGAATCTTGGTAAGTTAATTTGTAGTTTGAAAGTTTGAGATATATGGGGAAAAAAAGCTCCCAGCAAGAGCCAACATCTCACCTTCCTCTGCACCCTCATCCCTCTCCAAGAACCACCCTCTGCAAAGTCAGACTGTGTTTTCCAGGGGCAGTTTTACAGAGTGCTGTGTCCGCATTGGGTGCACGCTGCAGGCCTGCACCGCTCTCTGGGCTCCTCCTGCCAAAGCTCCTCAGGGCTGTCTCACTGCAGGGCCAGGAGAACCCTCTGGAAGCCATGGGGAGAGAAGGGGCAACTTTGGGAACCCCTGGAGAGTGTTTGAGGAAGGCAGCTCCTCTGGATGGTGTCAGATCTCTGCGGAGGGGCTGCAGGAGCCCTGGGGACACAGAATGGGAGCCTCTGAGGCCATGACGGGCATGAGGCCTCTCCCTCAGCAGTCTGTGTGGTGACGGCGATTTTCCTCCTGAGGGAGTCGCCATTTTTCAGTGAGGTGAGGCAAACCTTCCACAAACTAAATCAAGCTCATCCTGACAGGACGAGCTGGGCAGAAAGGGGAAATCCATTAAAAAAAAAAAATGAAAGAAAAGAAATCAGCTTTCTCAAGTGAAACTTGTGGCACAAGGTCTCCCCACTACTCCTGTGGTGAGTGTTTGGAGGGAAGACACAAGCGGCTTCCCCTCAGAGCCGTGCCAGGGTCAGGGTGGGGTCCCTGAGGGGTCATGCCTTCCCCATGGCCTCAGAGCATGGACACTATTTCAGCAGGGAATTGATATTTCCAAGGGGGATGGCATCAAACCTGCTTGTGCAGCACAGCCATGGATGGCAGCACTGCGAGGACTACTCAGGAGCTTCCCAACTTCAGAATCCTTTGTTTTGTAACCTAACAACGTGTAAAAGTGAGTACCTTCAATTCTCTTTCTGTTTTTAAAATCTGCTTACAGAATGAAAAAGAGCAATCCAGAGCAAGCTGCCTGTGACAGATTCCAGGATATATACTGGTAGATAGTTGTTTTTGCCTACAAACCCAGTGGTATAGAAATTCCTTGCACTGCTGCAATCCTATCCTGATGGCTCTGGGAGCAGAACCTGTCGGCTTGCTCCTTCAGGCTCCATGGGCTCTTTTCCTACAAATATGCTACATCAGGAAGTGAAAGCTGAAAATAGTAAATCCTTGGAAACTACTGCTAAGAATTTAAAAATGCTTAAAAATACAGATTTATAACCCTTTTTTCCCCAACTGATTTCATACTCTAGAGCTGATGGGAGCACTTATTGTGGATGTTATCTGGATGAATTTTTTTTTCCCTGAGCGTGTGATAGCGTTTAAGTATCAAGGAAGGCAAGGAAAAGTTAACATTGGGATGAGATCTTTCTGGATCAGTGTTGTGTGGGGTTTTTCCTGCTGTTTGTAACCACTTCTTCTGTAGCTTTACAATATGGTTTAGCAAGTACTGTAGAGGACAATGTTATCTTACTGCCACCTTCTTGGCACCTCTTGGTCAGGAGCCAAATCAGGGATTTAAATATCTCTTCAGGCAATAGTGATCCTCAAATTTCATTTCCCTGAAAACCTGGTTATGAAATTAATGATACCACAAGATATGTGGACTTTGAACCCTATTGTGTTGTTTTTCCACATTTTCTGGCCTTATAGCCTTAGGTGAATACACATGTGACATATCAAAAATGAAATTTATACAAAATGTTTGTTCAAGCAGTAGAATTTAATAAATGCATACCTCTGTGTAGCAGTTCCTTTCCTTTCATACATTGTCTATTTAATCACTGTATGACTTACCAACCCTAGTGACCTGACAAATATGGGACCTAAAACAAATACTTAAGGTTTCATGTTTGTTTTCTTGAAATAAGATGTACTTTTTCCAAAGCTGGAGCCCAGTTTGTATTCTAGTGCACAATACAGCAATGCATGGAAAGATTCTTACACTAATTGTTGATCATTGTTATTCCCAGGCCATGAATCAAGCCTGCAAAAGCGCTAATAATTCACTGTAGTTAGACAACAGTTATCATACAAGTTAGTCACCCTTACAAGTTAAGAGTCTTGTCTTTCACATCACAGTTGGACTATTAGATAAAAATGAATTTGCAGTTTGATGATAAATCCAACAGAATGGTGCTATGTATTTCTCTTCCCTTAAAGTGACTGTAAAACCCCGCTGATCTGGAAGCAATCTTTATTTTGTTCCAAGAACTTTGACATACTGAAAATTATGGGTACTTCTTTGTTGAATTTGAGGCTGCAGGGAAGAACAGAAATGCTTCAACATCTGCAGTTATCTAAGATCAGTTGATGTGTGACACTGCCAAGGTTCTGAAATGGCTTTTAGTCATATGTCACCAGAGTTCACCAGAGAATGAGAAGATTCCTCAGGTGTCCTGGGTTCTTTCTGAGACCTCTGTAAAACACTATGATTTTTCATGGGAATGAATTAGTCCCTTAATGCCACCAGGTTTATAATGCCAAGTTATGGCATTTTACAGTTAGTATTTGTCAGTGACTGTCTCCTTTTGACACTGTGCCATGCTTAGCCAGCTGGATATCAGATAAACCAATTTGATTATGTGTGTGCAGTGAACTCTGTGCCCAAAGCCCATCACTCGCTGTGCTTTAGGACGTGTGGGTCTTTACAGTGTGTCTGACACAAATGGATACAAACACAATTGCTGTACAGCACTGACACTGTAACATCAGGATTTGGGGTGGAGGATAGAACAGCCTCAGTTCCAGAGATGCAAACCAAACAGAAATTTATGATGGTCAGGTTTTTTGGGTGGAAGTACAGGCACGTTGGGAAAATGGAAATGCATGTTAAATGTAGTCTGTGCACTGAATTCCAGAAGTGGCATCTGTAAGGTAGCTTCCACAAAACGTATTGGACATGTTGATGCAGCCTTTGTTTGGTTCACTCTCCATGCTCTGTGCACAGAATAGCCTGAGACCACACAGCCAAAATTTCATGCAGCCTGTGCAGAGATCTGTGAAAGCATTCTAATCAGTTTAGCAATGCAAAAGTGTTTTCTGAAGCTGCAATGTCTCCTGATGGGCCACTTTTTACTGTTTTTCTCATAGCTTTAAACAATATTTTCTCCCTTTCTCATAAGAATTCTCTGTTCTGCTTATCTGTACAAACAAAGCAATTCTCATTTAATTCAATTATGGATCAATATATGTTGCTGTACTTAACAGACAGTTGTGTGTAAATGTTTGTTCAGTTATCAAATATAAGTAATCAAGACTTTTCTCTTAGCCACGGAGGAGAGAAAAATTTAGAAGCAGTCACCTGAGAGATAAAATTTAACTACTAGATTCACAAGGCAGTGAAAATAGGGAAATGCATCGTGAGTGTAGACAGATCTGTTTGCTGAGGAAAACTACTGGCAGAAACTTGTTTGTAGCCCTTTAAAGGGTGTAAGTAGTGACACATATAGGACAATTAAGCAGATAATTGACATGTAATGTAGTTGGGTATTGATTGTTCTTCCTTAGAGGGAGCTGTTATTAAGGCAGTGATTTCTCTGACTTTTGTTTCATGGATGTGGCTTTAACAGTTATGATCATTATATTCTTCACTCTCACTAGCTAGAGGTTTTCTGCCACCTGGTGCTATGGAGATTATATCCTGCATATGAGACAATTAATTTTGTCTAGAACTTTTACTTTTTCATTTTTTTTTTCCATGGCTGCAGTCTAGCAGCTAATTTCACACCAAGGACCTAATTACTTTACCTTTCCTGGCATTTCTCCTCTCCTTAAAACATTCATAAAGACTGTGTAACTGTTTCTGAGGTCCTCATTAGAATTGAAGAAAACTTGTCTGGCAAGGAAATACTTTAAGAAATAAATGTGAATGTGGTGTGGTTTAAATCTGTCAGGACCTGTAGTATGATGAAATTGAATACTGCTGTTTTAAAACAGAATAACTGCTGCCAGTTCTCTGTCAGAGCCTTCTCAAATTTTTAAACAGAAGTGGGCATAAGTAATAGATATAAAGCAGTAGTGAACCCCACAGAGCTGTCCCTCTCTTACCGGAGATTTCTTTCTATTGGGGAAAAAAAGATTATGTAATTTTAAAGGTATTTCTCTCTTTTGTATATTCCAGTGTCTTTCCAAATGTTTCAAGCAAGAACAAAGTCTAGAGTCTTGTAAAGTCTTAATTTAGAATCCTTAACTCCAGCAGAGTCAGGATTTTCATGTTTGTCTGGCTTCATACAATTCTCTTGAGGTGTAGCAAGAACGCCCTTGTTTTCTAAACTCCTTCTCAGAGAGGAGCCTATGTGCAGATGGAGCCAGTCTTGGCCCCAGACTTTGTCAATGGTTTATGTCCAAAGGATTATACAGGTGTAATTGAGCCCTCTTCCAACTTTATCCAGCAGGATTAAGGGTGGCAAACCAAATTTATATAAAAATAAATTACTTATTTTGATAATGATTAGACTAGAAGATCTTTATCAGAATTATTTACCACACAGTGTAGGTAACTATAACTAGAAGTATAGTACACTATTTTTGAAACAATATTGAAGCAATTATATTAAAGCAATTATCTTGAAGCAATTATATTAAAGCCATCAAGCCAGTTATTAAGAAGAGATTGATGTTACTCACCCATGGCAATCTCTTTCACTCAGCCTCAAGGGCTAATCTTGAGGGGTGCCCCCACTCAAGGGAACAATCTCCATATATAACCTGAGAAGAGGATTGTTAGGAAACCTTCCTGCTAAAAAGTGGGACTGGGCTCTTTTAATGATGCATATATATATCACTATTGCATATTTTTATGTGTGTACACGTATGTATATATATAAAATACATATATATAATGGCAATATAAAGTATGTCAATCATATATTTCTGAGTCTGCAGCATCAGCTTAGCATCTTTAGATAAGTTACCAGAAGTGTCACTTGTTTGTCCCTTTATGAGGTCTGTTAACCTCACTGCCAGGGTGTTCAGCTTTGGGATTGTTGAGTCAGGCAGGTTTCAGCATTATTCAGCACCAAAAGGAGCACAACAGCCCCTCCTCCATCCAGCACTCTTAACTTTGCAGATAGGGTTCGAGTGATTTTGGCCCCTTCCTAGAAAGAGCTTTCCTGCTACACAGGTGCAGCTGGTGTTATGGATATCCATTTCTTCTCCCTGATTTTCACTGCCTGCTCGTTCTCTGCCTTTTCCTTGACCACTTCCTTTTCAGAGGAGGGCAGTGCTGCTTGTATGTCTGTCTTCTCCACTCCAACAGTGGTTCTGTAAGGGGAGTTTGGATGGGTTGTGCTCCGTCTTTGCTATTGCGCTATCTGAAAGCACACCCCACTCTTTCCACCAAGTGCTGGAGCAGAGCTGAGGTGCAAAGTGGGTCTGTGTGTTGCAGAGAGGGAGTTGAGTGGAAGACAGATTTTTTTCTATGACTGAATCTCATTTGATCTTATGACATTGTCTCCAGCAGGAGAAGATTCAGGGGGACAATTCCAGCCTTTCAGTAAGATCAAATCATTTGTGAAAAAGACAATAATGGGAGGAAAAATTAAAAAATAAATTAAACTTCCTTTTGCTTTTCCCAGCCAGCTGGCTGAAATGATACTGAACCCTTTTCCATTGTCTTAATAGCAAAATCCTTGGTGATACTTTAAGAGGTAACACTGTGGAATATTCAAATGAAACTCCTCAGCACAGCACTGCAAGTGAGCATTCAAGTATAATAAAGTCAGAGTAAAATTTTATTCAAGTAGTAAAATGTGTTCAAACTTCTAAAAGATGGAGGAGGAGAACATACTCCTATGTAATTCCTCCCTACTTTTCTCCTACCCATAATCAGATCTCAGCTAGTGCACCATACCCAAGCTGAGTGAAACTCTTCCATCTTTCAGTTCTAAATGATTTCATATCAAAAGTTATACAGTAAAGCATGGCAGAATAGCTCACTTCTCACATATTTATAAATCTGTCACCTGAAAAAATTGCAACACTAGCTTCTTTATAGATTTTGCAGGTAGGGTGGCTAGACTAAGAAGGTTCCTGCAGCTTCTCTGTCTTTTAAAAGTGCACTTGTGTCACCCTGCTTTTGCAGGGTTCCATGATTGTAACTTTATAACAGTAGTTTCCTATGATTTTCATGTAAACATGGTCCTTGTTTTTCTTAACTGGCTGGGATTGTTTTGCCCTTGTGGAATTGTTTTTCATTCCTTTCCCCTGGAGTGGAAAAAGATGATTGACCATGTCTTTGTCCTGTAAACTTTCAGAAGTGTTAATCCCTCTCACCAATCCTTGATTGTCTTTGGTAACATATAAAAATAAGAGAATGAAGAAGGGCTGGGCCCTTTTGGTTGGTCCTGCCTGGAGATTCAACTGCTGCTCTGAAACACGCGTGTTTCTTCTGTTGCCAGCTGTGCAACACACTTGATGTGAAGAAAAATATGTCTTTTCACTCTGATTTTAGGTGCATTCACTCCCTTCAAAAGAAAGTTGCTGTTACCAATCTGACTACATCAGTGGCATATTTCTTCATCTGACATAAAATAAAGACAGGAGTGAGGAGGGAAATCAGAATGTCTTCAACAAGAGATGTCTGTTAATACCAAAATATGCTGACAGTGAAATTTCAGAACAGTTTCAGCCTCGCTCACTTGCTTGTAAGTAGGAAGCAAGCTGGGTGATTTTGTTTTGGCATTAAAGTGATGAGTTCTGTTCAACTCAAAATTCAGCACTAATTCTGAGTTGCTGTAATCTGGAAATGATTTGGAATGTCAGGTGCCCTCTGATGAGGAAAGATTTTATCTGAAGCTGTGATTGTGTTTTCCAAATATGATAAAGCTCAAATGCAGAAAGTTTGACTCTTCCTCAAAACAGGTGCTGGAAAAACACATATTAATTTTTCTTTGGGTCATTAAGCTTTAGACTGCCAACATTAGGTTGCTAATGATAAATACACAATTATAGAGTACTCATCATTAAGGTACTTGTATTTAGATTATGTTGTTTTATACATGCCTTTTTATTATTATTTTATGTCAGAAAGGTTCATCTTGTGGCTATGCAGGGTATTCTGCACCTATGGTTTTGTTTAAAAATATCTTCTTTCCCTTGGAATCAAATAGATTTTATATTTTTTTCAACCTAAGTTCAGCATTGAAAGATTTTGAATTGCTGTCAGTTGGAACTGGTTGCTAATAAATCTTTATTGAAAACTATAACAGTGAGATAATTAAAATTTATTCTTCTCTTATACCTGTGATAGTACTTAGAATTAGTTTTATACTCCCCAAAAGTTTTCCTTTAAATGAAGAGTGCAACTTTAAAGAAGCATATTTTTCACTGGGGCTTTTTTTCATGGTGGGGTATGTTAAATTACTCAGCAGGTTTGAAATATAAGTGGAATTACTGCTTAATTATCTCAGCTTTATGAATAAGCCAGCATAGACTTTTTAGCTTTGTTGAGAGAGAGGCCCCATCATCCTTGACTGTATTTCATAGTCCACTGGAATAACTAAGATTGGCATGGCATTTACAAGTGCCAGCTTCTTGCTCTTGCACTGGATTCACCTCCTGCAGTTCTCATGTACTCTGAATGTCCTTTCACACTGTGATGGCAGAAATCCAGCAAGAATTGATCTTGTCTAGTTCTAGGTGTGAATGTTACCATTTTGGTGTTGCATTGAGTTCCTTGGACTGAAGGTGACTGAGGTGTCCCTGGGCAGTAGAACTGTTTGTCCTCCCATCTTCAGCCTCTTTACCCTGCAATGTTCAGATATCCTGAACAGATATCCTGTTCAGATGTCCTCCTTGGTGCTGCCTTGGAGGCCACCAGTGTGAGAGCACAACCATTTGTTTGTTGAAAGTGTTGTGGAGGAAGGATTCTTGAAAAGCATTTCCTCATACACATTGTGTTTCCATGCATCTAAATTACTATTTCGTGCCACTGAAGGGGGAAGGAAGAGGAATATAAAGTACAATAAGATTCCTGCCTCTATGAGGCAGGTTAAGACATGACTGTGCTTGAATTCTTGATGTATGAGGTCACTTATAAGCTTCCCCATACAGAGGAGGTGTGCTGAACATTTTCTCCTGACACACAGTTGCCATATGAAGAGATTGCGTGCCACATTAGGGAATGCATAATTTTTGATTTCTTCAAAGAATATTCCAGGAAAGATGAGAGAGAGTCCAGTACTTCTGGAGGTGTATTTAAAACCTCTGCCAACAACATCATCTTAAGAATTAGACAGAGATTTACTTAGTCATTTTGCTTTCAGTGTTGCTGACTAGTCTAAACAAGAGACTGACAATAAACTAATTCAGAATGAGTTCATGCCTTCAGGCTTCTTTGTGCCATAGACACAGCAGTCCCCATAGGAAAAAAAAAAAAGGCAGCGCAGAGGACAGGGCGTGGAAGGCTTTGCTTGAGAGTCAACATTTCTCATGTCAGCAGTGCTTTAGAACTCTTGGTGTAAAAAATTTTTCAACTTGAACAGATATCAGATGCTTTCTTTCCTTCATCTTTTTCTTAATCCCAAGTTGCCAACAGTCGTTGTAGAAATAAAAAATTTTGTCTGGTTCTGCAGATGCATGCCTGACTTTTAATTAACCCAGTGAACACATATAGATCAAATTTGCTGTATCCATTCATCTGTACTTGAATTAGGGAGAGGGATGTCTTCAGTGCTGTAATGTAGTAAAGTTTCTTTTTAATTAACTTGATTTGCACTTGTAAGTGAGAGCTAATTAGTACAGCTCATTCATTGTTTATATCTAGAACCACTGGGAATGGTTTGATCTTTCTACCTACTTGGTTCTGGGCCATAAAAATAAATCCACTACATGCAACTTTCAGGTTTTTCACTGAACTGATACTAGTATTTATAGGAGTTCATATTATATAACAACAAAGTTTTCTTAGGGCAAGATCCTTGAAAAGATTTCTGTATCTTTGTTCATTTTAGCTTTTTCAGTATGTAAATCATGGATCTGAGTTTTGAAGATAGAACCTATTTTTATTCTTCCTAAGCAGCTGTGAATTATCCTTAAATAACTTCTCATTTTGATGGGACAGCATACTGAATCATAGAAAGCTGGTGCTTACAGAGCCCATCTCTCCCCTTCTTTCACTCCTGAGTGATATTTAACTTGCTGGCCCACCACTGAGACTTTAGACAGAAGAAAAAAGTGCAACCTTCCTCTTCCTCTGCCTCCAAAAAATCCAGTCTAATTTTCCCTGTGACTTTCAATGTTTAATCTTGGAAAGATTTTCCTAATGTCAGCTTGAATCTTCCTGCAACGTTGTAGACAGTGAATCTTTCAGGAAACAAATGAGCTACAGCAGAATGGCCTGGGAAAGATGTTTGGAGGGAAAATGTATCACTGCAGGTCAAATTCCATGTTGCTACACTGAGGCCCAAAGCTAAAAAATACGTTACAAGAAAGGTCACTCTGGTTTTCTGGAGGATAAAAGGAGACAAACCAGGGACAGGATGCACTCTGAGCTTACTGGTTCCCTTAAAGGAATAAATAATGGCAACAAAAATACCCCTGGTATTCTATAGCTACTGTCAAATAGAGCTGGTTAAAAGGTGTTTGCTAATGGTGCACGCAGTTAAGTGTTTTATTTACTGACAGCTTTTTCTGGATAAACAATTTGAGTTGGATTTCTCTTCATCATCAAAACTGCTTTAAATGTGAGCCTACTGTTGTCTTTATGTGTTTTTTTCTTACTCCTCAGTGCATAAGCCCTCATAATCAGCAAATAGCAATGTTTCCTTGTAAAATGCAAATGCAACTTCTATGAGTGCACCTGATTCCCCCTCGCTGTTAGTCTACACTGAGGGAGATCAATGCACAAACCCAGCATGGCACAAAGCAATCAAGCCATTTTTAGGACCTAAGTATACCAGAGAAAAAAAATCAGATTCCAGGATTGGGCAAAATGGGAACCTACCAGCTCATCAGAGCATTGAGTTGTTGGTGGAACTAAACTTCCTTCACCAGCTTTGCTGTTAATGTGAGTGCAAGCTTAAAGATAGATATCTTTATCTGAGATATCTGCTCACAGATAGAACCAGGCAGGTTCCTGATGTTGCTGAAACTGTGATAGCTGATACGTTCTTTTCCTCGGGTGTCACATTCACTTTCAAACAGGCTCTCCTAAGCATTTATTCCTGCACAGCTTATATTGCTGAACATGATTTAAAAAGCACATACTGTGCTTTAGCTAACACAGATAGCCTTTGTAAAGGCTGTATGGACTCTCATTCTAAGCCACACTTATTTTTGTTTCAGATCAGTGAAAAAAGCCAGGGGCAAAATCAGAACAGTCTTCAATGAAGTAGGAGCTTCTATACAGGGATTCCTCTGGTTTGTTTAATTCTTGTTTCAGATTTTTTTTCTGGTGCAGAAATGTATAAGTGACCTTATTGAATAAGATCTGAATAAAAATTTGTTAAAGGCAACAAGTTTAAACCTTTTACTTTTATAGCTTAAATGTGAACTCATCATGCCTTTTAATGACTTGCCTTGGGAGTAAGGATGTGAAGACTGACCAGCAGAAATCAAACTACACAATAAGCTAAGTGGTTAAATATTTTTAGTTAAGAAACACTGTCTTTGAAGGTTCTCTAAGCCTTGACAATCAAGAGTCTTATGTGGAGACCGGTGCCCAGACAGCCTTTCAGAATGTCAATACATTCCACTTGACAAGGCAGAACCATTGGATATTTCTCTGCAGTGCTGCCGTTATCAGAACAATGACAAACTTTATTTTAATAATGTTGTCCAAGGGTAAAAAAGAAAGGTAAGACCATATATGAAAAGTATATTTTCTTGGCTGTTTTATTCCTGCCTCCCCACACCGCTCATGATTTAGCAGGGTTCTAGTAAGAGGGAGGAAGGTAAGAAAGGAGATTGGAAAAGAATTCTGCCTTTATGAGATGGCAATGTGTGCTTCAGGAAATCACCTGTCAAGAGAGGAAGTTTTTCACTTTGGCAACTAATGCTTTTGTGCAGTGAAGTTGCCACATTTTGACAATTTGTAATGTCAGTGCTGTCTTTGGGTCCTTTTACTCCACTTTATTTCCCAGAGTCTTTAGTGTTTTGTATCAACTGCAGCTTCATAGAGTCATAGAATGGTTTGGGTTGGAAAGGGACCTTAAAGATCATCTTGTTCCAACTCCTTTGCCATGGGCAAGGACACCTTTTACTAGACCAGGTTGCTTACAATCCCATCCAATCTCCCCTTCAGGGCAGTATTTTCTGTCTATTATCAGCTGCAAATCCTGGCTCTTCATTTGCCATATAGAATTTTCCCTTTATTTTTATGGAACTAGAATTTTTATTTAGAGTATGGTGTAATTTCTCAAGAGTCAAATGTGTAAATTCAGAATTCCCAGAATTTGTGAACATAGAGATTTTGCTAATATAAGCCATGGCCAAACCTCTGGAGATACATAGGTGTTAAACTGGCTATGTAATGGTCAGTCAAGTCTGATACAAGTGTCTGTTGAATCCACATAAGGGGACTATAAAAAAGAAAGCTCTCTATCTGTAGCTAGGTCTGAGCAGTGTCCAGTTGAAAATTCTTTGGTTCTGAGTTTCAGATGTGCAAGCATTAAATAAACCATCACATGAACTCCAGAGGAATATTCCTCCATTCTTCCCCTAAGATAAATCAACTGCTTTAATTTGTATTGTGATAACTCCTGCTGATCCTGCTGAGAAATTAAGATCATTCTTTGCCTACCAATTGAAAATTAAGCTCACTGAAGAGAGAGCCCTTTTACCAACATGCCTGCAGAAATGATGCTTTAAAAAAAAATGGATTTTGAGGCCAGGTTCAAAGTGACTTGATTGGTCAAAATGTCCAACACTGGGCTGAAGCCTTATTTTTCAGTCTATTTTGATTTTTTATGATAGAAGGAAATACTGTAATTATTCTGTAAATTTTTGTTTTCAAAACATTCGTTTTGAAAGTGATGCATATTAGATTTAACCTCTAAAAACTACTTCCCTATCTCTGAGCTGGGAGTTGAAGGCATTGGTATTTTATAACCATGGCAATGAATGCATGGCAAAGACCATTATCCTGCCTGTGTATGACTTTCTGTTTAGCCACAAGCCAAACTAATTGGCAGTGGTTTGACAGGCACTTTTTTGGTATTACAGACCTCTTCACTTCTTTTTTAAGCACTTGTAGGGCAAATTTCCACAGTGAAGAGACTGACTAGATGTAAAAATTCCCAGAAGGAGCGTAACTAACCCAAATAACTAATATTGCTGAATTTTCCCTCCCCATTCCCTCAAAAAAAAAAAATTAAGTATCAGAGAATTGGTATGACATAAGTACCAGATTCAGGACTCCTTTCGTCAAAGTATTATGATGACTTTTCCTTGCAGGGAAGGATGTTTTTAGGATGATTTGAGAATATCTCCATCATAAGAGCATGAAACTGTAAACCAGGATTGGGCTGTGGGCAGTTTAGCATCATTAAGCTAATCTGGCTTTCCTGGATCCTTCATTTCTCAACAATCATGAAACTAAGTTCATATTCACAACGGAATTATGCTGTGCTGATATTGAGATAATCTTTGAAAAGCTGGGGGAATGAAGGGTGGAAAGTTCATAGAGCTGTGGGCTTTTACAAGATGTCTTGTAGCCTTGTCCAGAAGCTTGTGTGAGACCTTACAGTTTCCATATGAATTATCGATTAACAAATAAACATAGGGGTTCTTTTTTCAGAAGTACTGGTTTTTACCAGGAAGGGATAAGAGTAAACTTAAATCTCATGCAATGAATCAGTCAAGGTAACTATTTGTGAGCTGTCAGATGTAACTTGTACCAACTGAAATACACGAAGTGTGGTAATTGTACTTATAAATTAAACCCATTTTTAATAGTTTCCCTGAAGCTATTTAGAAAAGAAGCTCAGAATTGAATTGTTATTAGTAATATGCTTCTGACATAAACCAAACTTGTCTCATGTACTCCCAACAGTATATGAATTCATTATTATTGTGTCATTTGTTTATTACAGTATTCTCTGGGGTTTTTAGATGGAGACTTAATAAAAATAATTAAATAGTGCTGTCCACAGCAACAAGAATAATAATAAAGAATCAGGCTAATCCACAGATACTCAGCATACTGAAAAGGAAAAATATCGAAGGAGTAATCATGGCCTTAATACCAAATTAATCCTCTTGAAATAACAAGCTTTTCAGACTGAGCTGAAAACTCAGTGTCTGAGTGAGCTGGAGACCTTTCCTGTGATCTAAGGAGTACTTGCAGGAATTAGAGACTTTGAGAGTATCAGTGGGCAGATGTCCTGGGGCTGGCCATGGCCTAATGTCTAGCTGACAGTAAGTGGTGTCAGAGCTGGCCTTCACTTGAGTAACACTGCCTTTCCATGCAAGTTATAAAATAATGATTGCTTTTCCACTGCACAAATAATGCCAGCAGAAAGGACATGGTGGATATCAAAATATCCTGCTTAACTTCAAGCTCCGGATATTTCAGAATTTGAAATAACTTCAAAGGTAAATGTGCCTTTAAGAATCTTGTAAAACAGATGCTTGCGTAGAACTTTTTAATTAACTCTTCTCAATTTCCCTGAGGAGTCAATTGTACTTTAAAAGACAGGAGGATTAAGAGATCATTCCAAAGAATCACTTGCAATCCACAGTGTACAAGGGACAGAGAGGTGAAGGAATCCATGGTGTGACTGAAATTGTTTCCTTGACTTAAAGTATTCGAAAATGCTGAGCAACTTGTCTCTTGAGCTTGCAGGTCTCAACCAAACATTTTCTGAGAAGAAATCATACCTCTGATGCTGCAAAATGAAACCCTTGTGTTTTCAGAATGATAATTACAGGACTTGACCTGTCCCAAACTTAGGTTGAGCTATTAGGAATTTTTTTTCCTAATACTAATAATAGGAATTTTTCCTAATTTTACAATTACAGAATAGCCTGAGTTGGAACGGACCCACAAGGATCATCAACTCCAACCCCTGGTCCTACAGAGGACACACTAAGGGTCACACCATGAGCCCTAGAGTGCTGTCCAAATGCTCCTTGAGCTCTGACAGGCTTGGTGCTGTGCCCACTTCCCTGGGAATCCTGTTCCTGTGCCCAGCCATCCTCTGGGTGAAGAACCTTTTCCTGGCATCCAACCTAAACCTCCCCTGACACAGTTTCTCGGACAAAGTAGGACTGGCAGTAGATTAATTGCTGCACTGGCATTTTTTGCTCAATCAAGGAGTTGTAAAAACAACTCTCTTATCTTATTTGTAGCACTGGAGAAAGCAACAGTCCATCTTCTTTCCAGCAGTGGGAATTAGCTTTAAGGTGGTTAAATTGGCAGAAGGTTTTCTAGGACTTTCTCTGCACCTCAGAGACTATTCAGTGCCAAAATGCTCTGTTTGACACACAAGTGTTCTGCCTCAACAAGAGCCAGCTGAGAAGTTACTTCTTCTTGAGGATCTGCATAAACTTGAAAGTTCATCTGTGACATTCCTCATGTAGTTTCCTCCATCTCTACTCAGCCTATCTAAACCACAAGGAAAGCAGAGCTTCAAGCGGTAAGAATACAAAAGGTGGATTTTTCCTAATGCGAAATGTGGCTCTTTGGACTTCCTGGCTGACTGCTCTGCATCAAATAATAGCCTGAGGTCAATATTTTGAGCCAGTATTTTCTCTAAATTAAATACGTGGAGAGATGCAGTGTTGATCAGGCTGTATTTAAGTCTAGACATTTTATATTAGTTATGGTTTCCTGACATTGTCATTACCTCAAGAAAACTGCTTTTGTTGGCAGTGTCCATTCAGTGGATAATCAGTTTTGGACATTGTAGTTGTTTCAAAGGAAACCTCTTTTTCCTTGTTGGACCTTTATGAGAAACAACACAGCAGCAGGCACAATTATTTCTACTTTCTTTTATTTGGTTTGATGAAAAATGAGTGGCAAGTAGGACTCTTTCAGGCTCCAGTCACTGTAAATTTTCTTATAGAATTCACAACAGATGAATCAAATACATTTGTTTGAAAGTATCCCTGGGGATGTTGCTGGAGAAAGTTTCATGTTTATGCTTGTTGCAGACTTTCTGCACATGTTTTGAACAAAATCATACTATTTTCTGAATGGACTACAACTTCTCTGGCTTAAATATAAAACAAAATTCTGGTTGACCTCATGTTCAGGTTTGGTTTTTTGAGGGGGGAGGGTAACAGGTGTTCAGTGAGTAACCTCACACTTTTAAGACTAATGATTTTATTTCTTTTAGTTTTTTTTCAACATTACAGTTTTCAATTAAATGAAGCAATTGCCTAGTACATACTTTTCAGTTTTAAAAGTTACAGGTTAATTACTTGTCCAATTTGCATTGCTGGGAGATAAAACTTTGTGAAATGGAATTAAAATTTCTGTTATAAATTATATTTGTTGCTTTCGGTTAGAAGTGATTGTACTGATAGCCTGTATTCTTCAAGGGTCAAAATGACTTTAACAACTTTGCTTTTCAGATTAACTTTTGAGGTGTTTTGTCAGAAAAGTGAGGTGCCCAGAGTGCCCTAAGTCCCCACCCCTCTTTCTCTTTTAGAGCATAATGTTTGATTTATTCCTGGGAACTTGCTAAAGTGAGCACTGATGCTGATAGGAAGTGCTCTACTGGAAGATTTGGCAGCTGAGGGTAATTGGCCCATGGTTGCTGCAACTGCACATAATTTAATAATGCCATTCAGTCTCCCCAAAGTGTTAAGGAAGAGGGTTTAAGGTCATTTAAAGAATCCATTTACAGTAATCCAGTACAGCTGGAAAGCCCCATGGCTTGTCAGAACAGGCAGCTGGAAGCCAGGAGGTTCCAAATTCTCTTCAGCTTCCGCTCTCCACTCCATGTAGGGTGTGGCTCATCACCGTCCAGCCTGAGTTCAGCACCTGCACTGCCTCCCTGACTGAGGGGGATGCCTGTTTAGCTTCCAGCAGGACACAGACATTATGAGTATTATCTTGTTAAAGTGTCAGTCATTGCCCTCAAGACATGCATTGTTATAAAATCGTGCAGTCCAACACAAAATACAGCACAGGAAGCAATTGGGGAAGAAAGCTTACAAATAACAGATAAAGAGAGTCCCTGAGGCAGTGAAAGTTTCCTCAAAAAAATGTACAAAACTGCAAAGAAACCAAAGAGTTTGCTTCACCAAAGCTGATACAGGGCAAGAACACAACAACTGAATTTTTAAAAGTGGCTTAGATAAATATTGGGGAGGCACTGCATCATATGTACCTGCTCATGGTTTTGGTTTTAATCCTTCTCCTCAAAACCCACTGCTTCCTGTGATGAAACCAGAATCCCAAATTATGAATGTCTGATGGAGGTTGGTGAATTGCAGGAATGGAGCCTTTCTATTAGATTATAGCAAACATAGCCCCTATGAAAGAAGGTATAAAGGATTTGGGAAATAAAAAAGGTAAAACTCAGGAAGTGGTAGTGGATAGCAGAAAATAAAGGCAAAATTTGTACTCACTGCAAAAAGTGTCTCTGTGATGCAAATTACACAGGTGTCTGTCTTTATAGTTCAGTATTAATATTGCAAAAAATAGGAATGTTAGTATCAAGGAGTTCTTCTTTGTATTAAGGGGGAATGTGCAGAGACAATGCAGAATCATTGTCTGAATGGGATTAAAAGTGAGAATGAAGATAAAGGTATTTGCTGTCTTCAGGGTTTCCCTGGATACTCTTCAGTTCAAGAGGGAAATGTTCTGGAACTAAATGCAGTGGTGTGTTTTCTGCATAAGATCACAACTGCTATACAGAAAATATAAGAAATAACTGCAGGGCCACCACAAAGGGAGAAATCAATTAAGACCTGAAAAGTCTGATGTGATATAATCTTACTTAATAGGATATTAGAACTTGGATATTCACTGGTATTAGAACCAGGATTTTCCAAGTGGATAGAGAGAAATGTGGGTGAGTCGGAGAATGCAGCACTAGATGAACTAATACATCTCTATTTATTAGTTCAACACATTAAACATTATTACAACACATTCAACTCAGATTGCATAGACATTCTTTTCACTGGTAACAACAGAGCTGTTCTAGTTATTGGGCATGTGTACACCCTCATTTTCTAAAGCAAAATACATATCTCTGTATTTTACTGCATTCTCAGGCCTCACTGCATGAAATCCCTCCACCAGTGAGGATTTCAGCTTACGCTCTCCTCTCTTTCTAGCCTTGTATTCCAGTTACGAAAGCTAGACAATCCCTGAGTATAAGTGGAAGACATATTTAATTGGTTGTGGTAATTCTTAGAAAACTAGAATCAACTGGGAGAGCAAATCCATGTAGTTGGATTACTATACTTACTATAAGTGTCAAGAAGATCAAGTGACTGCAACTAGGAAAATATATAGAATATTGAAACGACTCAGCCAAGAAATAACAGCATAAAAAAGACCCATGTTGGCACTCAGGGGGCTTGATAAGCTCTGATGGTTCAGCCAACACTGAGATTAAAAAAATATACCTCTTAACTGTTAAGTGCCACAGAGAATTTGACAAAATTACAGTGTAATAAAACATTGTATTTGATGTCAAAGTGAAGCTTTATGCAGACAGTGCACTAATGATATTACTCTCTAGAGTGGAAGGTGATGCATAAAATAAAGCAGGCATGAGAAGGCTCTAGGCAGTGCAGGTGAGGATTCTTCAAAGATGGCAAGTGCCAAGTAGAACATTTTAAAATCAAATGTGGGCGTTAGAAAAAGATTAAGGTTTGAAATCACGGGACAGAAAAAGCTACAGAGAGATTAAGAGCAGACCTCGAAAAAAAAAAGGCAGGCCAGTCCCAGAGTGATGGCAGAGAGGAGGGCAGGACGCTCTGGGAAGCGTGCCCAGCCTGCTCTGAGGAGTGCCGCAATCCCCAGCCAAGCAGAAAGGGATGCACTGCCCCAGTGTGCACTGCCCTGGCACACTGAGCTCACTCCCCAGGGGACAGATCTCACAGCACAGTCAGCTCAGAGCGAGGAGCCAGCCCTGTGCCCTGGAGTCCATCAGCTTCTGACAAGGCAGGGCAGGGATTTGACTCTTACCTGGCTCAGACCTCTGTTTGCTTGGAGGAAGATGAAAGAAGACAACTTTCACATCCTCTAAAATAACAGACACCAGAAATTATAAGTTTATACAAAAGTTAGGAATTCTCACTATAGCCATTCCTTTTATACCATAGCATGTTATTTAATAGTATGCTGCCAAACTGAGATGTGACAAAATATATGCAACAAATACTTTGGTATACACCTGAATTTGTCTCAATTACATCTGGCAAAGGACAGTATGAGCAATGCATTTTTGGCAGACAAGCAATTAGTGGAAAGTGGTTTTGAGCAAAGGACTGTTTTCCAGCTCAGACAATTACACTATTCAGTGTTGCTCTAACTGAGCTGAGAGAAAAGAGTATTTCATATGTCTAGCTGCCAAAACTATAAGAAATCTGCAGCAATACAGCATTATCCTTTGTTCACAGATGCTGTGCATATATTTGGTGCTGTGCATACTGTGCCTTGATTTTCCTGCTTCTGTCACTATGTCCTGCCACTGTGGCCCCAGCTTGTGCGTTGGGTTGAAATATTTAGTTCCTATTTGCAAGTTTATGCCAGGCAGCCTTTTCTGTGCCAGCATTCCCATTGGCATGACTCTCCTGTTGCTCTCAGAGGGCTTTTATGATGACAGCTCTTGGGGTGGGCAGACCCCCAGATACTGACACAGTGAATGTGTATAAGTAGCTGAGATAGATTCCAAACAGAGGAATGGAAGTTAAAAAAATACTGCAAAATTTTCATGTATAGAGATTAAATGTTTAACATATTTTCACCTTTGACCACTAAATGCCAGCACAAAGTATTCAACATCTATTTAAATCCTTTGATTTCATTTCAGTACATTTTCTTCTTGGAAGAGTGTGTCCTGGAAACAGATTGATTTCAGTACTACTCATGGCAGAATAAAGTTCAGGCTCTCCAGTGGGATTTGGAATCTGGTAGGTGCTGTAAAGATTATGGTATTCCATAACTGAAAATCAGGTATGTTGGCTTGGAGGGGAAGCTGGTGGTAATGAATGGATTGATGCTAGTAGACATCCTTTGGGAAGGTTTGAATCTTGCTTCAGTTTGTTATATGTTCACACTCACTTGTATTGGTCTGAAATGATGATCTTGAGAAGGGCTTGTCCAAACAAGAATGTCCTATATGGATTACTTAAATCAGCTTATAAAACTGCAGTGTTAAACTGTGCAAAAGGGTGTGTGGAAATATTTAGTCTGGTTTTGGCTAGGCTTTTTTGTGATTTTTTTTTTTTTAATACATTTTAGGTAATCACATCAACATTTGCTTGTAGCGCAATGCTCTGGAAAAGATCAGTTGCCATCCTGGAATGAACACACATGAAATTTTTAGAGAGAAACCATTCTCAGTTCTGGTTTCTGTATGAAATGGAAATTAATAGAAAGGAGGGTTTAAATAATGGGGTACATAGATTAGGCAGAAAAAAAAACTATGTCAATTTATAGAATTCCATTTGCATTATTTTTCAATAGATCAGCCAATAAGGCTGTAGAGAGTTTTATTATATGTAGATGTCTTTAAATATGAAGATATGAGATATTTTATAATAGGACAAGGGAGAATGGTAGGGTTTTTGATCTCAGCAGGAGCCTATCAGTATCTTGGGGCTGCAGAGAGATGTCTCCACATTGAAATAATGGCTGCAATTAAGTGTCATGTGTCAGGACTTCAGTCGGGTGCCTGAGACAATCCTTCCTCTCATGCTGACTTGATTTCTGGCATTTTTATTTATATTTTTCTTTCTCTGAAACATGCAAGGTAACAGTGTTGGAGATCACACAGTGAATCCCAAGAAAGGTGGGAGGTGGGACAGAGGCCTCTCTCCACTGCTTTTCATGCCCTACCAATATGTTCACAGTAATATTGGATGCCTGGGCTATGATTTTTTTCTACATGTCAGAGTGCTAGGCACCTTTAAAAATGTTTTAATTCACTTTCCTAAGAAAACAAGGTTCATGTAGTCATGTCTGATTTTGTCCTCCAATAATCTCAGAAATTGTTGGCTAATTTTAGTGAAATATCAGGAAAAAGTATGGTGTTAAAGGCATTAATCTTCCATGGGTCTGAGGCAACAGGGTTAATGCCATGGCAGAAGTTGTGTTCAGCAGTGAGAATTTCCTCTGTGAAAGACACTGGAGCAGACACCGAGGAATACATTCAACAGATACATATCTAAAAATCCTTGGAATATCCAGGGACCTACTCATTTCTTCTTGGTTTTATGCAGTAGCTTTACTGAGATTATCTTGACATGTCTCAAGTAAATTCCTAGTTTTTCATGGCTTTCAGGTCTCATCTTTCCTGGTCTATCACCAGCACGGCCAGGCCTTCTTTTAAAGAACTAACATTCCTGCTTTAGCTGGAAGACTTAGGTCACTGAGCATTTCTGTAGTGGGAAATTCACTGGCATGTGAAGGGGTCAGCCCTGAACACGAGACATTGTCCTCAAGCTTTATTTAATTTGAAGAAAAAACTCTCTTATGCGGTTTACCCTGGCACTGCTCCATTGGAACACAATGGAACTCTCTCATGAAGGTAAAGTAGCCAGTTCTTGGGGTAATATCCGTCTTGTGATCCTGAAGTACAGTAAACATAAAAATCTATTTTCCCAACAAGAATGAGATTTGGGGTTGGGTTTGGTTTGGTTTGGTTTGGTTTGGTTTGGTTTGGTTTGGATTTTTAAATGGAAAATATTCTGTCATGCCTCAAAGGTTGCCACACTTCAAAGGAAAATGTGCTCCACTGAAAAGCCTCGGATCTATCAAGGCAAATTCCCTTATGGGAGCTAAAAACATCACTTAGTACCGTGTCTACAACTGAGAGGACAAAATAACTGTGAAAGTCATACATGGTGCTGCTTTTGATCATCAAATGATAATTAATCAGCTGAAGAACTGTGGGTT
Organism: Drymodes brunneopygia; assembly: GCA_013400955.1. Taxonomy (NCBI): domain Eukaryota; kingdom Metazoa; phylum Chordata; class Aves; order Passeriformes; family Petroicidae; genus Drymodes; species Drymodes brunneopygia. The sequence continues at coordinate 608,934 of VZTZ01012602.1, forward strand.
TTATGTGTAAAAAGAGGCAGGTTCATATAAAATCCTTCTCTTATTCACTGACTCTGTTTCACTAGTTCTTCAATCCAGTTTTCAAATTTAGTTTGTGGCCCTATTATATTTTAAACATATTTATTTTACTCATTCATCTTTTTTTCTTCAGCCAACTCTATAATGGCACTTTTTGCTATTCAAATGCTTATTTAAAAATTATTTATTGTGTTAATTGCTCTTTGAATGCTACCAGTTATCTTTCTGGATGAAATTAATTTATTATTATTGCTTACTAGACTGATGACTTTTGAATCTTTCTAGTTTCACACAACACTAATACAGCTAAACTGATACAGAAAATCTAATTTTCACTGTCTAGAAAATATTCTTTTCTTTTTATTGAAGAACATGGGTGAGAAAATGTTAGGTAATATGTTCCAAAAAGTTATCACTCAACACATTATATCAGATTTTCTCTGATTCCCAGTAAGACCATCAGGTTGTTCAACCTTGGTTCCCAGACAAAAAAAATCATTGAAAATTTATTTGCACATTATCTTCAAAATCTGGGCAGTGAAATGTCATACCAAACATACCATAAATTTTCTCAGAAGAAAATCAATATAACACATGGGCTGCAAAAGCTACTGATGTAATAGAGAAAAAAGCATCACTACAGAAATCTTGGTAACAATTTGCAATGAAACATATATGAAAAGTGCTGCATTTCTCCTTACTAATTAATAGGGACTCAAAGTGGAGAAACATTCAGGAAAAAAGTGTTTTTCTTTCTCAGGTGGAGCCTTGGGACTCCCTTTTGGTATTAAATCTGTGTGAAAAAATCTGTGTGTTTCCCCAACACCCACTGATTTTAGAAAGGATTCCATGGCATAAAAATCTTTCTTTACCTAAAGGAGTAAATAAAGTATTTTTATTTTATGGGTAGCCTCTTTACCCAGCATGATTTCACCACAGATTTTCAAGAGCAGTTATGACTGACCAGTGCTCAAAAATTTCTGCCGGTGGCCCCTCAGAGTGAGACAAGAATTGTGTAAATTAGATTAGTGGTGAAGTTTGGCAATCAATATAATGATAACATTCTCCTTTCAATCTGTGATACGTGTTTCCGTGTATAGAATGTGTTTTCAGAGTTTGAGTGTTTTCAGTTTCATCAGGCTTTGTCATGTAGAAACTAGGTTACAGAGGAAAGCAGTATTTCAGTGCAGTTGTTGAAGGCACTGACAGTTTTGGATTTTCCCCAAGTCTGGTGAATATTCCAAAAATAAATACCCATTCTTGAAAAGCATTAAAGCAAAGAGGGCAGCCCAAATCCCATACCAAGGTACAGACCATGCATATATGGTACTGTCTCTGACACATGAGAAGCTGACAACTGGAAAAGAAGTGTCACACAAATAACTTCATTGGAAAAGAATAGCCTGCACTAGCATTCCTGTGTGCCTGTCAGAAAGAGAAAAGGTCCACTAAAGATTCAATTTAGTTATGTGTAGCTGTCGACAGAGGTCTGCTCTTCCCGACAATCTCAAGCACTCCTGATTCTGAAAAGGGGTGGCTGAATGAGGTCGTGCCCTACATTCTTTTTCTGTGTAGGTGCCAGCAGGCCATCAAGCAAGGATTTTCAGTGAAGGCAAGCCAAGGTGAATAATAATAACTCACCACAGAAATCGGTCCCAGTTCTGCACAGCATGTGCACCTTTTCTCCTGCAAAACATTAACTCCATGTAAAGTGGTAGCGCCAGGAATTCCTTTACAGGAGCTGACATCTCAGGGCATGCGGCTGTGCCCTTATGCTGGCTCTGCAGGTTTTCTATGTAGGTCACCATGAAATGCCTTGCTGGCTCCATGGACCCCTTCATGTCAGAAAGTGACAGTGACTGCTCCAGTTAAAATTTTAATGGGGGAGGTAGGAGGTCAGAAGTTGAGACCATCCAAAAGAGAAGAGTCTTGCCACAAATTATAGGAAAATGGTAGTAGGCTTTAAGCCTTATACTGGAGGTAAAGTTTTTTCTAGAATTGACTGACACTGTGTGTCAGAGTGGCACTGTGGCAGCTCCATTAGTGTCTGCTTAGGTTGTAAATAAAGACAGTGAAAAACAGCCAAAGCAAAGCTTGGTCTTTTCTGGAAGCCTAGCATAACCAGCTGTAATACCAATTAATAAGCAGGTGATTCTTATTGAGGTTTGGAGGTTTTTTGTAATAGAAAAAGTCACAGTGTCAATATCCATTTTATATCTGATATATGACAGATTGTTGGCTTTTCTGTTCTTAGGTCTCTCTGCCATCTATGTAGGAAAGCAATCTTGCAGTGCTTCCAGTAAGGTCTTCAGGAGACTTGGATTACAGCTGATACCACACTAATTAAGGCTTGGATTTGGGAATTTGTCTTTCACTTTATTCTGCCTTTCACTGGCAAAGTAAGCTGTTGATACATGTCCTTCCTATGTTTAAGGGAATTTTCTTCAAGTACAATGAAGGGATCTGAGGTGCAGCTTCAGATTTATCCATCTTCCCACTGTTGGCCACACAACTCTTGAAACAGAGAATTTTTTTTTAAAACCCACTATTTGGGGACCCAAGAGGAACAGATATCAGGTATCTTTCAGAAAGGCTGCTGCTTGCCTTCTGAAATAAATTGCAGGGAATAAATGAAGTTGTCTTCTTGCAAGGAGAACTGGCAGAGGTGTTCCCAAGTCAACCTCCTGGATGGAATATTGTACCTAGCTTAGAAAAGGATCTGATTGGTGTAGATTAAATACAAACTCCTTTAAAGAATTACTTAAGCAGGACTTGGACCATTCTGCTTGAGGACTTCTGGGAGTGAAAATCCCAGGGTTTTCATGTCCTCAGTGCATCAAGGTTTTTACTTTTATGAAAAGTACAGGAAAATGTAATTTGGAAAATTACATTAGGTTTTTGATGGGCAGTTTTGGTACAGTATGTCTTGCTGAGATCTATATAATTGTTATCCTGATTTTATTAATTATACTATGAAAATAAGCTTATCTATTTGAAGCAAATGCTGGGACAGAATTTTGTGGAGAAAAATTGATATTGTAGAATATAAAACAGCGGGACTCTGAAGTTCACAGGTAGGAGTAATTTTGAGAAGAGGGAATGGGGAGGAAAGTGTAAGATGCTGAGGATCTGCACTAAAATGGTAAGAATTTAGATTATTAAGATTTTTCTGGAGCATAACGCAAGGTCCTTTTAACCTTCCTTTTTAAAGACCACCTTTGATTTCATGAAAATAGTCTTTTTTCACAAGGTAGCTTAAACTTCCATCATTAAATTACTTTTCTACAATATGCTACAGAAATACAAATCAAAGACTATAGTGTCAGAGGGCATTACATTTAAGTGTAGAAAAGAAATGAGGAGAAACTGGTGCGATTCAAGAAATGTTCCATATTTCCCTCAGCAATCATTTGATATGTATTAATTTTTAGAAGACAACTCCAGGAGAAATATTTTCTTAAAAATAAAATTGTTGCAGAAGCTTGTGACCCTTGTCTCTGTTACTGCCTGTAGGCTCCTGAGGTTCACACCAGATGGAAGAGATATTTTTCTATTAGCAGGAACTCAGTTGAAGAAAGAAGAAAAAAAATCTATGCCCCAAAAGAATAGCTTCATGAAAAAATATATTAAACAGTGAAATACCCAGGGAAATTTGAGCTAAATTAGATTGACAGTGTTTCCAAACATTGCAGAACCAAGTGAACTTTTTAGGCAAAAATGTTATGCTAGATCCTTAAAGGATGTAAATAATCATATCCATTTTCTTCCTCTTGAGATAAAATCAATATTTTATTTTTAAAGGCAATTGAAAGAGATGGGGCTCCAGATTCTCAGAGGCACAAAAGATCAGTGTAAACACGATAGAGTAACTGAGGCTGGATAGGTCTCAATCCTACTTTCTTTATCTTGGAAAGTTGCAAAGGATAAAAATGACCTATAAATAATTCAGATGAACTTACTCTAAGACCTATGGTTTCCGTGAGGGTTTTTGTCATTCATTCAGTGAAATTACATTATTTCTGGATTGTCATCACTCTTCTACTTGAAAGGCAGCACAGAACCAGCACAGTCTTTGTTTGAAGTGGGGAATAGATTTGCAGAATCAATTTATGATCTGTGTCAGTCTTCTGTTCAACATCAGACTTGAACATATGTGATATTCTTCCCAATCACTGGTCAAGGAAGAGTCAAAGGATTCAGGGAGTTTGAGAACTTTAACCTAGAATGCATTGTGATCCTAAAGACAGAGCATAAAGAACTGTTCCTGGGAGACAAAGGAAGAGTACTCTAGATCCCATGTTCTGCTTTGTCATTACCCAAGGAGAACAGGCGCTTCAATGAGTACTGGAGGAGAAAGAGATTTGGGTGATATTAACCATCTGCCTGAAGACAGATTTCCTGCTGTGGGGGTAAGAAAGTGAAAGTAAGCAAGATACTATTATCACAAGAGAGATTACCAGTTCTGGGAGAATGGGAGCTAATTCAGGGCCCTCTTGCTCACATTGATGTGGGGATTTTTGTGTTGGGAGGGGTTTTTTTGAAATGTCATCAGTGAATATAATTTGTTCAAGACACAGAGGAATTTGAAGAATATTAGGAAAGAAAAGTTCCTATCTTTGTTATTTAAAAAATTGTAAACAGCCTCCACAGAAGATAAATGCAGTGCAAAAAAAGTTCTGTTATTATCTTATAAATACCAACGAGTATGAGTTCAATTAATGTGTAATTGTGCCAAGGGTTGTAGTTATAAAGTGTAAAATGTATAAAGTACAAAATGAGGATTTCTATTCAGTCACAGCACAATTAAAATTAGGCTATGCTTTGAGTTGTCTATGGCAGAAAAAGAAACCTTCAAATGAAAAAAATGAAACCCTTTCAGGATTTTTCATGTTTAAGCAATTAGAACATCTCATAAATCCACAGTATATGAGATCCAGTGGAAGCCTCATTGAAATAGATCAGAACAGATCCACTACATCACATTCATTATTTGAGTAACCAAAATGTGTTTTGAATTACATAAAATGACAAAATACTAAATACCAATCTTGATTTCATTTTAATATATTTCAGTGATGGATGGTCCTCACATATGTGTGCTTTCAGTTTTCATGTAAAGCATTTGAAGTTCAGTTATATCATGTGGTTTCATACATTGGTTTCATACATTGAAATATTGTAAATAAGTTTTAAAAAGCAACCCAAAAGACCATTTTTTTCCCCAAAATATTTTTTGGGGAAAAATAGCAGTCTTAAATGTATTTTTGACAAAATAAGTTTTGTTTGGCTATTTGGACTAGATCTAAAGCTTCAAATGTCAGCTTGAAAAATTCTCAAATTGAGACTACTAGTCTGTGAGGCTTCTGTTTGTTCTTGCTCAGTTTATTGGAAAAAATGTTAGAAGAAATTAAGCAATATCAACATGCATTCATTCACATGCGCTTCTTTGTCTGCAGTCATGTTTAAATGTGCTAAAGGATGAACAATGTCCATGACCTTTCTGCACTTTTTCTTACAAAGAATGACAGTAGCTTTTGCTCAGAATCACATTCCAGGCAGTGAAAAAAAGGAAGTAACAGCAGTGCTGAAAATAGAGTCTGTGTTGTTCCATCAACTTCAGATCCCAAGCATTCAAAGGACGGCCCAAACCAACTTTTGAACATTTGTCTCCTGCTGTAGCTGGACTCTTTAGCTTCTCTCCTTAGAAGAATTGAAGTTGATTTACGTTGTTTCCTCTCCACTTCATTTCTGCTTTTGCATGCTTACTTGATTGGCCAATGACCTAATTTTTTGTCATAATCTCTTTTTGCTGTGATAAAATGTGATTGCAAAATTCCCAAGGAGGTGCTTTAGCAATCCTTCAGCTTTATTCAAAGTACTACTTTTCTCCTTAAAATACTTTGCCACTTTCCATAACAGAAAGGGCAAGGGATAAAAGGGATTTGACATGTACCACTGAGTAAAAAATTATCCATTTACCTCCAATATGAACTTTCTTACTTTCATAATTAGGAACATCCGATGTGAATATTTTTGCCTGTTTTGCACCACCCCTCTAGGGGTAGGACTGCAAGAAAGTCAAAGGTAAATTTATGTCTAGAAGAATCCTCTGGGCTATATCCTTAACTGACCTGACATAGGCTGTCTGATTAGGCATGGATGAGGTTCCTGATGGGGTTTTCACAAGGTTAAGGATGCTGTTAAGATGGGAATTAGTGTTGACACCAGTAGCTACTGGTAAACACTGGCTGGAGACGGGAGAGGCTGGAAGAATCAAGAGGTTCTACCCAAACCTGGTAGTGTTAATCATAAAATTTTCCAAGTCTGATAAAACTATCTGGGCAGGTAGGGCTATGATTAAATATAGGCTCTGCAAGGGTCAGAGAGCTAAATTTATGGTAATTAGAAAATTTTTTTTTGTTAGGTTAAGTGGGTTAAGGTTAATAAGAATAGCTCTTTCACACTGTCCAGTGACTTAAGCATTCTGAAAATAGTAGTGGACTGCTAACTATACTTTGAGCATATATTTAATTTTTATAATTCCCCTTTTGACATAACCTAGGTGTGTTCTGAGGGCTTTGTGTGTCCTGAGGACTTCATGTTTCAGAACATTTGAAGAAATAGGAGTCCCAATGCAAAAAGTATTCTAGTTTTTATGTAGCTATGCATGTCTCTGCATATTTTAGAATTTTATCTGTGACTTTGTTTCTGGAAGAAATAGATTTAATTCCCAATAATTCAAAACATTGCAGTGGCTTACGTGTTTTGCTGTCTCTCTATCCACTCTACTCCATGTGCATTACATACACAGACTGTATACTATGTATATTACAATGTGGGTGGATTTATGCACATTAAAACATGTATGTAGTTACACACACACACTATTAATATGTTTTAAAGACTACTAAAACTATATTCTTTACAAACTACTAACAAAACCACAGACCATGACATGACAAAAGAATTAATTTCTTTTAGAATCTTTTTGGATTTTTTTCTGGTTTGCAGGAGAACATTTATTAAGCTAGTATAGTCTTTCAAACATACAAGATAGTACACTTTCATTAATAGACTTGTTTTAGTGACAGAGAAAAAGTAACACTTGTGCTAAGACAACCAACACACCCCAAAAATTGCTATCTGGTTCAATACTATTTCGTAGAACTTCCAGGGAAAACAATTTTTTGTTTTACAAAATTGTCCTTTTAGAATTTGTTCCACAAACTTTAGTTAAAAGATTTGGCAATAGGGTAGACAGATATTGTAGGTTTTCTGTTATATTCCAGTTTAAAATATTTTGGTTTATTTTCTTTTCAAATGTGACTGTGTTGAAAATCATGGTAGCTGTTTGCTTCAGGTGACAACATTCCATAAAGAACAAGGTATTTTGATAGTTTGATTTTTGTTTTTACCATAGAACTTTCTGACAGCTTGTTTTGCTGAGAAATCTTAGGTTATAACTTAAGTTAAACCACCCTTTAGTTTTCTCACACATTGCTTTTTAAAAAGGGATAAAATAAAGATTTTTATGTTGAATTTGACTCAACTGTATTTGATGGCATAAATGAGGGCAGAGGCTAAGCCTGACTGTGAAATTGGGACCTTCTAAAGAATTCATCTGTGGGCACATGAAAGGCAAAGCAGTGCAGCTTATTCACAGCCTCATCGCTCTTTTGAATTTGATGCTTTGATACCATGATTTGATATCAGTAAAATGGTCAAACATATTTTAAATTAAAGAGAACAATTGAGTTCAGAGATGAAATAGTACAAATTGGAAAGTTTTCGTGTTTCACAAACTGCACAGTGCCACAGAATGAGACTGGAATGTTTTTAGTTACCCTTAAATGTGACTAAGCTGTGTATAGGTATCAGAGGCAGGAAAGTCAAAGGAAGAAACCTTGCTCCTCAGAAAGAATTTGGACCATTTGAGATAAATCAACATATGTAGAAAATTAAATCTGATTTAATAATGATGTAACTAAAATTTTATTTTTAAAAATCTGAAGATTACTACTTTATTCAGTTCAAGAGCGAGAAGAGAAATAAGTAAGTGGAAGGATATCATCGCAGAGAGAAACCTCTTCAGAGAGTAAGTTTTTAATTAAATCATTACAGATGCTGACCTAGGCATTGAGGGAAATCAGTGTTTCTGATTTGTACAGCATTTAAGGGGATACAAGCAGATCCAGAGGTGAAGAGTGAAAAGCACGGAAATTCATCTGTGCATTGGCTTTATTTCTCCTGGGATCATGGAGGTCATTGGCAAAGTTCCTGCTGACCATGAAGTCACACATTCAGGCCCAACTGCTCACGTTATTGTTTGGGTTTTGTTCATAAACAAAACAGAGATTTATGAAACTGGAAAAACTAAAATTTCCTTGGGGTAGTTGTGAGCTTCAAGAAGGTTAACAGCACTGGAATCTGGCTTCAGCTGCAGTATTCGCCATTTTCCTTTACACAGGAAATTGATGAAATTCTCGGTACAAAATATATCTGACCTTTCTCTATTTGCCCTTCAAAAAAGCCAAGGCCTTCATTGTATTAGCAGTGCTGTTTATAATACTAGGGGTAACAGAGAATGGATTGAAAATTTCCTTTTACAGATACGTGTGCATTGCTAAGACTAGCAGTGTTCCTTTTGGCCTGATTTTGTCTCTTTAGGACAGGGATGCGTGGAATGGGCTATTAAATTTTACATGTTAGGCCCCTACTAGTCTGCTGAACATGGAAGGCATGCAAGGTAGGTGATGGTGTTAAACAAGTTGTTTTAAGCATAGCTCCCAGGTATTCATCATTGAATGTCAGCCAGAACATTTGTTCTGTATAAGAAACAGCATTTTTACTAATGGATATTGTCTGAGGCTTGAAGTTTAGGATTTGTCAATTATCAAAACTCCTTCCTTTGCATATTTGGATTTGGAATATCTCTTCATCAAATAAAATAATTTAGGTGGGATATGCAGTCGTGTATCAGTAAATCCAGAAAGAGAATCACAGCACTGGATGTCATTTACTGCTTACTCTTTGTAAATCTTACTAAGACTGTAATCTCCTCAGGGCAGTCACTGTCTGCTATGTTGTGTTTGTACAATGCCTAGCAGAACGTGCCTTTTCTTTCCTTCTGAGTGCTGTCTCAATACAAAATAAGTAACATCATTATGATTCCATTGTATTTCTTTCTTGTAATCAGGCCTGTCACAATTCAAAAAATAACATCGCCACGTTTCTTAGCTATAATTTCAGAACTGACAGCAACAACAAGCACTATTCTTTATTCTGTAAGGGAGTCCCCTGAAACAAGTAGAATTTAAGACTTTTGAAAGATCATGTACAATTTATAATTTATGTGGCTCTGTGGCAGGTAGTGCAGTCTTCAAATAGAGGAATGTCTAACACCTGTATCACTTACGTGAGTTAAATGAGTTGTGCACATTAGCAGGTAATGAACTGTAAGTTCTACTAATACTGAAGTTTAGAATGCTATAGTGGAAATCTGGACTGCTGTTTGAATTTAGCCTATTAGCTCAAAATAGATCATCACCACAAACTGTGAATTTTATATTCATGAATATGCCTCCATAATTATAGAAGTGCAACAATAATTACAATACATAATATGTAATCACTATTAAATAGGAGAACATTTCTTTGTTCAAGTAGTCCTGTTGGTACTGGGATGAGTCAAATCATAGGAGACTGAGTGGAAATCAAAGCTCAGACATTTGTAGGCATTTGGAATTTGACTCCCAAGTTTTAAGATTAGTCTGCACACCACATTCCCATTACTTTTCTTGTGATTGTGATTTTTGTAATCAACCTCATAAATGCATAAAGTATACAGCATTTTAAATATTCAAAGTACTGAGTCGTTACTGCTAATTTTGTCCCTTTTATCCCCCACAAAAAGAATAATTTCTAACTTCTCATTGTCTTTTTTCCTCTTCAGTGAAGTGTTACATTCAGTGATGAATACTGAGAATTTCCAGGGCCTTTCAAGTTAATGGCTGATTTACACCTGCTTCAGATTTGATGAGATCTTTCTCTGCCTGTCCTTTCAAGCCTGTCTGTGCTTGGACAGACTGGAGAATGGCAGATTATGAAGCAGAGCTCTAAGTGCCAGAGACAGAAGGGCAGGACTCAAAATCTGAACAGGTGGGAAACAAGGTCTGAGAGAATTTGCCCTGACAAACAGGGCAAAAACTGAGGGGCAGCTTGGATTCACCCAGATTTCTCTGCAACTGTGATGAGCATGACATCTGTCTGTACATGTCCTAGGTGAACTCTCTAAGATACCGCGTTCTAATAATATCAGCACTTGTATGCACGCTTGCCTTCGAGGCCTGAAATGTGCTCTCAAATTTCCACGCACTACTGCTTCAACACTCAGCCTCTTCCAAGTTAAAATGAGGACAGTTAACAGGATTGCAGGATGCAAACAGCATCTTGTATATACATACAGCTTGCCCAAGCCAGGGCATGTCATACTGTTCTCCAGCGTGAGTCTGTAGGTGCTGCAAACTGCATGTTTAGCTTGCGCCTGAGGTGGCGAAGATGGACTGCCATGGTCTGAACAATCCATCCTTGCCCCATCTTATGCTGCTTATGTGAGGGTGAGGAGCCCATACAAATAGACCAAATCTAAAGCAGATATTGCCCCATCAACACATTTGCCTCAGCTCTGTCAGGAAAAGGTCAGAAAGCTTCATTCTCTGAGATCCACAGATCTTTGGGTTCTGCTTCTGGTTCTGTCTTGTCTTCAGCCCACATTTTCAGGAGTTTCTCTTTGCCCTTCCTTTATTAGGGAAGCTGCTGGGAAGAAAAGTGGGTTAATCAGAGGCAGGGAATGAGAGATGGATGTTAAGATGCCTTTGGCAGTGTGGAGGAGGGTGGAGTTCTCTGTCTAGGATGGGTTGTGGGGTATGGGATGAGGTGGAGAGAAAACATGTCATAAGAGGATGAAGGAAGGGGGAAAATGAAAAATCCCTGTTCCTCACAGTACCTTTCAAAGTGTCTTTCAGACACAAGACCTAAGCTTCCATTTTTTTCATGGACAGCTTGCTCCCAGGCCTTCTCACTTAAGCCTTCTTAATACTCTTTCCACTTCCACCAGCCATTTCCCTCCCCCAGCTCTCCATGCCATCTCTTCCAACCCTGAAAAATACAAAGCTTTTTCTGTCTTGGGACAGCAACATTCAATTTTGTTTTCATAGCAATGTAACTTCTAGTCTTCTGTGCTATAGAGTAGTCCAATAGTGTGGAATCATCTTGTTGTTAATGCGCATGATAGGAAATTATTATAATCTTATTGAAAGTAACTAATTGACTTACCTTTAATGCTGAACAAGTTCTACATAGGCATCTTGAAAAAATAATGCTGCACAGACATGCCCATTCCATCAAAATTCTTTAAATCAGACTTCAGGTATACAGACCTAGTGAAGGGCAAGGGCTTTTCTTGTTTGCTCAACAAGCCTTTGTTGAACAATATTTCTATTAGAGTGTGACTGGGAAGTAATCCTGTAAAGAAATGCACTCAAGTATTTCCAATTGCTTGTTCAAAGGGAAGTACTTGATAAAAGAGAGCAGTGTCAAGTGTGATCTGAAAGAAAACTCTTCCCAGTGCCTAGCTAGAGGAGCATATGCCAAGGTAAAATATTCCATTAGCAGGTATAAAAGATCAACTGTTGGCTGGTTGCATTATAGTAATGAACCATCTTGAAACTACATATCAGTCTGTCTGATTTCTGTGCTGTGTTTCAATGCACAGTGAGCTGTTTTTTCTGTGCTTTTACATTTTGTTTAGTTGTCTATAGTGTTAAGTGCCTAAGAGAACCAACTGGGTTTGGCTGAATCTGGAAACAGTACACTAAGCAATTAAATACAAAACTTCTAATCTGTCCTCGCAATCAAAATGTTGATGTTTTCTATGAAAATGTTAATCCAGGAGTGACAATTAAAATCTCAAATTCTTTATAACAGCTTTTATTGTCCATCAAGCAGATGTGTAATGTAGTTAAAATCCTTAGAATACAATATGAAAAAAATTAATTCTCTTTAAAACCGTTTCTTAAGGCTGAGAACACATATCTTATTCATGCAAACCCCCACTATCATGTCCACTGTCATAAGTACTACTGGCATATTGTTCTTAGTGGGCTAAGTTAAAAGATCACAATGAGTCACAATACTGTTTCCAGGATGCTATAGGAACCAGGACAAATATTACACAAAGTATAACTAACTAATTGTTTTTATGTCCTTCATGAGGAGATTAATTTCCTGGTGGTCACCACAGAACAAAACCATTACACCATCCATGAGCAGCTCTAATTATTATTATCTGTTATTCCACAGTTAAGGAAAACTGATATTCAAAGGCCAACTGAACGTGGTTGTGGCAATCCTCATCTGGATAGCTCTGCTTGGCCAGGATTGATTGGACCAGATGATCTATAGAAGTCCCTTCAATCTCAATCACTCGGTGATTTCTAAACCAGAGCTTATGAAGCCTTCACCTAACTGGAATGCCAAGACAAGTGCTTGATATTCTTGGACACTAACAGATGAATGTTTAATGGCATTTCCAAATTCTCTAGTGAAGATGTAGATTTTCCCTGTGCAATCCCACAACAGTTTTCCATTTCCTTTGCATAATTTAATAGACAGACAGTATCTTTACATGCTTCTCTATAGACAAAAAAAAAATATATTCATGACTGTACCTTACTTACATCTGCAGAACTATAAGGCTTGCATGTTTCTAAAGAACTCTTGCAACTACATTGCCTGCCCATTACGACTGAAAAAAACCCGTCTCACATCTATTTTTATTAAACTTAATTAAAATGTGCTAGAAAAATATAGGTTTAAAGTTTTTTATTATCTTAAATTTTGATCCAGCAAAAATCCAGTCTAGTAATGTAATTTCTTAAGTTACTTCTCCTACTAAGTACAGCACTACAAGCACCTTTGGGTGTTCATGACCCATCACAAGGTATATGAAGCATATGCTAAAAATGAAATACTAGGAGGTGTGTGAGCACTGAAAATACAAGGGTTAATTTCAGTCTTTAATTTACAGTTGTCAGTTCAAGGATAATTTTGCTCCCTTCATGGAAACTGTCCATTTATCCCCAACAATATATGTCCCTCCAAATCAACCTGGCAGTCATGAGCTGTCATTGCAGGCTTACTAGAAAAAATGTTCTTGAAAGAGAGATTTTTATTCATTCCTTCATCCTGTTGCTAGATCAGCAGCCCAGTAATGCCTTCTTTTTTTATTTCTGGTTTTGTTAACGCTACTTTTCTCTTTGTCTCTTTTGTTTTCTTTTTTTAGATTCAGATACTCTAGTAAGTGTATTATGGAGGTCTAAGGTTTAAAGAGAGATACTGTTGTGATTTAGGCTAATGGGTATAATTTATCATCTGCTGTCTGTTCCATGAAAGAAGCTGCACAATTGCATGTGTTTCAAGAAGATTTTTTTAGTAAACCTGATGTCACTTGAACACTTACAAGAAGAGGTTATATAGTTCATTGAGTTTAACTGACTTTCTCTTTACTGCGACTATTACTGTGACCTATCCTCTTTAACTTCTTAGAAGATGTTTGGGAAATCCTCCAACATGTGAAGGGCCAGAATGCAGCAAAGATTTTCACCTTTAGTGGTTTTTCAACTGTTCTAGTGAAATAATGAACACTAATGTGCAGCTTAAGCCTCCAATGCTCTTGAGAGCTCAGACTAATCTTTCAGAGTAGGTTTCCCTTTGATGGTCTGAGGGTAATTCACAGTCAAAACTCATTTGTGTTTTCTTCTATGGTAGCGTGACGGCTCTACAGGGAGGAAAGGACTGCACACATTTGTTCATTAACTGTGGCTTTGGTAAGAAACCCTCTCTGGGACTGCACAGGCATAGAAATGGGAGCACAGGAGAATCCATATCCAGTTTGTTAACCTGGTTGTAAAGCTTACAAATTACTCCTGGCCATGTAGTTTGGAAAGCTGTTACTCAAACACATGCTTTGTCTGCATAGAACTGCAGCATTGCTTAATTGGTGTTTTCCCTTTGGATATTTGGTTGAAAAGTTCAGTTTGTCACACTTAACCTTGAATCCACAGCAATTCCAAAATGTGCTTAGTGCACTGAATATGCTGAATAATACACTTTGAGGGTGGAATACTAAATTGAGAGGTCATTTGTGTGAAGTGTGATTAGGGATCTCTGTAATTTGCAGGCCTCTGAGTTCTGACACCAAAGGACAACAGCTCTTTACTGACAGTGCACAGAATGGGTGCTGTGGGTTTACCTCTGGGCCAAACTCATCCCCATCTTCTCACTCACTCCCTTCCTCACCAGGAGAACTTGCAAAAGTGTTTGCCTGCAAGACAGGTGGGTGGCTGGAGAGCTGGTTAGATATTTTCAATAGCAGGGGATAAGAGATGCTCAGGGGTTCCTTGTTGGTTGATTACAGTACACAGCTGGCAAGAACTTGTAGTATGTGCGCTTTCTGCCATTAAACATTGGATCTTATGTGTGTCTACATTAATCCCCAAGAAAGAATGTTACACTCTATGTTTAAAGAAGGACTGGTAGAGAAATTACATACGTGTGTCAACAGGCATAGAAAGAAGATGACTAATTTTGACCTTTATAAATATCTTTGCGGTTAAATAGCAAGGGAAAAGGAACTAATTTAATTAGAGAAAGTATTCGTTGTCCCTTCTTTTGATCCTGGGATCAAGAGGCTGGCCATGAGTGAGTTTACCACTTTGCTGTAGTTTGGAAAGTCCTTTTGGCTGAAAGTTGTATCTCAGTCTGAAATGTAACCCTTACAGCATAAGAGTTGCTACCAGTGACTCATCTCAGTTATCTTTCTCATTTTCTTTGCTTTCATAAAATTCTTTCAAATTCCAGAAAAGAAGGGCTGTAAACAATATAGCCGTGATATCTGTCCACAACAGAAGAAGGCTGATGATGCACAGACTTCTTTAAATTCTGCTTCTCATCCCAAGGAGTTGTCACCTCACTGCTCCACCACTTCCTTATTCTAAGCAGGATATTACCATTCTCACAACCCAAATGAAAGGCTGTGTCCTGGAGGCATGATCTAACCCTGAAGGTGTAACCATATGCTTTAAGGGATTTCTTTTAAAGTCTAATGCCTAACTCAAAGAAATGCTGGAAGGAACACTATAAAGAAGATGATAAGGAAAAAATTTATTAATATACAAAACTGAAATTAAATTATAGTCATCTGACTCCTGTGCAAATAATTTATTTTTCTTAGCAGTTTTTAAAATTTTTCTCTTTATTCTTTCTTTAACCTTCTACCCTCAGAGAGGGTGTTGCAGGACATCTTCCCAGAAGTGCATTGAATTTCTAACTGTTGAAATTATTACAGAGAAGTTATAAAAATTCAGACTTATGTTTTACAGTAAGGATCCCCTGTTAGAATATATTCTGAGAAAGTTCTGAGTATTTTTATGTGGAGTAAAAATGGAATTAAATCTTCTTTGATTCTAAAAGGACTTGTATATATTTTGGACAATTCAAATCTCTGATTTTAATTAGTAAAAAGCACTTGCAGGTCTTTCATCAAGGAAAAATACATGAAATTTCAAGCACAAGATGAGTTTTATTATATTTGCAAGACAAGAATGATTTTTGTACAATTCTTTGTAGAAGTATAGCCAAAGGTACATATCAGATAGTACTTGAGCAATCTTGGAAAAAAAAAACTATAAGAAACACTTGTATTGAAAGAAGATTGAGTTTTACATTTACATAAGCAATGGAAAATTCTTAATGGCTTTAGATATAGCCAAGGTTTTTATTGTTGAGCCAATTTTTCGGGATTGACTGAGAACCATTTTAGATTTGTTTAAAGTTCCCCTTTTTTGTTTGTTTGAAGATAGTGAAAGTTGAAAATTCCAGTAATTCTTTTTGGAGTACAGAATTAAAACCACTGTGAATTTCCCTCCAGTCCTGAGAAAGTTTGAGAATGTAATCTGTATACTCTTTATATGTGCTAATATGCCACAAGGTATTTTCCTAGGAATTGCGAAAAATGCAAACTACTTCACTGTATGATATTTGACAAATAGTTTTTATTCTGTTTTTACAATAACATGAGTAGACTTATAATAAAGCTGCAACTTTAGAAGTTGCCTCAAACACTGTTTCTGAAGATGCAATAAGTTTCTCGTAGAAAATATTTTCAAGTAAAAAAATTAATTTGCAACTCTGCTTACAAACCAGAAAATTGCCAATAATGATCTTCAGCATGATTAGATTTCTGAGCTCTCTTGAAATACTTTTGTTGTAGAAACAACTGTGAGTGAATATTGTTTGAAGCAAACAGCTTTTCTTTGCAAAAATGTTGTCCAGCTGCACTGTTCAAATTGCAAGTTACAACATATGTCCCTGTGTCCCAACTATTGTGCAAAATGTAACTCCCTTAAAGAGAAGAGGGCTGTAGAAGGAAGCACATACAATGCTTTTTACCATGAAACGAGAAAGTGGGAAGGGTAAAGGCAGATCTTGTTTTCTATCATTAATAAGCAAATGTTTTCCCAGCATGGGTTGGCATTGTAAACGGTGAATATGTTTCTTAATTTTTAATCCCTTCTTCTCAGAACCTCAAGATTTGCTCATCTCAGCATTCATGGGCATGATGTGCAGCTAAGAAAACACCTATGTGTTGTTCTTCCTCAGTTTCCCAGAGTTTTGATGATTATTGTGGTTACAGAGTGAATACTTCAGGTGTTAGAGATTACCATTACTAAGGTGGTTTGCACTTGAAATGCTACTTGTAGCTGGTCAGGGAAAAAAGATGCTCTGGTTTCAACATACAGTACTCCTTGAGTTGGTCATGGTGTGCAGGCTTGGAAGATGCAGGTAACAGCTTAGTGAGAGGAGTCACAGATATCTGAGTGTTAAATTCCAAATATTGTCACCTTTAATATTTAGTGGTTGGAATAACTTCAGGGACCAGAGGGAAAAAGAATACTTTCTGTGCTTTCATCCTTTTCTTGTGACTCCTTATAGCTTATTTGTCAGCAGTGCCATTATTTTTATCCTGTCCCTTTATGTCAATGCAGCTTAAAATTACTCCTTGCTTTCTAGATGCAAGACTCACTAATTCATGTGGCCAAGCCCAAATGGGCTGTGCTGTGCCTAAATAGGCTGTGCTGTGCCTGTTGGCCTCCCCACCCTTTCTTTTTATTTGTATAGGCATAGAGGCCTCTGATAAAGTCCAGAGAACACAACTTTGAACTTTTTATTTTAAGGCAGCTTTCCTAAAAGAAAATTATCTGTATAACCACCATGTTCCACAATTGTCTCACAGCTATCACCACCCTACTTGGCTGGCAATGGGACTCCCAGCAGCTCCACTGCACAGAAGTTAGGGCTTCTCAAGAACTGTTTCCAAAGAGCCACTGGCTGCTGGTGATGGTGCCTTTTCGTGTGCATTGAGGAGGACAAGGCATCATTTCCATAGCTTGACTTACTCTCAGTCACCAGATAACTGAGATCATATAGAGGCATATATCTGGGGAAGCTTATGTCCCAGCTCTCACAAAATTGATGCCTGCTTTGTGAAAGTTTGTCTGCTTGAGATTCCTTTACCAATGCTGCAATAAGTCACAGACTACCCAGAATTATCAGTGCTTTCAGAAGATCCCAGAAGGTCATGATGGGGAAAAAAGGGGACATAAAACTGATCAAAAAAAAAAAAGCCCTTTAGGTCTTTAAGCCAATGCTTAACATCTGAATCTTATCTGTTTTAGCTGAAGAACTTAAAACTTATGAACAACTTCAGAAATTCAATTAATTCAGTTTAAGTTGTCCCAGATAGATCTTCATAATTTATTAGTGGTATAAAATATTGGAAGATGAGGTCCTAAAAAGGAATTATGTGAGGTAAAACTACAGTACAGCCAAGGGATTTTGGTTAAGTTAACTTATCCATGTGACTGATACTTACTGCTAGGAAGATTGTCTGGGGTAAAATAAAGCTTGGTCATTGTCCTGCAGTAGGAAGTATAAGAGAGAGAAATATCTGAAGACTTCAATTAAAACTTTAAAAAGTCAAATGATGCATGAAAGCAGGAAGCTTGTTACAGAAAAAAGTTGCAGAAATTATTCATAATGATCTAATTTTCTTTGAATTAATTGTAGCAAGCTTGCCAAAGGAACAACCAAAGGAAATATAATCTCTCATTTGTTATCTTCAACTAATAAAAGAAAAAGAAGATTCTTGGAAAATATGATGTAAAAAGCCACAATTAAGGTTAATGAGGAGAAGAAATTCCCAGCTGTCATAATGGATTATGATTAACACCTGCTATTCAGTGTCGCTGCCTCAGAGGATTGGGGAGTTCCATGTACTACTGACTGAATAAACTGACCTGAATGCCTTGAGATTGACCAAAAGTATTGTTTGGTTTCTCAGTACCCCATTGAAAAACAGTAGATTCTATCAATCACAAGAAATATTAGATTTTTTTTCTTTTCTTGATAGAGAAAATTTTGGCTTATTGGGAAACTAATGGCTCAAAAGACCTCCAAGCTGAGATGATGAATATGTCCTGTAGTACTGCAAGACTATCGATTTCCAGTTAACTGCAGGAAATATGTAACTCTTAGAACAGCTGGAAAAGGCCACTTTCAAAAATGACTTCTCAGTTTTATCTGTGGCACAGATACACTGTTTCAATTAATGTTATCACTGTTTGTGTCATATTCCAATGACTTAAGTATATTTTAAATTTCTCTTAAATTCTCTTTTGTCAGTTTATCGAGGTCTGTCATGTGTGCTAGAGCAGCCATTCTGTAAGGATTATTGGCATTCAATATCTCAGCTTGAATACAGTTCCTTCCTGAAAGGAATTAAATAAACAAAGCTGCAAGCTGATGGCTTCTGTTCACCTCTCAACAAAATACTGCATTAGGGTCTAATGAAGGTTCTTTCAGCAACACTGTCAATGTATTTTAAAATTTGATTTCAAGAAACTATCTTGACATGGAAGAAGTTACTGTCAGTTCTTTGTTTTCCTTTACTAAAACTTGTAAAAACAGTACATTAGTAACAGTTCTGTAGATACTGAAGTGGAAAGCTCTGAGGAGTATTGAGTCCCACTAGGAAAAAAAATTAAGGGGCAAAGTTTATATGGCTGAGGACTCGGAAGAGAATCAATATAAGATATTCATTTGTATGTTAAAGTTAAAATAAGCTTTTTTAACCTTAGGTATTTCTCAGTAAAACTCCCAGAAAATCCCCTGATTTCTGTTTATATTCTAACTTCATTCCTTTTTCTCCTGTATGTTTTTAACTTTCAGAGGTAGTGAGCTGCTTACGTCATGGCACAGATAAGTCAGTCATGTAATCAGATTTTTCATTCTTTATTGTATTTTGTCTCATCTTTCCCCCATTTTCACAAAGCCAATTGATTCCTGGTTGGCTTGACTTGGTCAAGAAAATGCAACCTCTGAGAAGCATGCAGAAGAGGGTGAGGTTATGAAACATATTTCTTTGCTTTTATATTTATTTAAGGAGTTAATTATTGGCTTAATTAAGCCTTTCGATAAGAAGAGGTGAATTCTCCAACATTGTTTGAAGGGAAATAGTTGGAAGGAGAGAGTTTCAAGATTTGAACTTTCTGTTGAAAAAAATGCTTAGCTTGCTCATTTAT
Source organism: Drymodes brunneopygia (assembly GCA_013400955.1). Classification (NCBI taxonomy): domain Eukaryota; kingdom Metazoa; phylum Chordata; class Aves; order Passeriformes; family Petroicidae; genus Drymodes; species Drymodes brunneopygia. Next base: position 628,652 of record VZTZ01012602.1, read on the forward strand.
GGCTTTCTTTTCCTCCCTAAGTGCATGAGAGTAAAATTCCATAGAGATCATATGAGCAAAGTTTCTTCCTTCTCTGCCTCTAAAGATATAACACTTTAGAAATTACGGAATGTCCCTTTTAGGTATGGCTCATTATCATATTGATCAGTCTCCTGCTGCTGTACAGAAATTTCAGCATGTGATGCTGTTCCTATTGCTAGTAAGTTTTGCCTTCATATGTATCAGCTGCAAGTGAAGGCCATTTTGGATAAAAATTAATATTATTTCTATTCTTGAAAACACCAATCCTGGCTTGAGGATATAATGAAATTTGTGTCTCGTGCTTTGATCTGATCCGCTTGTTCTGAGCAGCAAATTCATTCTCACATTCTTAATCCTCCTGCCAAGATATCCTATCATGACTTGGCTCAGAGACTCAGGATGGGAATTTCCTAAGAAAGCTCCCTTTAGCTGCTATAAAGGTGAAGACATGAATGATTTTACTACAGTTCTGGAAAGCACTCTTTGAAATTTACTGTTGAACTTTCCAATTGCAGGCAAATTTCCTTATTTTCATCCAGTCCCGTGCTGAATTCTGCTGCTCAGAAAGATGTGGTGCAGTTGATACACAGTGAGTTGGAATAATTTTGCTTTCACTGTTATCATTTAAGGTGGCTTTCACTTATTTTCCTTCCTCTTCTTTGCTCTCATTCCTGTAGCGGATATTTCATATTCCCTGTGTTTCTGATAGTACAAGGAAAGGGGTTGGCAGCTCAGTCACCTCTCAGTATAACTGTGATGAAGGCAAATCTTGTGAAATAGTTGTTGCTGATAATTACAGCTAGGCTAATCTTAGGTAACTTTATTATCATACCATTCCTATACATTTGTTCCATATTATTCCTATGAAAAATGCAACTAAATATTAAAGGCTTCATTTTGCTATGCTGTTGCCCACATTAAACTAGAAAAGGATTTAAGTCAAAGAAAGAGATTCACTAGGATGACAGGGGTCTTATTTTGGGGTTAGTGAATAGTAGAACCACAGTAATTATGATGCAGTTACCTGGACAAATGAGATGACTAACAATTGTTTGTATAATTCATGTACTTGGAATGGGTAGTGATGTGATTATCTAGGGCCATGTGTCCTAGGACACCCTGTTCTGGTTTCTACAGTAGCTACCCACCTTGGATGCTATTAAACCTTGAATCTGAACCTTTGGTTGAAGGATTGAAGCAGCTGAAACACTGCTTTATCCATGGAGAATACCTGTTGATAGATATAGATGTCAAATACACTGTTTGCCCTCCGTTGTAAGTGTTATCATGGTACATTGGGCTGGCTGACTCAAATATTCATTGTCTCTGAGCTTTTGCCACATGGAGCTGGAATGGATCTTAAAGTACATTTCTTTACCATTATTTTGCTCACATGCCATATGAACAAGATGGATAATCTGATATAGCTGTTGATCCCCCAGGTATCTCACTGCAGGCAAAGAATTCCCTCTTTTATATTTTCCTCAAAACAGTGAAGGTTCTAACAAGAAAGGTATCTGCAGTTCAGAATTTAAAATATCTGTGAAATCATCTGAACAGTACCTGATCAACAGGTGCTCGATCATTTGGGAGCCACTTGAGGTAGCATTCTGTGGATGAACAACTCATCTTTGGGGTCCAATAAAACATCAAGAAGGCAGAGGATGTCAGACATCATCTGCACTAGTGCTACTTGCATTATCCTGTCAGGATATAGACAAGAAATGTGGATACTAAGTGCTAGGGTTGGAAAGGAAAGGCAGATTTTAAATTACGGCAAAGTCAGGAACACAGAGCTATGTAGGGCAAAACTTGGGTGGAAGAGCATTTTTGTTTTCTTCTTGTGTCAAACAGCAGAGTTATTTTTCTTTCTATACATAGAAGCACTCTGCTATGAGTCAGCTTAGTCCCCAAATGGAGTAAGATTAATTGGAGAAAGTACTGTATTAATCTCTTCCTTAATATTTGCCAGCAGTAGTTGGAAAATATTAGCTAGTAAATGCCACAAAACTCAACCTTGTGTAGAAGAAATACCTTCTTCAACCTGGGGATGTTTACTTCAAAAGTAGCCACTCCGAATCAGTTTCTACTGTTCTGCCTGCAGGTCTTAACAAGTCAGATCAGATGTGTTCATGTTTTAGTCATATTGAAACTTTTCCTCTGGAATACATATGAATTACCTAACTTAAAAAAAAAAACAAAAAACAAAAACAAAACAAAATCCCAAACCAAAACCCCAAACAAATAACCAACTGGCTTTATTTTAGCCCATCCTTTATATCAACCAGATAATTTCTTATAACCATTGGATTCAGGATGTAGTTAAGATTTCAGATGGCTCCTTAGCTCTCAGGAAAAAGTAAGCCCTAACAGAAATAATGGAGACCCAGATTAGCAAATGGTCTCTTTTCATCCCAGAATATGCACCTGGACCAGGTGGAGGTAAAATGAAATAAAAGGGGTATGGCCAGTGTCCAACAGAAAGTGGCTAACAGGGTGACAAGCTGAGTGGTCACAGACTTCACAATATTCTTTGGAAGGACAAATTCACAGTAGTTAGCATACCTGCCACTAGTAAATGAGTTAATGAAAAATAAAATAAAATTAATTGGGAAATTGATTTTCAAAATGGTCAAGATAAAGAAAACTCTGAGCAAAGCAGCTCTTTGGTTCTCCCATCATGAGTATACTGCTTTTCTCTTAAGCTAGAAATAGGGAAATTCCCTTTACCCCTTTGACTAAAGACCAAAGTTGTAACTTGGTGTTACCTTTCCTGTGCACATGACATCAGGTAGGGGAAAATCATATTCAGTGCATACCACTGAGATAAGGAAAAATTTAAAATGTAGGACCATTTTACTTCATCCAACTATGTAATAAGCACTTCTGGTTTTGATGTTTTGTGGTGGCAAATTATTTATTTTGTGATATGTCTACCAGTGATTAATGCTGATATCAATGTGCTGGTGAGTTTGTCAACCTGTTTGTCTGCAAGTCCCCTGGAAGATGTCATCCCACATGCTCACATTTATGTTCTTCCTCTTGCAATTTACTGGAGATTCATCTCCTCAGAGTACTAAAGATTGACTGTTGGGAGCATCCCAACAATAAGACAGAAGCAGGCAGTGTGTTTGTTGCCATAATGAGATTGAGACTTCCTCTCTGGTAAGTGGACAGCTGAATGACTCAGCCGTTTATCAGCTGAAGACAGAGAAATGGAGGTGCCTGGAGAAAAGAATTACTTATTATGGATGGCAGCTGGTATGACATTGGATATGAATCATGAGGAAAGCAGTTAGTTTAGAAAGAGCCCAAAGAAGACTGGGCAACATTGCAGAAATACCAGAGGACAGGCAACTGCACTGAGTCTTAGAAATATAGTTATGATTTCCAATAATTGGTCGAAAGTGCTTTGTGTCTTCAAAGTTCTTTCCGAAAAGGAGACTAAAGTTACAAACCCTACTTCACAGGTAAGATTTCTACCACATAGGAATTTTTTTTATTTGTAGAAGAGACTTGGTCACCTCCTTTATTCAGAGAATGAAATTAACACTGTTTTGGTGGAAATTTCAATTGAAATCTTTGGTAACTGATAGAAGAGTTATAGTCATTACATTAATGACTACAGTCGTGTCAGAGGTAAAAAATGAAGGAACAGAACATGTTGTTGGGCAGTAGAACCAAGCACCAGCTTTACCTTCTGTGAAAAGACTGGAGATAATTTTTAATGCCCATTGTACAAAAAGGGGAAAAGGCAAAGAAGAGTCTTTAAAGAAATATTCTAATTTTTGAGTTAACTTTTTGAATTCTTTGGTAGAAGAAGTAATTGTGTTTACCTGAAAACCACAATAGAAATAGATATATTAAGAGGTAGCCAAGAGCATTGTAAATTATGTTCTTTTTATGGTTTATTTTTGGTGATAATCTAATTTCGCTGAAGATGTTCATGTAAGAATCTTGTCTCCCAGCTTGTGTCTTTTGGTCAGTGTTTGCAATCCCTCTGTATAACCTTTACAAAATTGTGTACAAATTCTGTAAAATTTTTTTCTTCATATTCTTCACATTGTTTGCATTTTCCTGATTTTGTGGAATTCAACTGAAAAACAAAATGCAATAGTAAAGCAGGATGCTGACCCATTGATTCTGATAGAGAATTAATTTTTTTCCCTGTTTTTGGGAATAATTCCAATGCAGGTAATGGCTGCAGAAAACATTAGTGGAGGCTTCCATGATAGCTATAGTCTGTGCAGTTCCTGGCTTACTTTTTGAATGGGATGAACTTTGAGAAGTACATCACTTCAGTGAAAGATGCAAATGACTGTCCCTCTGAAAATGAGGATACTTTTCTGCACGTGTCTAACATATCTGACTTTGAGTACTGAAGCTCCAAACTGTCGTTTATACACACGCGTTCAAACACTCTGATATGTATTCATGCGCAAAAGTATTTGCGTTGATGGGGACCCTGAAAGTGTTTTTCTAAAAATCACTAATCTCTGATTTTTCATTGTTAAATGTCCAGGTTACTGGAATCTTATTAGTTTTCATCTCTACCATACCTCTGTTTATGTAGCAAAAGAGGTATTTCTGCTACTGAAGTAACATTTTTGATTTGCCTTTTTCCCACGAGCTGTTGATGTCACTCACCTTATTTTTTTCGAAGCTTGCATTTCCATTTTTCCATATGTTCCATACATCCTGTCTTTTACTACAATTTTTGATATGACATTCTTGAATAATCACTTCTGTCTCTAAGAAAAAGCACCTTATTACAAGTTCTTGGCATTCATCCTGAAAAAAATGCAGTTGCAATAGTTTTATGATTAAAAAGGAATACGTGAATGTAGGACGTAATTTATGATATCATTTAAAATGCAAGCATGATATAAGTGAGATATCATCTAAGATAAAATCAGCCACAAAAAGGCTGGTTTTTACTTACTGGGCATCTTTTCTTACTATTCAAATATATTTGAATATCTGCAGAGATGGGCTGTGAGAGCTAAGAACAAAAAGGCCAAGCAGTCTGCTAAGATAAGGTGTCTTAGTGAAGAACATAGGGAAATAATTAATAAGGATAGGAACCTGGCATATAACTAAACATAGTGGAATTAAATTTATATTATTCTTAGTAGTTTTAACACTAACTCAGAGCTCTGAATTCAGAATGGGTAAGGGAGCAGAGGGAGTAGGTAATGCTCCCTTAAATTACAAATGAATCCCAGCATTATTTTTGCATTGTTCACTTTGATAAAATAATTTTGAATCACACAATCACAGAATAGTTTTGGTTGGAAGGGACCTTAAAGATCCTGTACTTCCAGTCTCTCTGCTATGCACAGGGACCCCTTTCTGTACGCCAGCTTGCTAAAAGTCTCTTCCAACAGCCTTGTTCATCCGTTTTAATTGAGTAATTTTAGTAGCAGAGGAATAAAGAAAAATAATTAATACCTGCTTGCATAATTAATCATAAGCACTTTGATTAGAAGAACTATTTGTTCCAAGCCAAATTATTTTGTTTTAGACATAGTTATCAAATTAGAAAGTCTGCTTTAGGAGAAGCTTTCTCGTAAGGAAATGAAGCCACCAGACTAAACATTAGTTGTGGTCATATGTGAAGCTTACTTACATCCTCATCTGCGTTTGCAGTGTATAAACTGACATCAATATCCTATGAGAAAACAAGAGTTGGAATTATGAACATCACCTAACAAACACCATCCCTTTCCCTCTCCCTCTCACTCACACTTCTTGGCTGAGTACAGTGGTAAATATTTTATTAAGTTTTCTATGATTATGTGAAATGCTGACTGTTTTCTGAACTTACTTTGGATGTCTTGATCTTTTCCAAATCTTTCAGAACTTCTGCCCACTTGCAATGACTTGCTTCTGTCTTTGGTACATAAGCACTAGAACAGAAGAAACACAATGACCATTAGGCTAAACAGGAGGTATCTACAATGTTTATGCTGAAAAAAAAGCATTATAAGATACTACAGATGCATTGTTTACATGTAAATACATATGGTAAATGTTTGGGGCAAGCAAGCATATTTGACAAATCATAAAATCACACAGATCTATAAAAACTGTATCTCATGACACGTATAAACAATGTGGCTTTTTTAAAAGGCTAGATTTATAGAACATAAGGCAAGAGAAAGGTTCAATTACCTCATGTAAAACACCTAAAATTTTTTTAAAGTATAAAAATAAAATTCCAAATCAACTGTCTAAAGTGACTGGAGAAAAGTAACAGCTGTGGTTGTAAAAATAAATAATTTGTAGTTACTGTCTGACTGACATTGACTTCATAGTTACCACAGGAAGAAGATGATTAGTCCTATCCCGTTCTTTAGAAGGCAAAAGCAATGGCTGTTCAGAAGCCCATACAGTGGGTACTGCAGACAAACACTTCTCAGGTGTATTTTCTGAAAGACACAACCAAGGTGAGACCTTGTCACAATCTTTGCATGGATTGCATGGAATTTTGCTTTAGTACTGACTTAATTAACCAATTTGCCAAGACTTCCAATAAAGACAAGACCCTGTTGTGTGTAGCTGGAAAGGCCAACTGATTTGTAGCTTGGAGAAATAGATAATTAGTTTACCAAACCGTTGGTAGAAAATCAGATGTTGAAGGCTCACTGCGAAAAGCTGAAGTCATCCTGGGCTCCCTATTTATTTATCAGTTCATACTGCAGGCTGCAATTTAATGCAGAGGCAATATTTAAAAACTTCTGTTTTCCACCTCTCCCCTGGCTACCATTTGTCACCCAAATTCAATGAATTACCTGCAACATTAACTCCCATATTGTGGTTGCACATATGTGAGACTCTACATTGAATGCATATAGTTGTGTATAAATGTTAAATATAGTATTTAGATAGAGTATATACTTACATTTCTTTACACAGTGTATGTGTGTTTAATAGTGGGCAGTGATGCAATTAAGAATTTCCTCAGTGGAGTTTGGCAGCTGGAAATAAGGAGAAGCTGTGAGAAGCTGTGCGTTGTCCATCAGGAAACATTTCCCTGTGCACAGCCTGGTAACCTTTGTTCCAAAGTCACAAGCCCTTTGATGTAAGCTGATAAAGTTCCCTCACAGGCTTTGGTTTATTATCTGCAGCAGTGCAGTGGTTTTGATCCAAGGTTTTATTCTTTGCCGTATATGCAATACTCTGTAACTGACTCAAGTAACGTTTCTTTAGCAGTTGTTTATTTATCTGCAAACTTGCAAGTAAATATTTAAAAATGCACCAGAGAACATAACAAAACACGAGCTAGCACTGTGCAGTGGTAAAAATATCCAAAAGGGAGGTCAATCCACACACTGCCAGGAGTGCAGCTCACTTGCTGGAAGCCACCTTAATAAAACAGAGTCAGGAGAATAATGGTCATGTGTGACAGGACTTTTGGGGAGTATTTGTAACAAATATTTGCTACTCTCTTAAACGGAAAATTCTCTAAATGCATTGCAATTATTCTGATTCCAAGCCCCAAGGATATAGCTGAAATAGCATAATTACCTAATCCTACATAAATTTCCGTATTCAATAATGGGAAGCAGTGTCAGTCGCTTTTATCCCCTTTGGTTGTCCAAAACCTGTTAAATAAGAGCTGTGCAAATGAATGAATCTATGACATTCTAAATTGCAGACTAAGTAACATCTTCTGAACAGTTTCCATATGGAGGATGCTGTGTTATGGTCTGCCAAAGTAGATCTACAAGCAAGGCTAAACCTGTCACTGCTTCTACAACAAATGGAAATTGAAAATATGTGAGTACTAAACCCAAAATATTAAGTACTTATACATGTGTATTTTTGAAATGTACAGGAAAAATGGAAAATAATTATTAACTGCTTGGATATGGTCAAAAGAACTAAATCATTTTGCTATAGTATGACAGAAAGGCTTTAACCTTTCCACAGTTAACACTGATTTGAAATTGCTATGTTATTTCTTTTGTATTTGGGTTTTGTTTGTTTGTTTTTGTCACATCTGCACACTAACTGCTTTCATTTGATTTGCTAATCCTTAGAAAAGATCCTAATTTGGTTTGGTTTGGTTTGGTTTGGCCTATTTTTTATTACTATTATTTCAGTGAAGTTCAGAAGTAGCCTTATGGGGAAACTCCAAGTGCATTTAAAGAAATTTTAAACCTGATTGGTGGATACAGCTGAAGAAAACGTGTTTTAACTCCAAGTTTTAGGAAAATAAATTAAAGTATACTAGAAATATTTTACAATAGCTAAACATTTTTATCATTCTTCAAGCCAGTTTTTATGAAATGAGATGAGGTGGCAACAAATTAAAATATGAAAGACTTATGATGGGTCCATAAGCACAAACCAGCTTTGTAATTTATAATTAGTGTTATGGGGCCTTAAGAATCTGATTTGAGAGGAAGTCCCAGTCCAAAAGCATTGTCAAATTTATGCTGCAGAACAAAGTGTTCATGGTGAGGTAATAATATATTATAATATCTAGGGAATAATGGACCAGGATTATCATTAGTATGTCATTTGTTTCCTATTTTTAATAATTGTTCACTGTAATGACACTGGAACACTGTGTTCTTAATGATTAAATGGTGTCTGCATCTTTGGTTTTCTTAGGTATTGTCAGTAACCTTTATTGTAATAAAATTATAATTCCTAATGTAAAATAAATGCTTAGTTTTTAGAAGTAATAGAAATCTTGTACTGATGAAAAATATGTGAAAAATATTCTACATGCATACTCTAAAGGGTACTCCATTAGTTCATAAGGAGGTTTTAATGTCAACTACATCTCCCAATATACTCCTTTCATCAATGCAGGGCCATTTACTACTTTAATTTCCTAATTCTCTCATCCAAACTATTATTCAACAACAGAAGCATTGATAACTGTCTTAGAAGCTTTGGCAAATTTTTCTCCTCTCTTGAACACAAAATGTTGTAATGTAAAAAGTTTCTTTGGGTAATGTGTGGTTTTGCTTTCTTACTCTGTGTAATCATTAACCAATTGCTGTCTTTGTTACAACTCTGGTATTTACCCTTGTGAACACTGGACAAGGGAGCAGCTCATATTTACAGACATAAATATTTTTTCTGTAGCTTGTGTCCTGATTACTTGCTACTGGAAAGATTGAAGCCTTTGGAAGTGAATATATGTTCTTCCAAAAATCAATTATTATATACACAATAATGTTTGGGAAAGGAATGCTGCTTTTGAATAATGAATTTAAATTAAGCATTTTAAGAGCAGTTACCTCTGAGTGATATCTAAGGTACAGTAGCGTTTTCTCTTTAAAGAAATAAATCTATAAGCAATTGAAAAAGCTTTTTTTTAACAAAGCAGAAGCAGCCAATGATTTTGCTAGTTTGGCTGTAACAGAAACGATAACATAAGTTACTCAAAATATTCATGACTTTTTACAGTATTTATGTTACATGTGATGTAAAATACAGACAGTTAAAATTACATGTTTCTGCCTAAATACCATACGTCTAAACTTCTTGATTAATATTTGCTTATAAATGTCTCCTTGAATCCTTGAGATGAAATATTCATAAGTAAGAAAGTTTATTTCCTGGCCATGCCATTTGGTGCTATTGACAAAGGTCTTCTCTTTTTTCTCCTTATTTTGAACTTATACTTTTATTCTTTAAAAATATAAGTTTTATTTCTTTCTTTGAACATATCTTTCTTCTTTATTTACATCTTTATTCCTCATCTGCTTCCTTGCTCTTGAAAATGAGTGATTGGAAACATACAATGTATTCAGATCTTAGTAGGGATTTAGAAACTGGTGATAATATTTTCGGTTTCTATGGCAAAAAGAGAACTACCGCCAGTGTTTTCTTCGTGACTGTATCACGCTGGTGGCTTAGACCTCAACATGTTCCCCTGCCAGAATTTTATGTCCACTTCTTTCAAAATCCTGGAATGTCCTGAGAGTCTTTCACCATTTGCAAAAAACTCTCACCCTATAAAAAACCCCAGAGCCCTGAAGTCTAAACTTCTTAAATTTTGGTTACTCTCAAATCTTCTGTAAGTTCTTGACTTCTAGCACACAGCTTTTTTCCTTTATCAGCCCTTTCTTTTCCTTGTTCCCATGAGCAAATCAGCCTTCTCAAACACCTCTCTCTTGTAACAATCTATTTTCCCGTTTCTATCTTCATTCAGTAGTGCAGTCAGTCTCTTCTTCTTCCCTGCTCTACAAATATATGTCCTCAGCATTTCCTCTTTGGCTTCTTGTGCAGCAAAGTACTTTAAACCTTCTCTATGTTACTGCTACAAATTTCCCTCTAAAATTGTACCATCACCTCCAGCTCTCTCCAGTCCTTTGACATTTCATTGAGCAGCATCTCATGCATAAAGTAGGGTCTTTTCAGATCCGTATTTAAGTACTGTCTTCATCATGCGGAGCTGAGTTTTACACCCACTCATTTGCGTTGCTGCAGCAATTCTTCTTCAGTGTTTCTTTTGCCACAGTAATTAGAGCCTCCTTTAGAGAACTCTGCCTCCCCCCCTAACAAAATCTCACCCCGTGGCTCTTGTTCTGCTGTCCTCTGCTTGTTGGCTCCACTAAATAATTGTTCTGTCCTCTAGCTCTAGTGCAATTACCTTCAAGGGGACAAAGTGCCAAGTAGCTGCACAACCAGAGCGCTACATCTATTCAAGGTTGTGTATTGTGCATGTTATAGGAGCTCTGTCTCTCTGCTCAGAAGCATACAGAATATCAGAATCCCTAAGACTGGTGAAAGGAACGAGGGACTTTACATTCAAACTGTGGGTCTTGCCGGTAGCTAAAACTAGCACTGAGAGATAAAAGAAGCAATGTGAAGGGTTCCACTGATTGGTGAATGGAATGAGGGAGATTTGCATTTACAAACAAACCAAAGGTCTGCTGATAAATAAAATTGAATATCGGAAGATGAAAGAAACAATGAGAAGAACCACAAATTCCATAAGGAATTCCACTGAGTGACACAAGGGAAGGACGAAGGGGGCTCAGATTATACATTAGAGGGGGGTCATAGGTATTAGGTGTTCTGGGAAGTCTGTTCCTCCCAAATACCTCAGCCAATGGGGAAAGAGAGAAGGCCCTGTGGACTGGGAAATTAGGATAAAAAGGAGGCTGCATCCTCCAAAACTTTGAGAGTCCCCAGGGGAAATGCCCCATGGCCTCTCCCTTTATTCGAATAAGTAACAGGACTCCTCTGTCTCCTTTTCGGATATAAACCTCTGGTGTTCGTGGAATAATTTTCCTCCCACTCAGAAGAAAATCAGACTTTTTTCCCTAGTCTTGTACCAAAAGAACATTCTTTTCCATTTCTTTTTTCAGGGAAGAAGCCATGGAGAGTAAAGATTTCATAAACTAATGGAAGTGACTGGAAGAGGAATGGAGCCCATAAAGAAAGCAGTACATCTGAATTAGATAGATGTTTCCATATTCAGCCCTTAAATAAGTAATTTTGAAATCAAATTTTCATGGATTGTAAGTGAGTTTTAGAGGAAAGATATGTTCTTAGTGCCTTGTCATGGAGTAAATGCTGGAAAACACTGAAAGTCAGACTCACTGAAGAATCTCCTTGCTCTTTCACTTCTAAGTTCCTTTAGGCTTCTTATAGGAAACAACCAAAGAGAAACAAACAAAAAAAGGCCCTGAATAAGAACTAGTGTCAGAATGTAATTATTCAAATTGAATTCAGAGATAAAGACAGAGAACCACATTAATGTTCTCTGAGACAATAAGAAACTCTGGTGCAGATGCTACCTATAGGTACACCCCTCAAACACACTTTGAGGGTAATTTTATTTGCATATCAGAATTTTTTATTTTAACAGAATTAATATTAGTAATATTTACTTATGGTGAGATCTAGTACCAGGACCTTGACTTCTTTTCCAATTTCTACGGATTAGTCCCATCTATCAAAGAAACTTGTTTTACATCTCTGGTAATTTCTGAACACCATTTGAAACCACAACTATTTAAGAGTTGCTTCTACACTATCATGGTCCCTGGACCCATTGTAGTTCCTCTTCTCCCTTCCTACCAATATTTGCACAGAAGCCTACAAAATCTGCCCTCAAGCTCCACCAGGTGATATCAGCAGCTCTCCTCCTCAGGGTTTGGAGGGAAACAGTGAGCTTTCCATCCTTCTGTCTGGCTTGCACTTACTGAACCAGAAAGGAAGCCAGTGGAACTACCAGGTCTTAAACTTAATGGCTTGTCTGGCTGAGAGCCAAACCATTCCTTTGTTTGTTAAGTCTTTAAGCTTTTATGACATAAAGTTCTTTCTTAGAAATTTTGTATTTAGCTAGAGTTAGACTGGCCAAAGCATTTTTTCTGGTATTCTGGATATTCTTTAAAACTGAGTATTCTTTAAATAAGATTCCTATTTGGTTGCATCCCTTTCAGCTCCCTCCCACCAAGAGCTATAGCTTTTCTTGGTTTTGTAGTATAGTGGTGACTCTCTTGTGGAGTACTATCCTACATGGCTTATTCTGCTTGTATTAGAGAAGTGTTAACCTTCAAAAGAGTATTCTCAGTAATCAGCATGGCAAGAGACTCTCTCAGTTTAATCACATTTTGTATTTGTATGTTCTTTGTTTACTTAAGTAGTTGTTGATTTGCTTTGACAGTCCTTCCTTCTCCTGTATGTTCCTGCTAACTGGCATTTATGCTAGACAGTTTGCAATGCCTGTTTGAAAATTTTGCCAAAAGGTCACAGAGTCATTGCTATTCCACTCAACTCAGTATCTTAAACATCAGAACTTGAAATGTAAGAAGTTAAATATTTCCTTCGACCTTTTTTTTTTTTGCAAAGCATGCTTGAGGCCCAGAGCTCAGACCACCTTGTGAAGATGTGTCCTTTACTTGGCTATAGACATTTTATTTGCCAGATGGCAAAATCCAGCCAAGAAAGAAAGGTAATACATGCTTCTTTCTATTTTCATCCTTTCATGCAAAGTCAGTATTTTCAAGATATCTATCACTTCTGAAATTGTGAAATATCAACTTAATGTTTTCTTGATATAGGATATATGATATTAATGCTAGGTTAGCTTGACAAACACAATGATTGACACAGTCTCCCCAAGTTTTGCTAGTGGCGAAATTAATTTTGCTCAAATACACAGTAAAGAAAAAGTACACAGCAAAAAACTCATTTGTAGGGCACAGATGGTTAGATTTGACCATTTATCCCCAAATGACACCCTTTGGGATGAATAAGTTCTCACAGATAAATAAGCAGTGAGAATAACAGGAGATTCAAAATGTAAAGGGCATTAATAAGACGCACAAAATAGAGCCAGAACTAAAGTTTGTCTAGCAAAATGTGTCCTGATCTATATATTTGCTGTTAGGCACTCCTTGCAAATAATATTTGTGATACTTTTGTCACAGCAACAAATGCCCAACAGGGAATGAGAACACAATTAGGGATGAAATTTTTGTGCCTTTAGGGGTAGGATGTTAGCATCTAAAACAGCATTAAATATGGAAACTTGAACCGCAAAAAATAGAAATGATATCATACTGTTGCATACAATTGGAAACTCTGAGACTATAAAAATAGTTGTTACAGGAACGACTGCTGGAAAAATAATATCCTCAGTAAAATACTCAGCTGAAAGACTGTAAGTAATATCACACACTAATGGAGGTCTGTAACACACATGTAATAGATAAAAGACTAAAAATAGCAAATGCAGTTCTCAGAATTGTGAAGTACGGCAGTACTTTCAGAGCTTTTTTAAAAAGAAGAATTAAAATCTATGGCCCTGTCTTACAGTGATACTTCTACTGGAATTTGCTGGATCCTGAATTAAAGAGGCAGGATGCAGTTTGAAACATTCTACTTTTTCTTCTGCTCTTAATGTTCTTTAAAGAGCAGAATGAAATCCTAATATGTGACACTTGCCATAGCTTTCCTGAAACCAATGAAATCTTAATTTCCAGAGTTGTTGAGAGTTTGACCAAAATATTACCCAGGGAAAAATAGATTCATTGAACAACTGAGGAAGCAGCACACAAACCACTGTAAACAGATCAATAGGCAGAAAAAAAGCTAGAATTGGGATTCCAGGAAAGAAGAACAAAATACCTCTACTACAGATTTATCTCATATATGATAGGCATGGAAAAGGAAAGAAAATTTGAAAAACAAATTACTTCTGCTTTACGTTAGTTACAAATCACTTATAAATAACAATACAATAGGACTTACAGCAACAGGACAATCCAATTATTCTTAGTGTCTTGCCTTTGGATAGAGGAGAAGTGATTATTGGAAAAGCTCTAGTGTGTGTTCTACAGACACCTCCCCCTTTCATTTAAATTTTGAATGTATTTTGATGGAATGTAGGCATTATGAGCTTGCACACTGAACAAATGTAACAGTGGGAGTGCAAAGCAGTAGCAGTGTATGTGCAACATCCACATTGCTGTAAGGCATGTGGGGGGACAAGTTCAAGATCAGATTTCTCCATAATATTTTCTTTCAAGCAAGTTTTTTCATCACTTTTGAATGGTAAAGCTAGAAATCAGTCCTATGTCATTCTAAATAAGGGCTGATACAGTGTTTTATCTGCCTCACCCTCATGGTCTCTATTTAAGAATAAAAAAATTACTGGTGATATTATTAACTGTGTGTCAGACAGTGTGACTGAACACAATTCAGTTTTCTGAAGGCAATACAACCCTGCTGTCTTATATAGTTTTGGTTTTTTTTGCTTTCCCAACAGCTTACTGTTTCTCTGCCACCAGAGCAAGGTATCTATTTGTCCTGAATGGAAGTACAACATTGCAAACTAATTTACATTGCTGTCTTTCAAAGAACAGCTAACAAAGTTGGGTTTTGGCAGATACTTACCCAAACACCATGTAAGTTCCTCATGCAAATATTCACGGAGTCCGAAGCTGCCACCTGGCTACGTCCCTGACTCTATGCTGGAATATGTTTGGACTTAGCTTTATACCCAAGTCTTATGACTGCATTCTCTATGACATGCTGCTCATAATAAATCTCTGGGAATTTCAGTGGGGGACCTCAGGGACCCAGCTGATTCCATACAGGTAAGCATTATTCTTTAAAGTTTTTTTTAAACTTAACTGATACCTATTTCCAGAAGGGGAACAAAATCAGAATAAAATGTGATTGTGTTGCATCTGTCTCAGATCAGACTGAACACATCAGCACATTTTTGCTACTTTGATAGATTACACTAATTCCCAAATGAAAATCAGAACTGTTGCCAATGCAAAAAAACATTTATTTGAAGGCTCAAGAGAGCACATTCTCCAATGTCCCTTGTGCCCTCTCTATAGAGGCAAACATGCAAACTGGGTAATCAGCATAGCAGAAAATATGGCTGAAGCGTGCATGCTGAATAATTTTACACTTTCCTTATCTAAAACCAGGAACTTCTACATTTCTAAGCTTCTAAGCTCACTGATTTTTGCTCCTACTCTCCAGCAGTTGAATTTCTGAACTACTGCACTAGACTCCTCCTCCTGAGAACACATACCTTGAAGTTTTCCAAGCTTTTGCAAGAACAGGTCAAAAGCAGCATTTCAGACCCAGGAAACAAAATTTTGTTCCTAATTTGTTTTTAAAATTTTACATGCTTGATTTTTCCATTGTGCATTCCTATTGCTACTGTATGCAGTCTCAGAAATCCTGTCTTGCAAATTGATTAGGCCAGATTTAATGATATCATTTGTTTTACACTTGGACATTGAGCCTGCAGGTTGCTGTGTCTGCTCTTGTCCCACTGGGTTTTGTTCCTTTTACTTTCAGAGCCTGAAGGGCATTACTGATCTTTATTCTGTACCTGTATAGACAGCCAGCAACAGTTTTGCATCAGAGTGGCCACAGGAGTTGTCTTGCTCATGATCTCTTTCATATAAAAAATTCTTTACACAGCTTCTGCACACTCAAATGCCTGCAGAAAATCCTGCTGGAAGAAGTATGTCCCATATAATGACATTTCATTAGCCTGTGCTGGTCTCCTGTAGTACATACCTTATGGATAATAGGATGAGGTTATATTCATAACAGGTTAAACGAGGTACACTCTCCTTTTATGAATTAGGGAAGCACACAAATTTTAAGAATAGCAAAGCTGGCTGCAAGCAAGGCCTGATGTCTCTGCTTCCAGCTGAGAATACCAAGGGAAGAGCATATTCATACCTCCCTCATATATCCTTGTTTTCCAGCAAAAGAGACTGCTTATAAAGCTTGCCAGATTTGGGGCTAGCATTTTCAAGTTTATAATTTCTCTAGCCCTTTCCCCCCTGCTGTTTACAGCATAGATAAATATTTGCTTTTTAATTAATTTCTTACAATTTTATGTAAAAATCTTTCCTATGTAAATATTTTTTCAACTTGCATTTCAATTTTTACAGCCACTGTTGAGTTCTAAACATAAAATATGATGGCAAGTAATTTAAATTTAAATTTAAATTTTGCACAGTTTAAAAGTGCAAAATGTTACATGAATGAGGTCTCTTCATAGTATAGTTTTCTGAAGAGCACCGGTTTTACAAACGCATGTAACCTAAGAGAATATAGCTTTCATTTTTCAGGTCAGATTGGGTTTTCTAAAGGTCATAATGTCACAATGTCTTGAATAAACATACATATTATTTTCAGACATTCCAGTGGAGGAAATGCTGGTATCTACCATTTTCCTGAAAACAAGCATTTTATTTCTTCGTGAGTTTGATCTCTTTATTTTTCTTTCAATTCACCAGGCACTGTGAGAACATTTTCATAATTTCAAATCTGAGCAATCCATGTGAGAAAGAGAAAAAAAAATTCTTTTCTCTTAGTTTTAAACTATGAATTACAAAAAACATGGGCTTGTGTTTACTAATTCTGAAGACCTGGGACAATGTAGCAGATTTTCAAGACTCATTTTTACACCAAGACAAGAACGTGTAAAATTTTTCCGAGCACATCACAAAGTTGAGCCCCACTAACCCAGGTTTGTGGTCAGCTGAAGGGATGATAAAAACCAGTTTATTCTATTCATTTCACTAAGAGTGAAGCATTTATACTACTCAGATGCTTAGCATATCTTTCTCAAAGGTGCTTCCCTGTCCCTCAGAAAATCTGAGGGACAGCAAGCAAAAAGAATAACTATTACTTGAGAATGCTCCTTTTTTTCTTCTATGTCAGAAATAGTTTAGCTACTCACATTTAACTCACACAAGACAAGATTCAAATATTCTTTGATCATGTTATTTCCAGTCTCATGTCTTTGGCATCCAGACTGACAAAGGCTGTAAATAAATTACAAAAGAAACCAGAAAGCAAAAAGTTTTCATTTACAATTTTATAGGATAAAACCCTTGTAACAGCTAAGAACCTGAGTGTATAACTGAAAAAATTGCTTAAAATATTGCATTATGGTTTCTTTCTAGTTAGAAATGCCAAGTAGGATGTTTTCCTTTGCAAAAAATTTAATTGGTTATATGAATTAGAGAAAATGATCCTTTAGAATATAATTAAAGTATAAACAGAAATAAAAAATAATTTTCATTACTTAAATGAAGAATATTTTGTTTTCTGATGTTTAAGTCAGGACAAAACAGGTGTCAGAGGTTGCTTTGAGATAAATCACTCTGTCTCAGTTTTTGGATGCTCCATACTTTCAGTATGCAATGAGCACTGAGCTGTTAGGAAAGGTACTGGCAAAACCCCTCAGATCCTAAAGAGGGCAGAGGAACACTTGTAGCCCTTCATCTTATTGGACCACATTGTTGTGGAAAAGTCACTTTTAGTAAGTGTATTACAGAACTTGAGCTCACTCTCAACACTGTATCTTGTTCAGAGTTTTAGTCAAATTATTATTTTCTTGCTAAAAATTGGCACATGCGCACAGTACATAAATTTGCATTATTGTCAAGTCCTTCATCTTTAGCTGGATGAAAACTACTAGAAAACTACTTTGTCCTCGCTGTGATCAGTGTATCCTGAAGTTGCACACATTTCAAAATGAGACCTGAAATATTCATGTTTCATTTAAATTATGCAAAATAATCTACAGCAACCATAAAATCTTATGAATCTGAGAGATATTTTCAGTTACATGAGGGCAGGAGATGAGTGGGGATTTTTTTCTTAAAAAAAAAGAAGAAAAAAAGGAAAAAAGAAGGAATTGTTTCAAAAGTAGAACATGAGAAAAGTTAAATTTAAATGTCATAAAGGAAACCTCCACTGCATTCTGATCAGCTAGAGATAATGCAAATGGTAACAGCAGGTACCTATAGCAGAGTTTTCAACCGGGTTTATGCCCATGCTTCTGAATGCCAATGTAGATTTTCAGGTAAACAACCATCCTGCTCCTTACAAGTTACATTAGTTTCTCCTCTGTGCTTACACAGTGGAATTTTTCTTGAGAGATTGGCTACCAAACCAAATACTTTGCACTTCGAACTTCAGTGCTACCTACATAATGCTTCTAAAAAAGATTTTTCAACATTCTGGGGGAGCTATTTGTCTCATAACACATCTGCAACTGCATATCACAGCTTAATCTCTTGCACTAACAGTATTGGGACTCTTCTCAAAATGGAAAAGGATACAAAAAAGAAGAGGAAAGACCTTCCAGGACGTCTAAATATTGCCTTTTGCCATCATGTTCATAGGAGTCTCTAAAGGGGGAGCTGCGGGGCAGAATGGGTAAGTAAAAGACACCACTAAATTTGGATTATGCCTGGCCTTGGTTGAATCAGTTGTTTTCTGCAGACAGAAAAAAATTTAGTCCTAATTTATCTGGCACTTTGAGAATTATTTTTCTTAAAGACTAGTAGCAAAAATAGTCAGTCTTAGGATAAAATGTCCTCATATATCGGCATAAACTCTACTTAGCAACAACTAAAACCTGAGTGTTATCAACATTATTCTCATCTCAGTTCCAAAACACAGCATTGTACCAGGCACTTGGAAGAAAATTAACTCAATCCCAGTCACAAGGGAATGAAAACAGAAACTTAAGTCTAAAATGCCATAGCATACCTCTCAAGCTAAATGGGCAATTTTACCTGCAAATCAGCAGCAGATAGAATGAGAAATTTTTTAGCTGATTCATATGATTCCAGACTTTAATGCTGATGTATTATTTTATCATCTCCCCTTTGCATTAGTATCATGATGCAGAATGAAATTCACATAATTGACTACAAAAAAATTTAAAATCTGGCCTCTTTAATAGCCAAGAGAGTTGTATCTTTGAAGGACTAAATGCATCAGAATATGCTTGAAAAGTCTAAGATAAGGCAAATTATGGCACAGCCTTTCATTCTGATTAGAAGACAGGGAACAGGAAAATGGGGTTAGTTTCTAACTGTGTGGAACAGGATAATGAGGTGAAAAACATCTCTTTTGTATGAAACAAAATGAGCATAACTGCAGACACAAAGCCGTAGTCCATTAAATAAAACTGTGTTTGTCTGAAATTGTAATAAAACAAAATTTACAAGTAAAACCATGTAGTTATCTGGTTAGTTTCTGTGGGAAATGGGAAGTCACAGGAGCAGTCTCTCTACTTGTACTTA
Source organism: Drymodes brunneopygia (assembly GCA_013400955.1). Lineage (NCBI taxonomy): Eukaryota > Metazoa > Chordata > Aves > Passeriformes > Petroicidae > Drymodes > Drymodes brunneopygia. The sequence continues at coordinate 648,241 of VZTZ01012602.1, forward strand.
GATAGGGATTTCTGGGGAGAACAAACAACTGGTTAATGAGAAAAAATTGCAGAGCAATTAAAGACAGAGAAGAGAAAAGTACAAATCATGCAAATCTCTGCTGGAAAGTTTGCTTGAATGTGAGGCAAGGAGATGTGAGGAAAAGCATACTTAGGATTCAAGAGAGAGAGGAAATACCCACACAAGAATTCAGCCAAGACATAAAGGTTAACAACTCTACTTTGCAAAGAGTATTGTGAGACATAAATCATCTGGTGCATTGTGTTATGTTGCAGGAGAAACAGCTACATTTATAGCAGCCTTTTCTTTTTAAGTTTAGTTGATATCTGTCTGATAGCATACAAAAGAGACATGCATGACAAATATATTTTTCATATAAACTCTACTGTCTTATAACTAACAGAATTCATCAAAGTAACTGTTATTTCTGTACCTGTTTTCCCTAAATCAGCACATACAAATGGCACTGTGAGGTCTTTTCTTCCCTCAATTACTGCCCAACCTCCCCAGGATCTCTGTTAGAAACTACTGCAGGATTGTAATTGTAGCCAGTCCAACAAAAACCCACATTTCCTATGAAAGGACTTAATGAATCACCTGTCTTGAGATGAAGTGAAACTTCTAGATTGTATTTGGAGCGGGAAGTTTTCTTAAAAAAAAAAAGTGTTAATACACTGCCACTCGAAGATGCTTTCAATTGAAAGTAAGTTGCCATGGTGACATTTTTCTCTCTTTCCTCCAGAAAAAAAAAAAAAGAAAAAAAGAAATAAAAAAGGGGGGAAAAAAGCTTTGAATAAACTTTTCCCAGAATAACTTCATTCAGGAAAGTATTATTTCTTGGCTTGAATGCTGTGAAAGAACAGTGATTCACAACTCTGTGCCGGACACTGATAAGATGTCACTCCGCTACCAGGCCTGTGAGTCAGTCACCAGACAAAATGTGTAGGCAGGAGAATCCCAAGAGATTGTAGAATGACCAATGGAAGAGACTTTGTTTGTTTTCCTCACTTGGGAGCTAGGGAACAAAAAATATTATATCCATTTCTCCTTGGCAACAATAATGAAAATAGTACTTTTCATAAGTTTTGGAATGGTTGTTTTCCCCTTGTTCCCACTACCATCGGGAAAAGTTGGAGACAGAACAAATCTTCATTCAGCTTTGCAAAAAAGGTCTGATTCCAGCTTAGGCTGGGGATGTCAGAGTACTGAAGTCATTGGAACACAGACAGGAGAAAAATCCTGCTTGTGCTAGTGGCTCTTAGAATCAGTGAAGCAAGACACCAGATGAAACATACATCTCCTCACTCTTTGAATTTTGTTCTCATTTTTATGTTAGTTTAGTAGTTTATACTAAAGAAATATGTCAGGGGAAAAATTTCATTCAGCAATCTCCTTAAAAATGACCTAGAACCACTGAAGAGCATCACAGCTCACAGACTTGCACTGAACAGGAGTTTCTTCAGTGCCTAGGGTACACTAAGGATAAGGGGTTATTTGTGAGCCTGTAGATAAATATTTTCTTTGACTGCTTCCCTGTCAAGTTCCCAAGGACCAGCTACTTTCTAACTTTTTGTTTATGGCCTCTTTTCTTGAGGTGTATGAAGATGACTCATAGCAAAGTGGCCAACAATGATTCTGTTACTCGGTCATTTTGGTAATGAAAGGCTGATCTGATTTCTGGGAAACTGATTGTGAACTTTAGTTCCTAAATTTCTGGTAATGCCTTAACTACCTGCCTGTTCTGCAGAGAGTGATACTTCTTTGAGCTGATCTCTGGAAACTGTTCTGAAACTTCTGACATTATCAGCATGTACTTAAGTTATCTTTTGTGCAGTAGTTTTTAAGACTATTTTATATAAACAATCTTTATTAAAAATAAGTTAGAAGATAGCTCATCTAGATAAGCATCATGTAGTTCAAGTCCTTCATGATTTTTAAAGATTTAAAGGAAAAAATCTGTACAAAACAATCACAGAGTGCACAATATATTTATTCTTAGTGGTTGGAATCCTCTCAGCTTTTTTCCTAACAGTAGATTATTCTACTATGATTTATATTTTCAACTTATCTGCACTTTTTAATTCTTGTAAGGAGCACAACATAGATGTTACACCTATATGTTACACCTGTTTTTATATACTAAGTCTTACTGAGAAGGATGTTTTTGTTTGTACCTTTATAGCTACATCATTCACTGTGTACAAATATAAGAAACAGCAAAAAATTATTAATTTAAGAGATTATAAAGTAATAGCAAAAATACCTAACTTACATATATCCTTAAAAGGGGTAGTGGTACAGTTGTATTTTGATATGTTCACTGGCTTTGGCAGCTAACAGAATTGCTTCCAGCACACATGAGACTTCTTTTAAATTATCAAGAAGGATGAAGGCATTTAAATAGGTAACTCATAACAGAAGCAACATTAATATGACCGGAGGGCAAAACAAACTTGATTTCTGATAGTCACACAATCCTGTGTCTGCATCTTGCTACAAGAGTAATGGCTTTTTATATTCTTTTAAGAGCTGTTGAAGAAGTCCGGTAGTCAAAACAACACTGGGTGAATTTGTATTTGAAATGCTCAGCATAAATACAGACTTCTTTGCTTGTCATGCATTTGATTTTTTCACAGCCTTGGAGGAGTAAATAACCTTAGGTTGACTCACATGTACAACTGGCAATCATTGGGGAAGAACTGGCTTGCTCACAACAGTGACTCATGATCTGTTCTCAACTTTACATAGCCTTCATTGGTGACACTTGAGTTCCAAATCTTTCTCCAAAATCAGGAGGGCTGTATTTTCTTGCTTTTAACAAAAGCTAAGACTGATGCAATCTGGCATTTTGCATGAAATCATACAAAGCTACTGGGTAATCAATAATTAACTCAAATTTGAGATAATTAATTGGTTCTGTGACTTCTGCAGAGAAACAACTGGAAAGCCAGCAGAAAAGATAAGACTGAGCATGGGAATAATTAACCTAAGAATCATCAACCAACAGAAGAATTAATAAGAATAAGAGAAGTATGTGACTTGTAGCTAATGAATATTAATGCCTTTGTTTCCTAAAATTTTACAAATAGTGAAAAGTTTTGATAGTTGTTGTGCTGGCTTTGTGGAGGTGCCATCCAGCCTCCATTTCTGGGCAGAACTGAAAATAAGTCAAACACCCCAGCTGTGTGTGTGGATCTGCCTCTTGCACAACTTGTTTTGGGATAAAACCAGATACTAATGACTTTGGGGTTATAAAAAGGTCACCTGGCCACACGGCCTGCTGAAAATGCAACTGCTACTGGATCATCTAGGAGATGTGTGGGGAGCTCTGAAGAGTGCTACAGAGGCTGGACACTTTAAAGGATTTTCCCCCTGCACTGTAATGTGTTTACCCTTGGGGATCAGGGGTTTTGGCCTAACATGTTGTGAAATATCAGCCAGACACAGGGATAAGGTCCAAGCAGAAAAGTTGGCTAGAACTTGTTGTGCTATAAATCAACCAAAAAAAGATGAATGTGAAAAACCGCAAATCTATTTACAATGTAATTCTGGTACAACTGAACTACCGGGAGTGGAAAAGCCAGTGTAGGGATTTCTTCTAAAACACTGGATATGTTTCCAAGTCTCAAATTTGCTCTATTACCTACTTTTCATGTTGGGTTGCAAAATAACATTAAAAACTTTGCTGGAATTTCCAAAAATGCCACATTGTTTAAGTGATCCTTACCTGACTCTGCAGCCTGCTCAGTGCTCCAGCAGAGTTTTGTGTTGGCCGTGCCATCCCCAGCATCCTGCCTGCTGGACCATTACTCAGAAGAGAAGCACAACATCTGGATGAGGAAACTACATTTTGGGACCTACATTTGGGGGAAAAAAATGTAAGTATAAAGCCACAGTAGATTTCTGAGTGGCTTTCAGCCCATCCATTAAGGTCATTCAAAGAAGGAAGCTGCTGAAATCATGAAGTAACTTCTGCAAGTCCCCTGCATGTATTTGACGTTTATGGAAAACACAAGACAGATTTTTTGAAAAGGCCATTTTTATTTAGATAATAGAATCCTATCTTTGAATGATGCAGGATAAAGGGGGTTCCCCTGGAAAATGCATATTGTCAGCAAAGAATAATTTTTTGTGATTTCTCATGACAGTCATGGTGGCCATCTAACCAGCTCACTGCCCTTTTATTACCTTTCTACAGATGACACAATAAAATACATTTGGAATGTTTGATTTCTCTTTTTTAAATTTTTTTCCCTAGATTTGTGTTCAAATCTTGAAAGTGTTGTTGAACACTTTGTTGTTTCTTGAAAGAAACAATCAAATTTTTGTTCAAGCAGCTGGTTTTGTACTCATAGCAAGTCCTTGAAGAGATACAGCAAAAAATGAAAGCATGTTGGCAGAACAGTTTATTTGGACATTAATATTAGTATTTTTTATAAAAGCAGACCCAATATAATCTGCAAGAAAATAAATTTGTGAAGGAAGCTCCCTGCAGAATTTGTAGAAGCTCCATGCTCAGAGGTATTGAAAAATCAACCAAGCCTGGAGCCACCTGCTGTGATGTCGAAGTTAACCCAGCTTTAGGTGGGAGGATTGAAGAAGGGTCCTGTAAGTGCCTCTTTCAAATGCGAACTATACAATGAAATTAGGCCTTGAATTAAAAGAAATGTGGTGGAGGATGGAAATATGAAAACACGGACAGATGTGTGATTGCATAAGCATTGTCTTCTTAGAAAACTAAGCACAGAGAATTTCAGAGTTATGGGCTGAGAACATAGTCCTTTTCTGTAATATATAAAGGCACTATTGCCAGTTTTGTAACCCTTCAGCAGCTGGGTCTCAAACGATAAGATTCAGTTTCAGTTGCCTTTATTTTGATCAAAATGAACTTGTTGGAGCTGGAATTTCCTACACTGAATTATTGACTCAGACTAGTAATTTTCTTTTAAATCCCTTTAAGAGTAATTCACTCATTTCCAAAAACAAATTAGCAGAAAATATGCATTTCTTTTGTATAAAGAAAATGTTTATCAGTCTTTAATTAAAGCTGTGCTTTGGTAGTGTTTTCAAGTTTGGCAGCCTAGAGAAGCTGCATAAACTTGGCCAAGTTCTGAGTGACTTATTTTATTTGTCATTGTGTAGGTGGTCTCCAGCAGTCTCTTCACTGACATATTCCATCTCAGAGCTTCCAAGGCTAGCAGAACTTTTTGTATGCGTGTATATATATATATATATAAAACAGGCTTTCTACAGGAGCAGCATTGTGAAGGCTTAGGAACAGAAATCAGTGATGCTGCTGGTGCACAGCAGTGAAATTTGTGTAGTATGACTGGATGGAGAGCACAACAAAGAAGACATGGTGGAGGTAAAAGAAAGGAGAAAGTTTAAGTGTAGCAGAAGTAGAAGGATTTGTGAACACTGAAGCATGTTGTATGCAAGAACTTCAAACTCAATCCCCAGGTTGAGGACAGGCACCAGTGCAATCCCAGGTGGGCTCCCAATGCTACCTCCCTCCCACCCCCTCTGCTGTCCAGCCTCTCATGACAGCCCTGAGTACAACTCATCATGGTATCAGCATTAATCAAACCTCAGCAATGTGAAACAACAATTACCTATTTACCCTTCCAAGAAACAGCATAAAGAAAAACTCTAGAAACTATACCATTGCCAAAGTACAGTCAGGGAAACAACCTATACTCTTTGTTTTTCTGTCAAAGGTTACAGTACGTGAGAGCTGCCGCGACTTGCACTCCTTTGTTCTTAGAAGCACTCTACACACCCTTGGTTCTAACAGGTATGTCTCTTCTGTGTCTATTATTTTCATGGCATTCAGCCTGAGGTTATTGTGACATTCAGCCTGAGGCTTTTTGACTGTGAGGCTTATATTAACAGATATAACTGGTTCTTTTTGAGTAAGGGTGCTCATGTCGACAGCTTTTCCTCTTACAAGTAGGTTGGTGGCAGTAACCAGCTGCAGCTTTCAGAAGTCAGGCACATAGATTTCCACAGAGTCCCTGCAAAACCTCCTTAGTTCTGGAAGGGTCCCACTTCCTCTTACAGGAAAACAGACAGCAGTTTTGGCACATGCCAGAATATATGGAGGCTCCACTGGTAGAAGTGCCATAACTCTTAATTAGCCAATGCAGCATCAAAAGAGGCCACAGAGTTCATGCCAGATTTTCTATCATGTTCATTATCAACCAAAAAGAACCAGTGGTAACAGTATGTTAACAACATATTAATAGTTAAAGTGAGTTTTCAGATATGTGAAGTAAAACCTTGTTACTGTTGCTATTCTTCTACAAATAATGGGTAGTTACTCACATACTGTGAGTGTTGCTCACAAGATCTTTAGCTCAACAACTGCATTGTCCCATTTGTATGTCCACAAACACGGTCTATGGCAGACGGTGACATGACACAGTCATTGAGATCAAGTCCTTTCTCCAGCAGAGACAATAAACTTTCACACACTGTCCTTATTTACAGCTTAAACTCTAGGGAAGAAAATTACCAATACTTGACATTCACAGCCTTCTGGCAGAGACTGCAGCCAGGGAAAAGTGCAGTGAGAAACGTTTCTGACTAGCAGTTTAGAATAAGACGATGCATCTACTCAAAAATAAATTGCAGGCAGTAAATTTTCTTCTCTTTTATTTCTACTTAGAAAAAGATATCCTACTATATTTGATAGATTTTAGTCATAAATGGGCTGGATTAGCAATGGTAAAAGATTTTTTTAACTACCACCGTGTGCAATTCCTTTCATCTACATGTGTTTTTATGAAACAGTCTTTTAAATGCAGTTCCTCAGTGGGCAAAAAAACCCCATCGACCATTTTTTGGTAAAGAATATTTAAGTATTGACACTAGAGTTAATTGGTAAACTATTAAACTGTTCAGTTGTAATTTATAGCTGCTGTATCAACAATGGGTGAATGATCACCCTATGCTGCCACTAAGGACATACCTCATCTCTTACAGTATGAAATACTGTATGATAGTTGGTAATGATGCAAGTATCTGGTTACCTGCTTATAATAACTTATTAGCAGTGACAACAGCTCAATTACATAATACATCCTGATAGCTTCCAAATATTTCTGCTATTCCTCACTAATATCTAAGGGAAATAATAGATAGATAAATAAATAAATAGTAATCAGTTTCCTTATTTTACAGTAGTACCTTAATTTATGATTGGAAAACAGAAAGATTTTATTAGCTGCCAAGGTGCCTATATTCTTTGTGTTATCATGATATAAAAACCTAGCCCCAGCCACTCATAAATCCTGATGGATGACAGAGAACAGGCTCCAGGTCAGTAAAGGATGTGGAGGAAATGCTAGACCAGACTTCTCAGAGTCCTACAGAATATTATCTCAAAGGTGACTCTCAGCCCTGGTCAAGCAGGATCTCTGTTTACACTGATATAGGACTGATATAGGCAGCTTGGACGAAATGTCTTTCTCTTCTGGTCCTACCTTCAGGTTCATTCTGAGCATGGGATCACAGGACCCATCTTGGGAACAGCACTGGACCAGCAAAAGCAGAGGAACCTACAGTGTGCAGGAGCCTTCTCTATTTGGCACAGAGGCAGTGAGAAGGTAAATTGATCTGGGATTAATGATACAAAACCAGAAGTCCTTTCCTCTCTGAAAGAATAATCTGTCTCTGTAGTTATCAGGGACCTCCAACAAGGTTCTGTCCCATTAAACATCCACTCAAAAAGGAGTTCTGAGCATATATTCCCATGAGGAACTATTAATAGTGCTTTCCACTAGAGTTTGATCTTTGCAGAGACAAACTCTATCACCTTGTTTTTTTAATATGTCAGCATTCATTCTTGGAATGAATTTCTGTCCTATCAAAACCTGTAAAATGGGAATCAAGACACCTTAGCTGAGTGAGAAAATGTCTTTAAATTTGGGAACTGCTTATAGAAAATGAGATTTTGCTTGATACTCATTTCTCTCAGAAATAAGTAGCTGATAATAAATAACTGATAGTAGGGATTTCCTCCTTTCATTTCTAAGCAATTACTTTTAAAATACATTTGAAAATTAGAAAAAATTTAGCATGTATGGAGAGGAAATGGATATGTTTAGGATATTCTTTTGCCTAACACTATAATTTGGTGTAGAGAATTTGGAATGTATTATAGTAATGTGAATTGGCAGTGAATTACAGTCCTGTAGTTGAAATAACCTTTAAAGTCACTCTCTTCCATTATTAGTGTTCAAGTGCACTGACAAGCCTCAAAAAAACCAGGAATTCATGAGTATTCTCTCTCCTGAGTTTTAGCTTCTAGTGATGGTGCGGCGTTGAAATACAGAGTATAGCAACAAGACTGAGTCATGTAAAAAGGCAAGAGGAATAAAATCTGTACTTTTGTGCAGACTAACAAGTTTACTCCAAAAACTGAGTATGGGCTGCTGTGCTTCCCTGATGCCTGCAAGCAGCAACACTGTGCTGGCCTGAAGAGCAGTGACCCACTCTGGGTCACAAACCGCATTGTTTGAATAGAACAGGATGTCTCATGGTCAGCTGCTCCAGACTGCCTTTCTCCCTGCTGTGCTGGCTGCACAAGCTGAACTCTCTGAACACAGAAAAGGGAAACATTGTTCTGACAGAGCCCTGAACCTGACACTGGCAGGTTTGTGTCAAATGTGTCACTGTCCATGGCATGAAAGACACTGCAAGCAGAAGATGAACTTTTCACTCATAAGAAAAATATCTAGCATTATATTATCCATACTGCCCAACTACTCCACATCAGCCTGTACCACTGTCCCCTATGACCCCTCTCTATTTTCTGTGAACACTTAAGCAGACTTAGAATGGATCTGACGATAATTGTATTTTTCCCAGAGAATTCAAACATTCATAATGACAGCAGGACATAATGCATTCATAATGACATCATAGAATTGTTTAGGTTGGAAAAGACCTTTAAGATCATTGAGTCCAGCCGTTAACCTGGGCACCCCACCTACGTGTCCTTCAGAGATCTTTGGGGTTGGTAACTCTACCACTTCCCTGGACAGCCTGTTCCAATGCTTGAGCACTCTTTCAGTGATGAAATTTTTTGTAGTATGCAATCTAAATCTCCTCTGGCACAACTTGAGGCTAGTTCATCTTGTCTTATCACTTGTTACTTGGGGAAAAAAGTCAATCTCCACCTGGCTATAACCTCCTTTCAGGGACTTGTAGAGAGTGATAAGGTCACACCTGAGCCTTGTTTTCTCCAGACTAAACACCCCCAGTTCCTTCAGCTGCTCCTTTTAGGACTTGTGCTGCAGACTCTTCCCCAGCTCCATTGCCCTTCTCTGGACACACTCCAGCACCTGTGTCTTTCTTGCCGTGAAGGGCCTAGAACTGCACACAGCACTCAAAATGTGGCCTCACCAGTGCTGAGTACAGAGGGACAATCCCTGCCCTGCTCCTGCTGGCCACACTATTGCTGATCCAGGCCAGGATGCCACTGGCCCTCTTGGCCACCTGGGTACAGCTGGCTCATGTTCAGCTGTGGTCAACTAGCACTCCCAGGTCCTTTTCCACCAGGCAGCTTTCCAATCACTCTGCCCCAAGTCTGTAGCGTTGCATAGGGTTGAACTTTGGCATTTGGCCTTGTTGAAACTCAAACAGTTGTCCCTCAATCCAGCCTGTCCAGCTCTCTGCAGAGCCTTCCTACCCTCCAGGAGGTCAGCACTCCCACCCAACTTGTCACCTGCAAACTGACTGAGAGTGCACCTGACACCTTTATCCAGATCATTGATAAAGATACTGAACAGGGCCCCAGCATTGAGCCCTGGGGAACACCACTGGTGACTGGCTGCCAGCTGGATTTAATTCCATTCACCACCACTCTAGGCTTGGGTAGTTTTTCACCCAGCAGAGTACACCAGTCCAGCCCAAGACCATCCAGTTTCTCCAGAAGAATGTCATGGAGTGGAATCAGAGAAGACAAGCAGGACTTGCCATATACCCTTGCTGACTGGGCCTGATCCTCTGGCTGTCCTGTACTTGCCACAGGATAGCACTCCAGGTGATCTGCTCCATGACCTCCCCTAGCAGCATGGTCAGACTGACAGACCTGGTCCCATTGCTGGTGTATACACAGACACATTGTTTTGTGTCTTTTAGGTCACTAGCCAGATAAAGCTTCAGCTGGGCTTTGGCCCTCCTAATTATCTTCCTGCTTAACCTCCTGTTTGCTCTTGTTCTGTGCTTTGGTGCAGAGGCACTTCAGTTGAGCTGTTGATTCCACCACCTCCTTGGGGAGAGAAGCTCTAATTCCTACATGACCATTGTCAGGTGCTTCCATGGTTTCTAAAACGTCACTGACCCTTGTGTCTTTGTTGCCATATGGATCTCCATCCATCTCTAGTGGCAGACAGAAGGAACTTGCTAACATATAGTCACTCAAAAACATATAGTCACTTCAAGTTTGCCTCTAGGGAGTTTGGTTTTACTCCTTTCCCCATTTTAGTTTACAGTTGTTTTGATAAGCCCTGCTCTAACCTCTGTGCAAAGATTCTTTTCCTCCTTTGGGACAGGTGTACCCCATCCATTGCTTGCAGGTCTGGTGTTGAGTAGACCAAATCATGATCAAAATCCTTAAATTCTGTGGGTGACACCAGGCTTGGAGACAGATATTGGTCTGCTGGACTGTACCATTCCTTCCCTGCAACTGAATGGATAGAGGAGAGCAACAGCTGTGCTCCTGATCCCTTAAGAGTCAACCCAAAGCCCTGGAGTCTCTTAATTTCCCTTGAACTTCATGTTGCAACTTCATCCCTGCCTACCTGAAAAAATGGAAAATGGATACTAATTGGAGGATTGTACCACAGGAAGACACTTTCACTTCACATCTTTAACCCAGGCCCCAGGAAGGACACAGATTTCCTGAAGAAGCGTGCCTGGTCTGCATATGGGCCTTTCTGTTCCCTTCAGAAAGGATCTTCTGTGACATCAATCTGTCTTTTTTGTCTTTATGGAAGCAAATGACACAGAGCACAGGCTGAATTAACCTCAGTGACAACTCCAAGCCAGATGGACCATCCTCCTCGTTATTGTTCCAGTTGCAGAGTCTCCTACCTCGTGTGCCAGGTCACCTGGGACATTCCTCCATCCCTTAAGTCACTGTGCTCAGCCAGGCAGAGAGAGGACCAGGAATCGCCTGTGTCATGCAGGGCCGGTCCTGGGGTGCAATTCCCGCAGTCTGTCTCTCCCACCGCCCCAGATAACCCCGTTCCCAGACCGTTGGTGCCTATAGCAGGGGTTGCCAACTGCTGCCCTCTGCTGCAGAGCAGGGCACAGCTATAAAGTCACACTCTGAGCTTAGAACAGCCCAGTAGACTCCCAAATTGAACACCCCTATTGAGCTATAAATATTCTTTGTTTACACTATGTTGCTCTATAATTACCTCCTTCCAAGACCAAACAACCAAGTGATACCCTTCCATTTAACTGCTACATGTCAAATAAATTGGTAACTGTAAACTGAAATAAACACAATCCTGAGAGACAAAGGAAGCACTGCACTATGTACGACTTGGAAAGTATAGCCAGACATGCTGTGATAATTATCATCAGGAGTCTGTTCCACAGTATCAGACTCTCTTAAAAGAAAGCTGCCTAAAAATATCTTCTGTATCTAGAAGGAATTGCAAGGGAGTGGTTGTGCACAGGAAGGAGAATTTCCTATTAGACTTACACCGATACAATTTTTGCAAGTTTTGACAATACAATCCATGACAAGTTTCTATCCCCCACATCTTTTCCCTCTTTTCCCACCTAAATGAATCTATGATTCTATGACTAGGTAGAAAGTGTTATTTTTAACAAGACTCATAAGTGCATTTATTTACTCTTGTTTACTACTCTTTAAAACCTCCCTTACACACTGCTATCATCTACAGAAACTCCGTCACTGTTTTCAGTAGGATTCCACTGACTGCAGATTTTCTGTTCTCTGCCTGCATCTAATGCTCTTTCAACTGTATAAACTAAGAAGTAAATAACTTTTCTCCCAGTTTTTTGCCCCTGTCCTTGCTATGCTAACGAGGCTCAGAGCCATAGCTTTGTTTTCTCCTCATTTTTGCTGTGTGAATTTGTTAGCAACCAATGACAAATTTCCACGGGCTAGCACCAGTTTTCTCTATTTGCTGATTTCTCTAACACAGCTGAAACAGAGAAACAGGTGCCAAGTGTGAGGTTAAATACGATATTTAAACTCTGTCTTTTATAAGAAATCCTACGAGACCATTTTCAAAAGCATTCAATAATTTGAAGCTAAGCTCTAAGTTCCCTCATATTTTTAATACAATGAAGAAAAAAAGAAAAACAAGAGGATGTCAAAAGTTGTGAAATACTCACAATTCTCAGAATGCTGAGCAGCAAGTCGACACAGAAGTTAGGATAAGGTTTGCACAAGTGACAGCAGCAGATGCTCCACCCCCTCCTCCATTCTGTTTTACTTTCAGTTGTTACATAAATAAATTTGTACCTAATAAGGTGGAAATTATTCTCATGACAAAGAGCAGACTGTAGGGATTTCCTGCTGCCATTTCTGAGCAACTTTCAAACTTGGGGGGAAAAAAACTAAACAGAACAACACAAAAAAAAAACCTGTGGGGAAATACATACACGCACAATTTAGAAGGCAGGCAATGACTGCCAAACACAAAAGGCAGCTGACTGATTGCTATCTGAAGCATGGGCATTCCTGGATATTGCTGGACATTCCATTTTAGCATTCCCCAAAGGGAAGAAGGCTCGTGGTTTGTGCCCTTGTTGATGCACCTTGTAGCTTAAGTGTAACCTCCTGGTCAGGGCTCGGCAAAATTGCTTACCTTGGAAGCAGACACTGTAGCTCTCTGCTGTGACTCCTTCTCTTTTCAGCCCAAACAATGGTTTTTTTTTACTGGGGCAGCTGCCTTAGGAGGGAAAATGCAGTGGCCTTTCAGGACAACACCAAGAAGCCATGGACGAGGGTTGTGAAGACAGAAAAGAGCTTCTCCAAAAACTTCTCCATCTGGCTTGCTATGGAACAATAGGGCAGAGAGAGCCAGCAGAAGAGGATCCTTATAAAGGAGCTGCAAAGAATAATCTGCAAATTGCATCAAAATCCCAAGTTGTGGATTTTTAGCTGTTAAGAAAAGCAAGGGTTTAATGTCTATAAAATAACTGGGAATGGCAGCTGTAATCCTAAAGTCCTGCCTAGACACCTCATCATAAAAAACTTTTCTTCCTTGAGGTAAACTTGAATGTCTTGAAGATGAGGTTTAGCAGCTCCCCAGTACTGTCAGATTTCCAGGAGCCATGCACTCGAGAGGCAACAGTGAAAACAGTACTTGATCTCTGTGCAATCTTCTTTATGGCCTCATCTGTGCTGTTTTGGGTGCTGGTTGTTATTCTGTGCACATCACACTGAGAGGTGGTAAAAATATTCTGCAGCTAAATGACAGGGTTTTAGAAATTACTCTGACTCTTACTGAAGAAGAGATGAGTTTCTGGAGCTGGGCATTTTCTACTTGTTTCTCAGTGAAAAAATGCTTTTTTCAGGAACTTTACTTACAAAACCATACCAGTGCTGCCACTGTGCTGGCATATTCTATTAGAGAGAGATTCCAAAAATCTATTTATGAACATAAATAAAACTTGTGTATCTTCAACAGCTGTCATACAAGTGAGAGAAACAGGGCCTGGGACTGAATGTTTTCAGAGAGTAGTTACAGGTGGCTGCACAACAAATTCATTGCATGGGACAGCTTGCTGCCATTTCTTTGCACCCTGGTGTCCTGTGGTCCAACATTTGGGTCCAGCATCCATTCTGTAGAGAAGGTACCAGAATGAAATGCCACCACATTAATTACCTCCTGCATAGGATCAGATTTGCAGCCACTGCCACTGCAAAGAACAAAAAAAAATGCAGAGCTCACAAGTTCATGCTTGCCAAGGACTCTTGGCTCTCTCACATGTTACCTTATCTGTGCCTCCAGAAAAGTAGCTACTTTCACTCCTTGTTCTTTGCCTCCTTGCAGGGTGTGAATGTCACTTTTCACGCAGGTGTACAAACATGAGAGGTGAAATCTGCTTCACCTGGCAGCTGTTAGAAACCTGGGCAGGATTTGAAAGTGAAAATAAAAATACAGACTTTTTCATGGCAAGTGACAGATTATAAAAAGAAGTACAAGCATTGCAGGAAAACCATCAGCTTGGGTAAATATTTAAACCAAAGGAACATACCAACTTATTAACTGTCTTATGGTAAGAGCCCTTATTTTCAGACAAAAGTGGTCATAAGCATCTGTTTCTTCAGCTCACTCCAGCTCAAGGAGTGAGAGTAAATTATATCAAGTGTACATGTGTGTACATGCATGTACTTGAACTTGAAGGTGTCTCATATTTGCCACTGTTTAAATCTGAAAGAAAATGGAGTGCTTTTCATTTGTTTTTCCCTTTGATTTGATACTTTTGCTATGCTAAATTTGACAGAATTTTCTAAACTAGGAGAAATTTATAAGCAAACAGACAAAAACAAGCACATAAAGCTCTAGGAAATAACTAATTATGTAAGAATAGGGGAGAATAACTTGCTTATTTTTTTTAAAAAATCACTTTTCAAACAATTTCCTTTGAACACAGCAAAATGGAATCATATAGAGTGGATTTTTTTTAAACTATCTCTCTGGGTTTATTCTTTTTTTTAAGCACTGTGTTTTGCTGGCATTTCTGAAGTTTAAAATACATTTCTAGCTTAATATAAAACTATTTCTAAAAATTACAGTAGTTGTATATAAAAGTAATGCAAATGTCAGTACATCTTACATTACAGTAGGGTGGCAATACCACCAGCACTCCCTCAAAATTTAGTTCTCATTCGTTTTCTTAATTACACAAAAATGTGCTCCCTAATTACACAGGAGACATTTTATAATCACCTGCTTGCTACTAGCCATATCAAGGTGTTTCTTTATAGCATAAATTATTCTCAGATTCTCTTACAAGCAAAATACGCTTTTCTAATTTATGCGGGTTTCATTTATAGTGGACACAGGCTGTTTGGCAAGATACTGGCAGTTATTCTCACTAAAGAGCAACTAAATTGTAATTTGGTTGTTTAAGTGCAGTGACAAAGACTGTGAATGCAAACAGTGAAATGAAAACAGATGCATGACTGACATTTTGGAAATAAAGCAGGAAAACTGAAAGCTCAAACACGACCATCCTGGTTTGAAGCAACATTACCTAAATGTTTTGTGCAGCTGCATGACATTCGCCAAATTTGTGGTTTCTCTACTCCTAGAAGTCTGCCCGTATTCTCATGGAATTCCTTTGGAATTGGTGTTAGTTCTGTTGCTGAACAGGAGAGAAAGTATTGCTACAGAAGCAGGAGTGAAGAAACGGGAGGCAAGAAGGGTTTTCCAGAGCAGTCTATGTGATCAGGTGGGTATACAAAAAACAGTTCTAGGAAACACAGACACCTTTAGGATGGCCCCAGCTGACTCAGCCCAAATTCAACTTCCTTTGCTAAATTTCTGAGTGCTTCAGGAAGGGAATGCACTATGCTCTTCTCATCTACTATCTTAGTCATTTTAATGAAAGGTCTTGCAGTGGAGACTTTCACTGGTAAGTTATCAGCTCTGCTAAGACATTATACTTTATAATGATTTTAATTTTCTTTAAATTAATTCCAAAATTTTTAGCAAACCTGAACCCAAATATACAGGCACATGCAGAAGACAATAACTGCAATTTAAAACGTATTTCTTCCAAAGCACATTTTTTGTTATAGTGTTCCTGCTGTCTTTGAATTTTCTCTGCAGGGCTGAACTACTACACTGTCAATTATCAACCCTATGAATTTCTGCATAGGAAAATCAAAGAACTGTTATTTTCTTGCTCTAGGTGACAGGATGGATATAAAGAGCTGATAAGGATGTACAACTTTGACTCCCTCCACCATTGCCAGCGTGGCAGCCAGAGGAGGTAGTTCCAAGGGAAACAGCCTTCTGCCTCTGAGGAGTCACAACCAAGTCATCCCAGCAGCCTTCACCATTACTCCGTGGTGGTTTAGCAAAGGTGAGCCTTGATTCTAGTGATGGGGGCCAGCAGCAGAGTCTCTTACTACTGAGAAGGACAGAACAGAGGGGAGCTTGTATGATGAGGGACTCACATCAATCTGTTTTTTAGATAAGATAGGAAGGTGCATTTCTGGAAATTATCATGTTCATACACATAACTGAATTTGGTACCTGTTCTGCACCAGTGTTGAAACCACACATACCAATATTCAGGGCCTCTGTGGAGGAGTTACTGCTGTAATAGAACATGTAATGTACTAAACATGTTACTAGGTGGGAATATGTACCCTCTGAAAATCTAGGCAACTTCTGTTTCATGGCTCATATAGGGCTATAATCTGTCTCTCTTTTTTTCATTAAATTGTAATGTTTCCTAAATTATAGACTCTTTAGATTGCTTATTAAAAACTGACATTGCAAAACTGCTATTTTATTTCTAGGCACATCTGGAAAGACATTATTATTACGCCTTTCAGAAGCATGCACAGTATTTCTGGCATGTTATAATTTATCAACTATTGCCACTAAGAAAGAGCTATTCCTAATTAAAGAGACAATGTTTCCAAGCAAGACCAGATCAATAGCTAAGTCAGCAAAAGCAAAACAAAGGGAAAGGCATTTAATGCATAACATGTGTAGAAATATGTTTCTGAATCTGTGAAAAAAGTTAACACAAAGAAATGTGCAGCTCTTAGTTGGAGTCGTGTTAGGAGCATATGATCTTAAGTGCCAGATGAGCAAGTCCTACTCTATTTAGACAAAATATTTGCAGTATTACAGCCTAAAACTTTTCCCAAGAAAGTTGCTCTTCAAATTGCATGATAGGAAAATTCTACATATAAAATAATTATATGAATAAAAAAAGCTGGCTAACATCCCAAAAGGATGAACGCCTTCACTATAGAGGTTCTCTCAAATTATACTTGTGTTATTTCTCCCTGTGTTAATCAGACTTGATTGGAGCAGCCAGACCACAAAGCTCTTGCAGTTCACACTCTCTGATGCAGGGAACTACATGCCAAATCCACAAAACTGTTGATGACTCTAATCCTTACATAAGATAGTTTCCACAGGAACAGAACTCAAGTGCTTCTTTGAAATTAGGTGCTGTGCTACTTGACCTCAGATGACTGGACACCTTCTGCACTGTGTAGCTGAAGCCCAGAGCAGTGCCTTGGGGAAGCAGGCACATTTCCCTGTTAGGTTGCTCGTGCTGAACAGAGTAATGTCTAAATTAGCCAAGTGGCAGGGCTGGGAAGAGCCTTTTGGGGGTTGAAATACTCTTGGCTGCACTGGTACTGGCTCCAACCAGGATCTGTAGCTCAGGATGCTCCCCTGAAAGCAGTACCTTTACAGATTATAAAGCACAGCATCGAAAACACATGTCAGTCAACAATTCTTTTTTTCTAGACAAGCATTTCCTAAGTGTTTCTCAACAGAAATTCCAAAACAGTGAGTCGAAGAATCAAAATTTTACATTATAACAATGAAACTGAATCTCTTGGGAGAGGGAGGGTAGATTCCTTTCCTCTCAGCTAACTATTTCTTAAAATAGTTTCCCAAAATCTCTCAGTCTTGGTCCATGTAGACACCCTCTCTGAGGTTAGAGCCTGCTTTGTGGCTCACTTTGCCATTTGTAGTTGAAGCTTTAAGGAACACAGGAAAATTTAATCCTAACCCATATGAGGATGCAAATAAGCTCTACTAGAAAGAATAGCATGAGAGAGATGAATAAATTTGAGACATGAAAGAGGAGTGCAACTGAGTAATAATGTGCATCCCATCAAAATAATTTGCCATTTTTTTCTCTTTAATACTAAAGTAAAATAGCCATTACATTTGTATCAAATTTCTTGTCTTATATTACTGTTTTATGATGTCTTTGTGCTGTAATACAACTGTCTCATACACCTATCAATAGAAGCTTAGACCTAAGAATCTGATAAACACAGTCTTCTGGCATTCCAGAGGAGCAAGAGATCCATTTCATCTTTGGCAAAGGGGAAGGACTAAGTCTTTGCAGTGAATGTATGAAAAAATTAATTGAAACTGATGATGGTACAAGTTCATATTATCCTAAACTACAAGGGCTTGGAGGCCTTTTTCATTGCCAGTCACCCCAATTAGCAAAAGCTATATTCAGCAACTCCAAATCAAATCCTCTGTGCTCTGGCTGAAGTAGGAAGTTTAGCTTAAAATGAGGGGTTTAGGCTAATTTGTACATTTCTCAGAAGCAGGGTGAATATATGAAACTGGTGAACTTCTCAAGGCTCCTTCAGGAATATGAATGGCCACTGTGTGATTCCTGAGGGACAGGTAGTGTAACTTGAGGTTTTAAAAGTACTAGAAATATTAATATCTTTTATCTGATAATTTAAAAATAACTATTTCCCCACCTGAGAAAGAGAAAAGCTGTTTTTTCTGGTCATCATTGCGATGTCTTGTTGTTTACATGTTCTAGCGTTTACATGGGAGTGTTCTTCAGTTGTGTGTCTAATACACTTTGGGAGTTACATTTGTCAAAATAGATCAAAAACTGCGCTGTAAAGGATTTTTGACAATGCTTAATCCATCCTTCTGCCCTAACATGTGAGCACATGTGCCTAAACCATACCCAGTGGATATTTTATTGAAGTTCTCTTCAAAATGACCAGTATGTGAAAAAACTTTACAGGAATGTGGCACAATAGGACATGCAAGGAAGATGCACAGCAAAGGGAGGATCCTGTGGCAGATGCATGAAAAAGCTTTTCGATATTATTTTGTGGTCTGCTTTTCCCTTCCAAAACATTTCATTCCTTCTGTTTAATACTGCCTGAGGTTTGGTGAGCAGAGCTTTCATTTGATAGCTGCATCACAAATGAAAGTGCTTGAACAATCCTGGATGACCTACCCATTTTCCTTTCTTTCAATTACAGGAGTTCTTCTGTGCGCAGCACTCCTGAGTCCACCTCTCCAACAGGTTGTGTCCCCTCATGATGACAGATTTCTTGCTTGCTTATATTAATTTCACAGGACAGGATGTCAAAAATCTTACTGAAGTCAGGATGATCTGACAGCTACTGCTTCTCCTGTATAATTTAGACTTTTTATCCTGTCACAAAAGGAATAATTTGTCATAATTTGGCAATAATGAAATATGTGGGCTTATTCCTCCTCCAATTTCCATTTTCTCCAAGTGCTTCTCCTGGTAGGTTTTCAGGCATGGGAGATTACCTATCTAGACTGGTGCATTCACTCTTTCTGCCCCCATATCTCGAGGGGAGTCATTATGTGCCTGTTTTTTATCAGCTTGGACCCCAACACATCAGAGAGATCTTCAGGAAGGGAAGGCAATGGGAAGCCTCCACTGAGTCAAAACAAAGGCTCATTATCCCAGGATGCAGTCTGCCTGCCATCCACTGGCCAGAAGCAAATGGGGAGTGTGAGTGCAAAGCCAGGGCACAGGGACCCTTCCCCAGTGATCCCCTTGTGTCCTCTGGAGGCACCTCAGGCAGCCTGTCTCTCTCAGACAGCAAAAAGCTCTGCAAGCTGTCACAGTCACTCACATCAGATCTTTGTTCACAGTGCTATTTGTTCACTATTTGTCTTCTATGCTTCTCCTGCTGAAGAGAATTTACTTCTTATTTTTGGTGACATGATCTGTACTCTGTCATAAACAAAGTTAAACACTTAAATTGTATCACTGAAGATCCAAGTGATTTTCAGCAAGGGTGTCTTGATAAGTGAGATCTATATTGTTTTTAAAATAGTCATGAATCTAAAATTTTGGGTAATGCCTTTCTTTGCATCTCATGGTAAATGCAGTATGTCCCTTTACAATACTTCCAGAGGCATGGAAAGTACAACTCTTTCATCATACAAATTTTGGCCCTAACTGAGTGCATATGTGGTTCATGACTTCTAACTGAGGTGTATCTGTGCTGCACTTTCAGAACCAATTGAACCTTTCTATGTAAGTATTTGGACATTTGGGGCATAAGATTTTTAACACATGTAGGACATTGCATAACAGACTGGCTAATCTAAATCTAGAAACCACTCTAAGTAAACACCTATGTTTTATTTACCCTCATGTCTTCAATCACTTGTCTATTCCTATGGTCTATTGTGACTACTTTTTATATTATACATCTAGAAATACTTTAAACAGGGGAAAATTAAAAACTGTCTGACACTGAAATGTGTACTTCACTTATAAACATGCTCCAAGGAGAAGATCTAAAAAAATAGTAGGACAGCCAGTCCAGTGGAGTGACTTCACTGGTTAGCTCACTTACCAGCTGCAGCAGGAAGTTCTCTTCCACACACTCCAGGGATCTCCTAAACTGTTTTCTCTCAGCTGTATTATATTTCCAGCAGATATCTGGTAAGCTGAAGTCCCCCATGAGTGGGACTCTTCCCAGCTGCTTGTAGAATATTCCATGTGCCTCTTCACCCTGGCTGAATGGTCTGTAACAGACTCCCACCATGACATCTGTCTTGCTGGCCTTTCGCCTTATCCTTACCCATAAATACTCAACACCATCATTACCATCATTAGGCTCTAGACAACCAAATCCCAACACCATTTTGTAGGGAGAAGCCCTAATTCCTGTTCTCAGGCGCTTCCATGGCTTCTAACTCATCAATAATCCCCGTGCCTGCTGCCATGTGGATCTCCATCCTCTGCCCCCACTGACACATAGACTGAAGGACCTCACTAGCACATTGTCCCTCAAACACTGGTGGGCTGACCCCAGGCTTATCTTATTTTTTTTACTTACTTCTCTTACATTGCTAAGTGATAACTGCTGCAGCTTTGATAGATGATTTTTCAGTTAGGCTTTAAAAAAATTTCTGTCTGTTTATTCTTCTAGCATCTAAACTCTTTTATGTGAGTTAGACCTTAATATTATCTTTTAATGTGCTTTTTAAACTGTGACCTAAGTGTTTACAGTGGGAAGTATCCCACAAAACATTTGATAAGAGGTGAAAAAAAAATTTTACTTTGCTGCAACCTTTCTCTATTATCATGTTTCCCAGCAAATTGCTGATCTTTAGGGATAAAGGCAGATTTGAACCACATATCAAGTAGGAAACATCAGCTGGTATAAACTGATGTAGCCTGTTATTTGGTGCTCCATGGTCATTATCTACCATTATGGAGAATTCAGAAATTTTCACTTTTAGGAAAACTACTTTTCAATCTGAAACAAAACATTATAGGACTTCTTTCTCTGTTTTTATAGTGGCTCATGCTGTTACAACAAATAAACAAAAGGATTCTAGTTAGCATGTATGGATTAGATGTTTATAGGAAAGGGAAAGTACTTTTAAAGTTTGAATGTCAAGATTAAAGATGATAATCCAGTGGGTGAAAATATTAACATGGGCTTTTTGAGGAGGATTTATGGAATATCTTCACATCTAGGAATCACAAAGGCGGGAGAAAGTGCTGCCTTTAAAGAACAGACAATTACACAAGGTAGATTGACAAAAGGAGTTAGCAGATATGCACTTGATCTCTTTGGAGCTTTAAAAATATTTGTGTTCCAAAAGGCACAACCTACTTAATTGGTTTTATAGAGCCTTTGACTCTGTTTTGTGGGACAGTATTAAATAAGAGACCATTCTAGTAAAATATATGAGCATTATTGCAAAAAGGAAGAGACGTCAAAAGGACATGTTGAAAGGAAGTAGAAAAATAATATTTCCAAGTTGAAAAAAGGGTAAATGTTGAGAGGAGCTTGGTGATTTAATGTTGCAGGATAATTTACTAAATTTCGTAAGTCTTTAGATAATTTCAAGTTCAGTAAAAGTATCTTAACTTTTCTTAGTCCAGTGAAGACATAAAATTGATTTTTAGCTAGGATGCCAGTTAGGATTTTTAGCTATTTAGATAGCTGTTTATTTTTTTCATCTTTTTTTTTCCTCCCACCTACCTTAGAAGATAAGTAGATGGAGTAACTTGCTTCTTAACCTTTTGAATGAAAAATTAGTTTATAATGGCCATGGAAGATCTGCATAAATCAATTATTCTGTGGTTTGGGAGCAAATCTTGGCTTTGTTAGGATTACTTTCTTTTATGCTCTTGGAGTTAGCGCTGCAAATTCAAGTGTTATTTTTGTTTTACATGTAACTGAAAAGTACTATCTAGAAGCTAGGAATTACTATTTATTTACTGTATGATATTCATAGTGAGCAGTATGTGAAATTATGTGGTAATGTCACCTCTTTACATGAGTTGACCTTTATAAGCTTCCTCTTCTCCACTAAATAAATCTTACATTTCAGTTTTCCCTTGCACACCTATAAATGTAACCACTGTCAGATGGGGAATATTAATGAATACTAAACCAAAAAAGTACATTGATGAAGAATTCACTGCTTGCTCAGCTTATGTCCATATACTGAGGATTTTTTTCTGCAGTAAATGGAGATTTATTCTACAGAATTTAAAATTCCGCCCCCCGGCCCCCCATCTTTTAAAGCCCACAGGTTTGTGTGGAGAACTTTTCATTATTAAATGTAACTTATGGAATATTATTCAGCAGCTAAAGTGTTCTTAAGAATAAGGAAAATAATTGCAAACTCTACTTTTTTATTGCTGATTTTTCAAGCCAGTCAACAGCGTGAAGGAAGTGTAAACATTCACTGTTTCACTGGTGGGTCCAGCAGACAGAACTCACTGCTGTGTCTATCTGCTGACTCATACTGGGGAAAAGTTTCTGGCTGTGGAGCACTGACACAGTCCCTTCTCCATCTCCCCTTGACCCTTCCCACCGTGCTTAAAAGCCAGGGGCTTTACACAGTCAAGAGGTGTGGAAACAGAAGTTGCACAGGGCAAATCCCACCCAGTGACCCTTTGGAAGAGCTCAGTCTCTTGATACAATGCTGTGTTCATTCCCAGGATAAATGCTGCCATCAGTAGTGGGGCACACTGTGATTTGAAAACCAGCACCAGTCAGTGCCTGTGGATATGTGATACAGTGCTTATAACCCCATACAGCCAGAAATTTGCTAAGAAGTGCCTGGTCTGCCAGAAAGCCAGCTGGACCTCAGCAACTGCTGCAGCTAAAAACCTTGTGTGCATGTATTTTCTGGACCATACAGAAGGCACCCTCTCACAGACGATGAAAACAGTTGGCAGCAGAATAGAAACAGGATTGATTACTTCAAATAAAACCATATCTTGTTTCTATCAATAGCATGATTATGCTTGTGCTTTACTCAGGGGTAAAGAGAGGGAAGTTTTTTTTATAGTCTGATGAAACAAGTAGTGTTTTTTCCCTGCTGGTTTTGTGGAGCTTCAAGACTCAATAACAAAACATAATTCTTTCAGTTATGAGTTCTGCTTTTGCTGCCAATTTCAGGAAGATTCTCTAAGGCCATATTTCACACTAGCATGAATGTGGTTTTTTTATAATATTTCCATCAACAACCAAAAAGTGTGTTACGTAAGTATGAACATGTCATAATAACTTTGGTCTTAAACCATGTAAGAGCCTCTTCACACAGAACAATTTAGAAGAACTTGGGTAGAGCAAAAAGAGTGATATGTATATAGGAACAGTTTTAACATCTGTGTTGTGTTCCCTTCATTTGGGAATAAAACTACTTTAGCTGATGTCATTTCAATACCAACCTAAAAGTAAAGGCATAACTTTCCCTTCCAAGGGATTACAGGTAAGAAATGTCTATGCCACCCAAAGATTTTCATCTTTTGATACTATTTCATTTTGGTAACTGCTGAAACTATCCACTTATCTTGCAAGATGCAGTCCCTTTCAGGGTTCAATATGATCAATTTTATTGATGTTTTTAGAGTTTCACTCTGTCCACATAACTGAGTATGGCTTGGAGCTTACTGGCTCTGCCAAGTACTGTGAAGGGCGGATTACATAAAGAGTTGTATTTAAAGGATGTGAATTATTTCAATCTTGGCAAGAGAGTAGGTGATGAAAATTTTTTTTTTGGTTCCCAATGGTTACTATGAAGAAAAGAATCTTGACTTCTAAGGAACTTTAATTTCAGAGTCAAGGGGTATGAGATCAATCTTGGGTTTACTTAGATCATCTCTTCCTACAAAATGTCATTGTGCTTGTTCTTATGCTGTCTCCTCCAGATGTTTTTAGTTTTCCACAAAATAGTTTTGGAATTAATTTGTTCAATGCACTTCATTTTGTTTGCATGCTCCAATTAAGAATGAAATATGTGTTTATCAAGAGACGCTTAGTTGTAGAGGCAAAGGAAATTGTGTAATATTTCATGTGTGTATTCAATAGTTTGTTGTTTATAATACTGTGTATATTCTAGCTTAGAAGCCTGAATCTTCACATTTGAGTGCTCAAAATTCTTTTTTGTGACAGAAGTTGAACCCTTCTGACCTGTAAAAATACTTATAAACAGAAGTTTGCAAGGTCTTCTAAGAAAATCAGTCTGGTACAATTGCAGTAAAGTGCTTCTTATTTTCTTCCTTCCTTTTTGTACTCACACCTTTACTCTTGTAGAATATTTACCCACGTAGTAGCTGCTGGTTAAGTAAAATCCAATATTCCGCTTTGAGGCTTTTATTCAGCACTTCACTAGGATTTTTTACCTCTCAGATTTCTTAAAAACTCCTGCAATTTCTGCATATGTGCCTCTATAACCCAAATCCAAGAATTTTGGTTGTTCTGTGGCATACTCTGTATTCTTTTCAGGCCTTTATGTTCGTCCTTTTGCAGCCTCTGGGAAAATAACATTCACTTGTTTAAACATGCTAGGCCATTTGAGGTTATATTTGTCTGTCAGATAGCTCTTTTTGCTCTGTCCTTCATGTTAACAAATTTCGCAGAAGACAAACCCATCTTACTATGAACGTGTTGTAAAATGCGTGTTCAAATAACAATGTTGCAGAAACTAACCAGAGGCAAAGATCTGTCACAAGTCTGCTTAATTACTCTCTTACTCCCCAATTCTCTTTGCATTATTGAAAAGTCTATAAAATCAAAACACTGCCTTCTAGAGCCAGTGTTCCTGACTAAAAGTAATAATAGCAGTTGTTAAGAAATAGTTTCAGGACAAGCAAGTTCATGCCTAAGCCCAAACTCGCAAATGTGGTTTTAATGTGCAAAAGCTTGTGACACATTCTTCAGCAACAGAATGAAGCCTAAACCATGCCCAGTGAGAAGAGCATGCTATATCTAATACTTGTTCAACTATAATACCTTCTTGTGATACTGTCTCAAGCCAGCAAGAATACCAGGATCCTTACAGCACTGCAAACACAGCCAAGATCTTATGGAACAAGAAATCTTAAAGCACCGTCAGGCTCTTCTGTAATTCATTCACTTTGTCACCTTTTATGTTGTTTATTATGGTGTCCTCCTCACCAAGAGCCCTCATCATTCCTGCCCTGTCCTTGAGGTTTCACTGCAAGCACTGAAATGGTGACAAACTGACACAGAAAGGACAGTCTCCTACATCTGAGCCAGCACTGTTCCATCTACTATTTGCAGGGGTTAATGGAAAAGGAGCCAGCCCAAATGCTCCTATTAAAAGTGGAAATAATTTCATTTATGCATAAAACCACATTAGCCTTATTTAGCCGAGCCCTTGCTCCTCAATGTGTGGAGTATTTGTTCAGCGATGTATCCCAGCAGTGCCTTGTTTTTAGCCTCAAGCCATAGGCTGCATGTAACCATTGGCCTTCTCCTGACTTTCATCATTGCCTTATCAAACAATGATGCTTCCAGGAGCTCCACGCACAGTTTTAGCATGGCATAATCTCTCAAAACACACATTTTATAGCTAATCTGTGATAATTATAACTTAATTTGGAGAAGAGGAGGGTGAGAGGGCAAAAGGTCTAATTGCTGCTACATGGCTTGAGCTCTGTACCATCATCAGATGAAGAGCTGTATAATTTGCAGAGTTTTACCTTGTAATGTCTCTAATGGTGTGCTATCCCTTACTAGTTTTCCATGTATGTTTGCAAATTTAATTGTTAATAACAATCTTAATCTGGTATTCATTAGCATGTTAATTATATTGTCATTTAGAAACCCTTGCTTCCAATTAGCCTTAATGACAACATCAGGATCATTTTTCTGTGCTGCCATTTTTGTGCAACACTTTCGCATTTAAACTGCCTGCTGTTCTATCTTAATTAAATTTAATAACAGTAGTGGTAGTTTATAGGGGACTTTTTAACCTCATTTAATGTCAGATCATTTATACTAGTTTGAAGTAAGCACTGAAAATGTTTGCATTAATCCAGTTACTTTTAAAAGAAGCAAACTTCACTTTTCAGATGATTTTAATTAAGGCAAAATACCCATGAAAGGTCAAATTCCCTACCTGTGCAAATATGTAGAAACATTAGGGGGTTTTCTAAGTACAATGAAGATACATTAAAAAATCAACAATATCAAGAAACACTAAAGCACTAATATAAAGAAGGAATCCATAACTTTTTTTGTTTGCTTTAATAGAGGAAAAAAAGGGTGAAAAAGCTGTCAGTGTCATTAATGACTCAGTATTGCCATTCAGACTGAACTTTAGGTAGGGAATGGTTGCAGCATTTTTTATCTTGAGAAAGCTCCACAGAGCCTGAATAAAATGCTTAGCATTATGCAGCACCCTTGAAGTTGCACCATGAGACTAAAATCATGGTTCTCGTTAAAAATAATTATCTTTTTAGCCCATGCAAATTTAAAGCCCTTCAGAGAATCTTTCCAGAAGATTACAGAAAATCATAGAAAAGTAGACTGAAAGAGATGCTAGAGGTCACCTAGTTCATCCTCCTCCTCAAGCAGTCTGTCTAAACCAATACCATTTCTGAATAAAAGCTTGCTAGACCTTACAGTCCTATTGTGATAAGAATTTGTGTGTTTATTATACACCACAAAGGTGTAATAGGCAGCTTCTGCTCAGGTTTACTGGCTTCTCTAAATCTTGCTGATAGGATCGTAAGTCACCATTAGATTTGGACAAGAGTTTCATAGAATCATGGAACCATTTAGATTGGAAAAGATCCTTAATGCATTGAGTCCAACCATTAATCCAACACTGCCAAATCCACCCCTAAACCAGGTCCCCAAGTGCCACATCAGCACATCTTTTAAATACCTCTGGGGATGGTGATTTAACCACTTCCTTGGGCACTCTATTCCTTCCCTGTTCCAATGGTCGACCACCTTTTCAAAAAAACTTTCCTAACATCCAGTCTAAATCTTCCCTGGTGCAGCTTGAAGCTGTTTCTACTTCTTTTGCTTATTAGTTGGGAGAAGAGACCAACCTCCACCTGGCCACAACCTCCTTTCAGGGAGTTGTAGAGAGTGATAAGGTCTCCCATTAGCCTCCTTTTCTCCACACTGAACTAGCCCATCTCCCTCAGATGCTCCACATCAGACTTGTGCTTCAGACCCATTTTACAAAAAAGTTTTGTTTCTCTAAATATACACAACAATTCCTGCTTTCCCAATATAAGATGCCAAAAATCTTCTGTGTTACAAGTACTGCCATGTGTCTGCCTTCTTCTCAGCTTCACAGAATTAATCAATTTCCTTTTTGGTTGAGAACTATGAGCTTAGCCCTGTGTTTGTAGCTTATGTGTATATCAGCTGTGATGGGTTAAGTTTCTTACATCTTCTTCTATTACTGAAAGGACCTTGCTGATTGCACTCGCAGAACTGGAAAGTGTCCTTTGTGCTCTGAAACTCTAGTTTCACTTTAGGCTATGATTTTTTTCAAGAACATGAAGCCTTCCCACTAACAGAAGTAGCTGAGTGGGGATAACAAGAATCTTTCATCACGCAGGCCTGAATGCAGGATGTATCCTTTCTCTTCACCTGAAATTTCTCCCATCTGATTTTTCCTAAGTAATTTCCTGAAAATCACAGGAAAATGGGTTACTACCTTTGGTTTTGTATAAAATTAAAGCTACAGGAATAACTTGTCTGTGTAAATTCACCCGGCACTTTTGGACTGTGCAGGCCTAGCTGGCATGAAGGAAATCTTAGGAGAGGCTTCCTTAACCTGAAGTAGCAGAACCTTGGCAGAGCCATGGTCTTTTCTGACCCAAGCTGCAGCATCAAATGGAGAAGGGGCAGGATGCAGGACAGTACCAGGATGCACAGGAGTGACCAGATGAAAAGACTCCATTCTTTATGCTCCACCAGTAGTTTCTGTGGATATCTCAGTGCACACATGTTCCGTCTATGGCAATTTTTGACTATTGAGGTAACAGGAATAATGTGAAATTTTGTTACTTGAAAGTAAAATGGAGTGCGTGGATAATGAGCAGTGCATCTCATAAGTTTGATACTTTTAGTCTTAGTATGAAATTGTTATTTCTTCCTTTCTCTTTATCTGCCTGAAAATAGTGCTGAAAATGGTTGAAGGAGGAGGGGTGTCCTGGGCAGTGATGTTTTGGCTGCTGTGCAAAGGGGGTGCCTGTTGCCTTTGGCAGATAGGTAGGGAAGGCTGGGGAATGCAGCTGTGTGACACCAACGCAGGTCCTGCTCTGAGTGGGCTGACTCACTTACCAGGCACGATTATTCTGTAGTTCTCCCTGGGCTCACTTTATCTGTCTGGGAAGCTGGCACAGCTGCATCACTCCTGTTAGCTTGTGGAGACAGGCTGAAGTATCATTGCTCTATAGTTTGTTCCACAGGGAGTTGTCCTCATAAATTCTGCCTATTAAAACCCAAGGTGAACGTTCATCTGTGTCCTTATCCCTCTGGATATCCCTGCACTATGTAGGAATCTGGCAGGGTGAAAATTATGAGTCAGAGTTACCCCAAAGCCAGCTGTCCAGGACTAACAATATGAATATCCTTTCTGTGCTTGCCTGTGCAGCTGCAGCAGGACAAGAGCATTAAAGCCCAGACACATTACTCCCCTGCACTTCCAACCCTGTCCTTAAACAGGTTTAGTTCCTTCTACTTATTCTGTATTTTCTCTTAGTTCTATAGTAATTTCCATTTCAATACATTTTTCTTCACAGATTCTTGGGTCACTGGTTTTTAATCCAATATATTTAATTTAAATGTTAATTTTAATTCTGTGTTTTCTTCACAGAAAAATTCATCTTACTACAGTGCCTCTTCCCAGTAGAACTTTCATATTGCAACACTGGGTGTTTTTTCTTAACTTAAGTAATAAAGAAAATGTCTCTCCAGTAGACCCTGTCATAGAGGAATTTAGCTTGGAAAAGACATTTAAGATCACTAGCTGCCAAAGGGAGCAAATATAAGGAAAATTTGCCTAACAAAGGCTCATAAGGAGCAACTTTGTGACTGCAGCAGCTTCTCAGTGTACTTGTAGGTGCTGTTGGTATCTTGCACAGCTGAGTGCCTTCAAGTGGGATTGCATAAGCCTTTTCTGGGATCAGGAGAAAAGAATGTGCTTTTAGGCACATTGAAGTGAAAATTAGCTGTGAAAGTTAAAAGCAGATAGAAACTAAGATGAGCTTTAAATAATTCTCAGTGCAACTCAGAAGTAAATGAAAAGGACAGTTCAGGATTACAAACGAGAGGAAGGAATAGAGGTGAATTGGCAATTGTAGAAAAGCAGGCAGAGAAGAAAATCTGACAATATGATGTCAGTTTGATATATACCTATCTGTTAAGTTTGCCTGAACTCAATAGCAAGGAATAGAATAGTCTGAACCATACTAGTTTTATAAATAAGATTTATTGCTTAAAACTTCAAAATCAAAATGTGAAGATGGATCATTAATTCTATCTTGAGTGTATTGTAAGATTTTTTTTTTGTCCTGCCTAGGAAACTTCTGGCATTTCTTACCCAGCTTTCAGAATAATTTTTCAGATTGATTTTTCTTTCTTCTGTTTCTAAAAAGAAACTAGAATGTGCATGAAGCATAGCTTAACAGCTAAAGGACAGAGTCAAAGGACTTGTCACAGTTTGCAGCAGAAAATTTGAACATTATCTGGTTGGTGTTCGGTCCACGGAACACCGGAGCGTAAAACAGCTGCAGCCAGGAGATGCAAGATGGACAGAGAACTGAACAGTAGATGTTTCATGTGGGAAATCCTCCCTGAAGTATGTCTTTGTGACATTTACTGCAGTGTCTCTTCTCTTTTTGTTTCTTAATGTGGAGTGTGCCCAGGAGCAGCATTATTTCATAGAACATTTAACTGAGGTTTTTAGACTGTAATTCTGAGGTGGCACAGATTGTGTGTAGTCTTTCAGATAGACTCATTAAGAGAATTGACACTTTGAAAAACAGGTATTTCAAGGTGTTAAGTGCCCTAAATTCCAGTTAATGACGTGACATCCAAGAACAGTGAGGACCATGCAATGCAGCATAATAATGCAGTGCACCTAAGCAGACATTATAACTAGGAAACTAAAAGTAGAACTCTCTGCATCTCTGTCTCTCATGGGGAACCTCCTTGCTTACCAAGAGAAATACTGAGGACATGGGAATGGCTTAAATCTAGGATTTATAAATGAAGGTAAGTAAAGACAGGCCTACCTCAGCCCTTTCCGTGTGCACTGCTTGTATGTGGCCTCACCCGTTCTCTCTTCTGGATGAATGTTGTCTTGGAGAAATGCCAGTGACCATGAACACATTTTCTGTAAAAAATTCACTGTCACTACTACAAAGGCAGCTCTTTCAACACAAGCTACAGGAAAAGATTTTTCTCCTCCTTTTGACTTTGAATATAAATAGCAGAATGAAGAATCAGAAATATTCCTCTCCAAAACCTTTTTAACAGGGATTTTTCTAGATGCTACGAGACCTTTCTAACTTGCAGCTGGTTGGTTCAAAGAAATTGCGTGAAAGCATTTGGTTCCCCTGTGACTAAAGTGTTAAAAACGAGGTTCAGTCTCTTGTTAAAATTTAAAGGTTTAATAAAAAGACAATAAGGGACAGGGTATAGGGTAAAAGGGTTACAATGTCTAGGTGATGCCGGGAACTCTTGGCACAGAGCCAAGAGCACATTTGACGTGAAGAAAAGACTCTCTTTTTATACTTTTTTTTTATTGCTTTAGCCTGTTGCATAGTTATAGACAGGCATGCATATTTAAACTTTTCTTTAAACTATTTTACATTTTCTAGGTATTGGTTAGCATGGCTCCTCCTTGGGTCCGCCTTTTTAGAGCATGCCTAGTTTCTTTTGGAGACCCCTGTATCTTCCTTTGTCCATCGGTGTCCAGCAGATGGTTGTTATTGATAGGGATGTCCATGAAACGGTTATTGCCTGATGGGGATGTCTGGTAAACGGTTATTGCCTGATAGGGATGTGCTGGGGCAGGAGCCTGTTACACTCATGCTTATCTAACTAAGGAGGAGGTTCAGTTATCTCAAGCTAGGTATTTTTAACGCAGTTACGTTTGCATCTACATCTAAGCTAAAACAAAAAGCATTAAAGCATTTAAAAGTTATTGTATTTCTATAACAAGAGCCACTTCCACACACAAAGCATTCATTATTTGCGAAAAGCCAACATTATAATATGCATTTATAACATAAAGCATCATTTCTTCTGAACTGCTTTTTTCTGGGAGCACAGAACAAGGGTGTCCTCAAAGATCTGATGCAGTTTGGTAGTAACAAGTGTACCTAAATTCTGTGCAGATATCCAGTCTAATTCAGTTTCAGCTAAGAACTTCTCTTTTATTCTCTAAGTATAAATGAGGCTGTCCGTGTTTGTATAACCTCTGAAAATCAGAGAGGTTTATTGTATCTATGTCTTTTCCTGGTTTCGGTTTTTTGGGCATGAACATATGTTGAAGTTCTAACTGGAAATTTTAATATTCTGGCCTTCTCAACATCTCTCTCTGTTCAAATCCACTGCCTAGCACCCTCCAAAGTTTAATTACATCCTTCCTTTCAATAGAAACCACAGTGTCCAACCTTCCTATTAAAAGCCAGTTGTTTGACATTCCTGTTAATACTGTAGCTCCAGATGCAGAGTACAGTGTGAGCCCTCAGTTGAATACTCGGGCCTCTGAGTTACTGTGCCTAATGCTTGGTCTTTGGTCTGCTTTGGGATCAAGGTGACCCTTTTCCTTGTGAGACTGTTGCCACTTGGTTGTATCCCTCCTAGGAGGCAGTATGTGTAACCAGAAAGAGGCATAGTAGCCCTACCGGAATATTTTAATGGGTAAACGAGGTCCAGCATTGCTTGAGTCTTGCCTGAAGGAGGAAAATAAAATCTGTCTGGAATACAATAGGCTGCTTCTTATCCACTGCCCTTGCTGCCTAGAGCTCTTGGAGCAGACTGAGGGAAGAGTGTTTGCTTAAATAACCTGTCTGCTACTGGTCAGGGGAAGCACAGCAAAAAAACCTGAGCTTCTCAGAGCTGGGAGGCTCAGATGTACAGTTTCAAAAGAATGATGTTAACACAACATCTTGGAGAGGCCTGGGTTTTGTGGTGTAGGAATGTTCTGGGAGAACACCTACTGGATGGAGATTTTCAATCTTGCTTTTGAAATGTGCCTGGCTCAGAGAGTGAATTAGGAATGGCAATTTGGTGTACATCTGGAAATCTAATTGCGGATGCCTGGAGAAATCTAAAGTCAAGTCTAGTCAAGAAAAGAAGGAGGTATGAAATTTAGTGTTTAACATACTGGTTAGCAGCAGCATTCCTGCAGGGGGAAAGAGAAGGGTGTGGGAAGTATTAATTACAGCTTTGGGCATAAAGACTTAAATTGTAGTATCATTCTTCTTCTTGTTAGCCTTTTCTTGAATCCAGCTTCATAAATACAGGAGCAGTAGGGAGAAAATTTAATCAGATTGTTTAGGATGCTGTTGCACTGACAACCAAGCTCAAGGAAAGATGCTGACAGTTCATAGGTCAGAGGGAAAACTTAGAGACAAGCGTAAGGGTTCAACAAAATGCCAAGATTTGTAGGATCTTTTAAAATACAGGTTGGTTTATTTAGACTTTTTTTAAAAAAAAGACAACCCAAATCTAATAATTTTGGGACTTTCCAGTGCAGAAATAGTAACATGGTTTTCAGATTCAGCAGGAGAAATTGCTCAGTAACACTGACTACAGGGCTTTTATCACGGCATTTACTGCTGTTGTGGCTTGATGTGCAAGGGTACTTTTTAAAATGAACTTTCTTTCCTTTAATTATCTGAGGTTTTTCACTACACCTATTTCTGCTACCTTTGAAACTGTTGGAAAGCCACATGCTACAAAACCAGAGTGATAAGACATATAGAGACAACTTTGAACAATGTACAGCCAGCTGGCTGAAAAGATTTTAAGAAACATATCTTCATACTTGAAAAAGAAAGAAGAAAGAAAGAAAATGGTGAAAAAATAAAAAAGCAAACGCTTAGCTGAAAGTATATTTGAAAGCTTTTAAGACACCTCGGTACAGAAAAAAAGCAAAATCGTTGCTTATCATAAAATGATAGAATGGTTTGTGTTGGAAGGGACCTTTAAAGATCATGCAGTCCAGTCCCCCTTGCCATGGGTGGGGATCTGATCACTCTCTGTGAATCACAGCTCAGAACTTGCACAATATTTACTCAATGCAGCAATAAAAGGTGTGGGTTTGTTTGGATTTTTTTTAAGATAACTCAGTTTTTATTGCTTATAAAACCTTTTTTTAGGATTGTAGAAGTATCTTCATCCACTTTTTGATAACATGTAAAATTGGAAGAACTCTTCTGTCTAAATACTGACACAGAAACTGTCCATCACTGAAAACTTGCTTATTGTCTTCTAGCTACAACAAATACTGCCTTAAATTTTTTTCCCCCCGTCTTTCCAGATGGCTGGTTTTAAAATTTCTATGCAGTGAAACTCCATGATCAGCTGCTAGACTACTGGTTTGAGACAGGATGCTGGTAGCACATATTTCTCAACAAATTTTGACTTCCTTTCCTGCTGTCACCCATATCTAGCTTAATAACTTCTGTGCTTTCAGATATTTATACTCTTTAGCAAGTATGGAACTGCAAGTGTTGCAGATGAATTCCTCAGGCACTCCTTTGCAATGCAGCCTTCAACTAGGAGTCCCTGAATGGGGTTTTAACAATGCAAACGAAATATATTAGCTTCCTATAGCGAAATATTCCTCCTGCTTTCTCAAAGTGGATGCTCATTTAATGGTTTTGAATGATAGGTGTCAGACACTCACCAAAATCTCGACAAAGTTTTTCTCTTTCATGATTTCTATGCAATTCCAGCCTGCCTTATGCTGTCCTTTTATAGAGAGCAATTGTTCTACAGGTTTTTCAGAAAAGTATGAATACTGACCTACTTAGTTCTTCTCTTGGAAAACTCTGAAAGATTTTTGCAATTTGTGCTGTTTCACAAGAAATATTTAGTCACTTGAAAACATTTCTCCTGTTTTTCATCTTAAAAAGAAAATAAAGTACAGGTACAAAGTGAAAATATATTAAACAATTTCACTACTCTTGGAAATACTTTCTGAAGTCACTACAGAAAAATGAATATACAAACACAGATGTTAGTCAATATGGTCTAAAATTTTGATCTACTTTTGACTTATTTGTCTAGACAAAATACTGTTTTCCTGTATTTAGGAAGGGTTTTTTTAATTTACTTGATTAGATAGAAACCGCCCCTCTGATTTTTTCATCATGATGTGTTTAAATAGAATATAATTAGAAACTACATAATGGGTTTGCATTCTTAATTGACTAATAATAATCTTTGATTTTATTGCATAACTGATACCAAAAGACCTCTTTTAAAAGTCTCTATCCAAGTTTGCACA
This sequence comes from Drymodes brunneopygia, assembly GCA_013400955.1. Lineage (NCBI taxonomy): Eukaryota > Metazoa > Chordata > Aves > Passeriformes > Petroicidae > Drymodes > Drymodes brunneopygia. Next base: position 683,031 of record VZTZ01012602.1, read on the forward strand.
TATGAATCATTAAACAGGCAATCTGTAATAATTTTCTGGGGATACTGTAGAACATGTCTTGTCTAAGCTGTTTCCCTAGGAGTTCCTGTTTGAAACATTTATCACAGAATAAAGAGGGAAGGTTTGCACAGAGGAATAGTATCTCCTCTCAGATCAGCTGGTAAAAGGACAGGGCAAGCTTCCAGGCACTGTCTTCTGAAGCAGAGGCAGCAAATGCAATCTAGCAGACATCAGGAACAAGTCCTGGGAGTCAAACAGCTCGGTTGGATTGCCAGAGGAAGTGATTTATGAGCAAAGTGAACTTTGCACTTGCAGAGATCAGTGGGATAATAAAAAGGAGAAAAGGAAGGCAGTGTTAGGATACCTTGGCTGAAGCAACGCTACTCTTGCCACTTTTCTTCAGTGGTGTCTTGATCCTAAAGCTCTTCCTTTACTTTCTCAGAAGCAATGAGAACCAGCACACTGGAATAGAGGAATTACTGTATTAAGAAACCACTGCTCTTGTCATCAGGTTTCCTTTGTGCACCAAGAAGCCATCCATTGTATCATCTTGGTTCTTGGTCTTGGCCAGAAGCAGCTTTTCAGGAAGATTTGGTGTCACCAAAGTACCCAAAACTAAGCACAGCCATGAATGGCCTGGCAGCTCTGTGATGGGACATTAGAGTATTGGTACTGCATTTACTTTGTCCTGCTGATAGATTTTCATGACTGCATCAAGGTGGCCAAGATCTGCTGAGCAGTGTCTTGCAATCAAGTGACAACATTTCTGGGAAGAGGCTTTGGAATTACTAACGTGACATGATATGGCTCTAGCTATTTTATGTTGGTCTCAACAAATGAAATAGAATCCTTTTTGGAAGTTATTTCACTTTTTCACTGTCTTACTGTTCTTACATATCTTAAAGAAATCTGAGAGATATTTAGCCCTAGATGGCATTCCCTTGCCAAGACTGAAGATGTGTTAAGATGCTGAGCTAGTACAGCCCATATAGTGCTACTGATTGCAAAGTCTGGGTCTCAGAATTCTCAGCTTTAGCAGTAATCCAAGCGTCAGGGAGAGTATAGATAGAAATGCTTTCTTAACTGCTTTTCAGTCAATTTTGAGTAGTTCCATGCTTCATGTTTACTGCTGCTTTCTTCAGCCCAGTGTCTTGCAAGATGGTGATTCCGCAGTAGCATGACAAGTGTTTCAGGGTATAGGTGGCCTTGCCCTTCTGTAACCGCTTGCCCTGGAGGACTGAAAAAACAAAATACTTGACAGTGTTAGCTGCAGGCCTAAGTGGATCATGCCCTGCAAATGTCTCTGATTAAAAGGACAAGAGATGCTGCTCTATTTGAGAAAAAAGCACTGTAATACAAGTACTAGAAATGGGATAGAATATATTAAGCACTTTTGTACTTGAGTGCAACTGCTGAGCAAATGCCCACAAGGAAAGGGTTGGCAGAGTAAATCAGCACAGGTTAAATGTCTATGCTTTCAAAACAGAGCTGAAATATAGTATGTTGGTTTTTTCCATTTTTTAATGGAAAAGCTAATTCAGTTTTCAGGTACCAAGGATGAGAGAACAGATCTTACATCTCCAGCTGCTTTAAATTCAGGTATTTTGCAAATTCTCAAAGCAGATAATAAAAAAACTTTTTTTTCTTTTTTTTTTTTTTCGCTTTTCCAGTGTTGTGCCCTGAGTCTAAAGTTCTGTGTTTCTACTCCTTCTGATAGATAATCAGTACTGGCAATTACTGTTCCTGTTCTGAGAGAGTTTGTGAGAATAAACCAGTAGTCTGTCGCTATTTTTATAAAGCTTGACAAAAGTGTTAAAAAACTGGCACCAATAGTTTGGAAGTTTCAACATTAATGACCTGAACGAAATCAATAAATAAAGCTCGGAAACTTGGTTGGCATGATCACCATCAATAGAGAACTAAAGCAAATTTGCTGCTGGTGACCAGGTCAGCCAAGTTTCTGAGCTTTCAATAAAGACTAGGAGAGATATTTATGGGTAAACTTCTTTCACCATGTGCTGCTTTTCCTAGCATAGATTGGAGTTCTTTAAGAATTGTTTATTAAAATTTCAGTTTAGAGTGGAATATGACAATCAGAGATACAATTTAGTGCCAGTTTATTCCTTAGCCTCATGGTTTCCCTGTAGCACACATGTGACTTGTTCAAAGGCTCACCCATCCTCCAGAACAGAGTTCTCTCTGAGCTTTCCTTAAGTGGATGACCTGAACTTTATGAGTTTTTTTCTCAATGCTGGTGAGATACCTGGTGCTACTTCCCTGACATTTTTGTGTGCTTTTGATGTAAAATGATATTATGGAGCAAGGTGGATAGCTCCATGGATTTCCTCTTCAGGAGTGGCATCTATAATTTTTCTTTATATTCCCAGCCCTTGCAGGATGCCAGTAGCACAGTTAGTGTAGTGTTTTATTTGCTGCAATTGCCAGGATATTTTCCCACAGGCATTTGAATTCAGTTAGCGTGTGTTTTCAGTTCACTGAAGCCATTGTTGAAAGCAGCTATTTTTCTAGCAGTGTGTGTTGTATCTCATGCTGGTCAGTCTGAATATAAGAATGTCCCAAGATAACAGGTAATGGACAAATCTAACGGATTAAATTAATGCCTATTGTAGGCTGAACAGCTTCAGCTAGAATTATCTCAGAAATTAACTTGACCCAATATGTGAACAGAACAGTTATTATCAAGAGTACTGGTGATAGCTTCCCTTTTATTTCTATTATTAGAACTATAATACAAACTTTAGTCCTTGTGAGAATGAATAAGGAGACATGTACCCTCACTAAAGTCAAAGTCAGATCCATTCTTCATACATACAGCCAGACCCTTGGCTGGTGTTATCAGCCCAGCTGATTCCAATGCATCTGCAAAATCAGACACCATTCTCTAATGTCCTCCAAGAAACCAACATTACAGCAGGTTTGCACAATGCTCTGGGCACATAATTATGCAGTTTGATTTGCAATCTGTTAGTTTATCCTGTACAGGCCACAATAGAGATTAAGTGTCCAGCCTATCTTGCAGATGGTAAAAGCTGAGACTAGTTGTGAAAATATGCCCCTCGAATTAGCAAAAGTACCAAAATTGTTTGACCACTGGTTAGTAGTTAGATGCCTTCACTCTGCCTGATTGATCAAATGTCTGCCTCTTGTCACCCCCACCCTTTCTTTCTTGTTTTAATGGGTTTGAGGAACTTACTAACACAGCACGAGAGCTTTTACTTTTGCAAATCAAATATATCACAGAGTCTATTGCTACTAGGCTCTTAAAAATAAATTTTTAAAAAACCAAAACAACCAAAAACAAACAAACCAAAAACAACCCAAACAACTTTTTGGTAGTCTGAAGCAAATTAACTTACCTTTCTGATTTTTCCTGAACTATGGGTTGCCATCTTGCAACCTTTATTGTTTTGCCATTTTCTTGGCAAACTCTGACACAGGATGAAGTTTGAGGAATTAAGTAAAGTAATAACACACTCTTTTGGCTTCCATTTCTTCAGCGTGAAAAAATGGAACATTTGGATTTCTTCTTTTCCAATTACTGCAATGTAGCTTCTTTGCTTGCTGTCTGAAGAAAAATCTAGGGAAGAAAAATTATGATATTTTGGGAGAAAAGTTTCATTTCAAGAGGAAATTTACTGCATTCTGAAGATGTTAGTTTAGTACCAATACTTTCATGTTTTTCAAAGATGAATAGGGTAACCACTAATGCAGTCTCAAAGACCATGGAAACAGTCTAACTAGATTTTTTTTGCAACTTTTTTCCTGCTTAGCATAATAGCTCTTTCACTTCCCTAATTGATCTAGTATGTCCTCAACCATTTTACAATTTGATAATTATGTAGGGGCTGATGTCTCAGTGAGAAATCATCTCTGAAAGGGAAAACCGTCAAATGAAAAAACAATAGAGAAAAAACCACTTATAATGTTCTTTGATTCATAACAGCAGCTTTTGAGCCCTGTCAATCTTAATCTCATTCCAGACAAAAATTGGTATGGGACCTGGCTTTCAAAATGGGTGTTAAAATTAGACATTAGGACAGCATCTGTGTTGTTATTAGTGGGGAAAAGGGCAATGAACTAAAGCTGTATCATTTTCCTGAATTGGATCATTCTCAGTCTACTGTGTTGCATATTGAAATGTTTTAATAAGCTCCTTTACAATGGCATCTCTCCTTTCAGGTAGCCCTGTTCACTCCAAGGGAGGCCCTGCCATGTGTTTGCTTAAAGCTCTGAAGTATTGGAATGCTTTCCCCCAAATGGAGTCCTCATTTTAAGATAACCTTCAAAGACCAATAGCAGTCTAAGATGTATAAAAGGAACAGAGGCACTGAAGATAAAAAATTCTGGCAGTCCCTGAGTCTCTTTTTTTTTTTTTCTCTTTGAAAATTAAGGTTACCAGCGAGGGAGCTTTTTCCCTGAGGCATTTCCTTAATGTTTTCCAAATGTTGCTTCATCAGAGACAAATGGTCAGAGCTACTGAAGAATTCTATTACGGATGCAGATTTTTTGTTGTTAAATATGTTTCCATGTTTAGCTTCATTCCTGAAGCTGTAACTGAGATAAAGCATGTGTAAAAGCTTTGCTTATAGAATTCTCCACAGCTCAAACTCAAACAATTTTCCTTCAAGATGCAATAGAAGCAAATTGCTTCCAAGTGTGACAATGGTTGCTTTGCATCACAAGCAGTTACTCTGGTTCATGTAAAATATTCCTTTGTTGGTGAGGAAACATGTTTCCAGCATTCCCTTGCACGAAATTCAGCAGGAGATCAACAGACTACAGTTCAGCTGCTGAAGCACAGTCAGCTTGGACAGTTCTGAGTCTATGTTTCACTTATTCCACTATCCATTTTATTATTTTCTACACTCAACTAAAGCCGAAAAGAAAATTGAGAGAACAGAAGGAAGGGAGAAGTCAATGGCTCTGAAGGACTAGAAGTGATAGGCAGGACCAGGTATCATAAGAATTGGAATTGTATATACTTGAAGCAAATTGAAGTCCATGTGTGTATGTTTTACACAGGTCAAGCTTCCCATCTGATGGTCTCAATCATATCTACAGATGAGCTGATTGAAGGTATGAAGTCATGGTGTACTATAGGCCTATTTACAAAGGTGCTTCAGACACAATTTTTAGACATGACTGAGTAGTGTCTGATTTCTTGATTTTTTTTTCTGAACCCTTCCTTTTCTTCCTCTGCTTCCCCTGTCTTTAGAGCCTCTTTGTTGAGAAGTTTGCCTCTTTATGGGATCCGGACTTTTGTTGCCAGATCATTGAAGCCTACACAGAATCATTGTTAAATTGGGAAACACACTTCTATTCTTGCTGCCAATTGCATAGTTAAGAAAAACTGTTCTTCTGTGACTAGACTGGCAACAACAGGGACCAGTGGCAAATTTAAATGAGCCATTACTGAAACGCAATTTGAGAAATGCAGAAAAATCAGTCTAAGCTTTCTGGTCATAATGATCTGATTCTCTTTTTTTACAGCAACAGATCAGTTGGTAATAGCAGGTGATACCATATTAAAGAGAGAAAGAAAAATTAGTTGAAACCTCTCCAACCATCAGCTTTGTAATACTGAACCAAATTTCCTACTGTGCAATAGGTTGATGTTTCCAACATGCAAACAGGAGTCAGTTGGCTCAATAACACCTTGCTAAGCAGAAACAGAAAAACACCAAGGAGATGACTGGGATATATGCTTAATTTATGAAATGTAGTTACTTCATTTTTTTCCTGTTTTGGAGAAACCTACAAAGGCAGCTGTAATATTCATACACCCCTCTCCAAATCTATTGTACATGTAGTCAATGTGTATTTAATCACTAGAGTATGCAGAGTGTAATGTCTTTCCCACTTGAAATATTTTAAGCATCAATTCAGCAGCTTTAGGCTTTTTGAAGAAACACTAATATTGCAACATGTTTTCCCAGGGACTCTTCAAAGATAAGTCTACAATTTGGCCATGCATGTGGTTTGCTCTGATTTAAACTGAAGGACTGCCAAAACTATATAAGCAAAAAAAATTGTCTCTCCTTAACATTTCATTAGGCCCTTTCACTCATCTCTTCTTGACATCACTGAAAAGCTCTCTGCAGAGGATGGCGGAGGCTTCACTCCAGGGGTCTCCAGAGTAAAGAGCTTTCCCTTCCTTTTTGGCCTCAGACACTGATCTTAAATAAGGCTATTCTTGCCAGACAGTGGTGGAGATTCATATCAAACATAAAACTTCCCTGAGAGACTATTAAATCAATGTTGACCTGATTTTAATAACACATAATATTTCCATGGATTGGAAGCAAGTAAACAAGCTTTGACAGATACCTTGCATAAGTGGACTTTGAAACAGAAAAGGCTCTTAAAAAGTCAGAAAGGATACAGAGACTATTTTCTGAAGGGAATGAAAAAAAAGGAATTTTTGTGGAACCACACTTAATTGAGTTAGAAACATCTTGCATCACTAATGTGCAATTTCTTGTCTTGGACTGCTCTGCCATAAAATGCTATTGGGAAAACTTCTTAAAAATGTTAGTCATGCCTTGCTGGGATCCAGTGGGAAAAATGTACTTCAAAAATCACCTAAGGACCCTGAAAGAACAGAGGAAAGTTTGTCTGGGATTTAGCCCTCTTTTGGATTACACACATGCCAACAGCTGCTAGAATTGAGATATTCTGTGTTAATCTTTTGATGATTCTTCATGAGAAATACAGGAGGGAAATGGATTACAGATAAATTATATTTGGGATAATGTGAACTTCAAAACAACAAAGCTGAAGGACTGGTAGTAGGTCTTCAAGTGTATACCTTATAAGTAAACACCTTGCTCCTTTGAAAAGCATCAGTAGTTAGTCTTGAATCCAGTATTGTTGGTGGTGTGCTTAGAAATTGCTGATGTGCCAAGGGAGAAGTAACCAACCTGCAATTTTCTGGATTATGCTTTATCCCTTTAATGGAAATTTAACCTTGCTTAGACAGCTGCTTACACCCTAGAATGTGTGAGAGTGGCAATTACTCCTGGCCACACGGCCAACCCTGGAGTGTGATCATCTGCCTCAGCTTTAGCAAGGCTTTCAGCACTGTCTCTCACAACATCCACATAGGCAAAATCAAGGAGTGTGGGTTAGATGAGTGGACAGTGGATTGAGAACCAGCTGAATTACAGATCTCAGAGGGACATGGTCAGTGGCACAGGGTCTTGCTGAAGGCCTGTCACCAGTGGAGTCCCCCAAGGTTCAACACTGGGCCCAGTATTGTTTAACCTGCTCATCAATGATTTGGATGAAGGGGCAGATGCCTCTTCAGCAAGTGTGGTGACACAAAGCTGGGAGGAGTGACTGATACCTCAGAGGGCTGTGCAACCTTCAGAAGTGCCTCAACAGGCTGGAGAGATGGGCAGAAAAGAATCATTTGAAATTCAACCCACTGTGGTCACTTCCAGCCTCAAACTATGATTCCTGGTAGTATTTTGGCTCAGTGAAAGTCCAATGGAGAAATATTGTTGCAGGGCCTCCAGCAGTGCACCTGGATGCAGGGCTTGTCCCTGGAAATGCCATGTGTGTCTGCTGCAGTCAGAGATCTGCCCAGTTGCCACTGTGCTCTGTCCAGTGCTCTGACAAGAGCCGTCTCTGCCTGGTGCACTTGTGATGTTTTGTTGTGAGCAGGCTGTGTATCCACTTTAGGCTGCAAAAGAATTGCTCCATGCCCAAGAGCTTAGATTATATCTGCATTTCTATCCATGTGTGTGTGTGGCCATTTGTGTATGCTATAGACCATTAGTTTTAAAGCAGTGCTGCTGTTTCTCAGACTCCTCTTGGGACACAGAGCTGTTGCTGCTCATGTTGCAAAGTATGTAATGTTTCAAAATCAGTGTCTTGCTCAGAGCAGGTTTTTTTTACTTTGTTTTACAAATTCCAGGTCTTGAGTATGTCATCACCTCACAGCATTCATTGTGAACCAATTGTTTTAAAAGCTTTACAGGTTGTGAGAGCTTTATGCAGTAGCTGGTCTTGTGGGTATATCACTAATGGTTCTTATTTCTTCAATGGATATCTAATGTTTAGAGGATTTAATTTCTTCTTGGAAGCAGCCTGTAAACATCCAGCTTAATATTCCATTCCTGGCACATTTAGTAGTTGTCACACTTCAGCATCTTTCTTTTTTACCTCTTCTCTTTTCAGGTGGGACTGTCGTGATGTTTGAGCCAAGGAGTCTCTCTGGATTTAGTTCAGTTGACATGGGGTCCCTTGGCAGGCAGCTGAGGTTCTGTCTTCCATTAATAATTGTACCTGGCAATGTGGCAAAGGTTTGAATGTCTGATTTGTATCTTCTGCCACAGTAGAAACTCTGCCTGGCATCACAGCAGCCGCAGATTTTTAGAGTAGGGGGGTTTATTTGGCCAGGTTGAGTGGCCTCAGTTATTTACAGTACACAGCTCAGTGGCTTTGGGTTGACAGCACCTTAGGAGAAGCTTTGGTGCATTTTCTTTGCAGCTCTGCCTGACCTTGACCATCTTCCATGTCATGAATCCTGTGCTTGGGTGGGCTGCAATGGACTGGTTGACAGGCACAAGAGGGGACTGTTTCTAAACTCAGTCTACTGTCCTGGGAAGTCTCTCCTTAAAATTACAGAGGCTCTTTAGAGTGATCCTTTTTGGGAGAAAATGGAGACTTCCTGGTTACTATTCTCTTCCCTCTGTATTTCAAATGAAATCTGGTACTTAATTCAATATTCAAGCCTGGCTTGTCCTGCCCTGCTGGTCAGCCATGATGGACATTCTGTACAGCAGCCATCATATGTTCTCAGTAATAAGTGACTAGTTTTCTGAGTTCTTTTATTAGCAACCACACTTGCTGTTTAGCCTCAAAATGAGGCTAATTCTTCCACGTACTTCTCAAGCCTGATCCTGCTGCTTTCCCAGTGAATTTCCCAGTCTCCTGGGACTGAGTGTCAGCTGCAATCAGCTGCCCATTGTTTATCCACCCTGGCTGCAGGAACAGCAGGAGACTTCTGCATCCTGGCTGTTGTGAGCGAGCTATCTCTGCACGCATTACTCACACCAGGAGCAACCTCCCCTTTCTATCATTGCTTCATAACATGGAGCACTCTTTTCTATTCTTGAGGTGGTTGTGGTAACAGGCCCAGAACTGCTGTTCCCCATAACTCTAACAAAATTGCCTCTCAGCTCATATTTGTCTTCCTATGAGGCCTATGTTTCCACAGAATATTTCCTGACCCTTGACACATGCATCCTCAGTTTGAGTTCCTCTTTGCCACTGGATCTCTTTTTGCATTAGCCTGTGGACATGTTCCATCTCAGTGGTCCTTGCTGGGAAAAAGAGAAGGTGCATCACAAATTGCATTTAAACAAGCCCAGGGACAGAAGTTAAATGCTATAAGAACAACAGTAATGTATTTAGCCATATGCTCATCCTTTTTCACCCAACTGGGATTCTGTCTGCTGCTGAAGCAAGAGTGAGAGGGGCTAGGGAAACTCCAGCTGTCATTGAAACATACTTTTCTACTGATGTAGTTAATAGAAGTGTACCAGGTGGCGTGCAGTACATTGAGGAAATTAATTTTCAAGAGTTCAGCCGAGGCCATCTATTGATTATATAGTAAATCCAACTTTCAAACTTCTAAATTGGGTTTGGAGAGTTTTTGCTTGCATGAAACACAGCAGTGATCCAGAGTAAACTCACCCTGAAGATTCAGATTTGTTCAAAAGCAGTACATTTAACTGTTGTATTATACTGTTGTATTAGCACGCTGTCAGCTCAAGCATTGTTTATTCACACAAAACCAGCATAAAAACCCCTCTGGGCTGTGCACTCTGGCTAATCTGCCAAAACCATCATGGTCTGATCCAGATCAAAGCAGTACTTCTGGGTGATCATGTGCAGCCCTGGCATTCTTTTCTGGGGACGTGCAGTGGCAAGCACACAATGGTAAGTGATCTTAAGCTCTTGGCAGAGCTCAGGCTCTAGGTATTATGATTCAGTCTGCCTGAGCCAAGGCTAATGCCACAAAGGGAAGCTGGACACCCAGAAAAATCTTTGAGGCTACATAAATTAACATCTTTGTTCTTCAGGCTTTGCCAGAAGACTGTTTGTTTCTAGTCTCAGTGGGAGAGTCTCACTTGTTCCTTCCTGTTTCTGTAGCTTCAAATGTTTCCAGCACTTGAAGACTAATTCACTCCAAGAATGGTTCCTGTTGCTGAGCTTTTCCCAGGTATCATTTGTGGACATGTGATGGAATGTGTGAGGAGGAGACCAAAGTTAAGATGAGATTCTTACATTAGCCATAGGCGCTGTGTGCAGTGAAGAGAATCTCAAGGCAAGACACAGGAGGTAATTTTGCCTAGGCATCCCCGTGTCTCACCCTCACATCACAGAGTTCCATTTTGACTCACTGTGTCTCAAAAAAAAAAAAAACCCTCCAAACTATATTTTTGCAGGGTAAAAATCCCCTTTTCCTTTGAGGAAAAGAGATTTTTCTTTTACTAGAGTTAAACCTCAGAGTAGCTCAGTGCTGTGAGCAAACGTTTAACGAAAGAAAAGCAACAGAACTAAACAAAACCCTACAACCTGTTATGTGTTCAAAGTTTCTGTTTTCACAATTTAGCAGTCATTATCAAATGCTAGTGACAGGTGTAATCTGAGTGCCACTGCAGAATGAAAATATAAGCACTGTCCCTACTTTGGCTACTCCTCTGTTTTATATGTTGGGAAGAGATATTTGAATCCACAGGATGAAGCCACCCTGTTTTGTCAGTCCTACAAACCCCATAGTTTGGCTATGCATTATAAAGTATTATCTATTTGCACACCTGCTGCTAATTTTCTGGGGCATGTAAACTGATTTGGGCTCTTTCCAAAGCTGAGGGCTTTTTGGTGATGTCTCATGCTGTTCCAAAGCAGTGGGGCAGTGTCAGAGGGGTTGGCTGGGTGAGGCCCATGTCTGTAGGAGAAAGGGAGCAACCAAAGACCTGTAATGGAAAGCTGCCTTAGATCCCAGCTGCATATGCAGCTGATATCTGTCTAACAGAGCCATGTGCTTCTTTTCCTCTAGGCACTCCAAGGAACTGTCCAGTGGCTCTCAGGATACATGGCTCAGGGTTTACAAAGGACAGCCTTTAAGTTTGAAAGCTGTGCTTACAGTAAGAAAACAATTGTATCAGCAGTGGATATGATTAATTTCATTTAGGGTGAACTTGTTTCACTTTCCTCCAGCTTTTTTTTGCTTTGAATCCATACCAGCTGTGCCCACTGTGAAACACAGGATGTTTCTGTGTTGGATCTACCAATAGAAACTCTTACAAAGAACCAGTCTGGGACACAAGTGACTTGTCTGGCAGAAAGAACCCCTGTAAGGTGGGTAAAACCTATATCCCAAGCACAGTGAAGAGGCTGTTTAATTCTCCCCTGAGCTGCTTGCTGGTGCTTCATCCTTGCTGTGAGCAGGGCAGGCCTGGAGCACCCAGGTTTCTTCTGGCAACCTCTAAGACAGAGAAATTCATTCATTTTTTTCAAATTTTGCTTCAACCATCTAATTTCCACTTGTATGTATAAAGGAGTCACCTGGTTGGTTTACCAGGCCTCGCCAACAGCTAAGCTGGTGAGTGAAAAATGGGTAGAAGTGATTCAATTAAAAATACCAAAATAAGGGAGGCGTTTGTCTGGGAGATTGCTTAGTTTCCTTTGTCCACCCACCTGCTTTGTGCTTTTTGAGTCAGGGAGGATGTTCAGATGCTCCCCAAGTCTTGATATTCCCCAAGGTTCAGTCTTGTACAAGGTTGTCAGACACTTTTAATGATCATATCACTTAATAGTCTTATGGATAGCTCCAGAGGACAATTTGTAGGACATGGATTATATCATATTAAAGTACTTAGATCTGTACTATTAAGATGCCTGTCCTGGACAACAGGCAAAATCAGAGAGCATAAAAAGTATTGGTCAGAAGGTCTCCTCTTGAGCAACTTGTATCACTAGTAGGTTTGTGAAGCTCATCTTCTTTTACTGCTGTCTGCCTTTTGGCCTTTTGAAGAATTGCAATACACAGGGGTACAGTGCAGAGGTGTGTTATATCCTCCTACACTGAAACACTGCCCCAATGGTAGCTGTGTTTTAAAATGTAGCCCTACCTCCAGCTCATCGGGTTAAAAAAAAAAGAAGAAGAAAAAGACAAGAACTCTAACTGTGAGAAAGAAATGCAAAGGAATGTTAGTTGATGCAGTCCTTAAAGGAAACAGATAACAGTGGGATTGTCATGCTGAAGTTCTCGGTCTGCATCATGCAGCAGGGGGAATTCTGGAGGTCTTTTCTAGGTGACTTGAAACGATGGCAAAAGGTGGTCATGACCTGAGTGACTCCTGAATTTTGTCCCATGTATGGTGAGTTATTTTATGTGGAACACTTGAGCAGCACAGCTACAGACTCTTCTAGTGGAACACAGAGGAGTAAATGTACCTGCTCAGTGGAGCCCCACACACAAAGCCTGCCTGGGAACCAAGGGGTGCACCCAAGCACTACCCCTCAACCTGCCCTGGGAAACATAAGTGGCTCTGAAAAGTGCACTGACTTCAGCCCAGGTGCTCAGCCATGTCTTGCCAGCTGCCCAGTGTTTATGGGCATAAAAAGAAGACTCCACTTTTCCCTAAGAAATTACATGAAATATCCTTTGATAAAGTATTTTGAAAAATTGCAATCAATATTTCGTTGGTCTTTGGACAGCAAGAGAAATGAGGGATCTTCACAAGTTCTAACTAAACATGAAAGGTAAAACTGAGTGGAAAAAGAGGATGGAGGAAAGGAGATTTTCATAACAAAATCTTTTTCCAAATACTGTGTATTTGTGGTATTTGGGCCAATTCCAGGAAGTAACATTATACTGTTTTGATTGGTATTTAGATCATTGAAAGCAACTGATTTGTGTGAAATGGCAGCTACTGGGTAGATGTTGGTACAGAGAGAAACTCCTTAGTGGTTTAATATAGATGTTAACAAATTCACTGCTATAGAGGTATGATTGGAATCCATATTTTTTATGCATGTCACATCATAAGGTCCTTGTGCTTCCTCAGTATTTACACATATAGCCTTGCAATTTTTTTCCTTCTCATAGTTACTTCCTCTGTGACTATTTTCTATTAAACCTTTATTTGTATTATTTACAGGCACCTCTGTGTTATTCCAAAGGAGTTTTTCATGTTGATTTCTTTATTTGTACTAGTTTATATTTTTCTTTCATGGCTGGCTATAGGTTTTCCTGAAATGACATTCCAATTTTAACATTGCCATATAATGTCAGTGTTTGTAAAATGTAAAAATGTTTGTAAGCAAGAAATACACTGTGATAATTTAAGCCTCAGGAAACGAAGAGGAGGCTGTTATGAAAGAAGAGGCTCCTCTGAGGTCAGGCAGGATTCAGCAGAGCAAGGGCTTGCTTCTGCCACCTTCAGTCACCTTGAGCAGCCTGTGATTTCTGAGGGGCCACACTCTTTCAGATCACTTGGGCTCCTTGCCCAGTAAAAATCTTTCCAGCAAGGACAAGGGAGACGAATCTAAGAGTTTCCTGCCTAGAAGCTTTCTGAAAAGATTAATTGCTTCGTGAAAGAGTCAAGTAATGAGAAATGACATTGCTTTTGTCGTAGGCCATTGGGTCCCTGGATGGTCATTCCAATTTTCCAGGGCTAATCTCTAAAGTAAATAGTTTTCTTTTTGTTGACCATCAGTGGTGTGTCACTGTGCAGTGACCTGCGTGTGCACATGCTCTGGACTAAGATCTTGTGGCCTCTGTCACATCTGTACAGGGCGTATCTCCTGCTCCCCAGTGCCCCATGCCATCAGTTCCTTTCAGTCTGAAAGGGAGGAGATTGAGCAATTTGTCACCACTTGTTGAGAAGCTGCCTTTGCTGCTTGATGTCCAAGTTCTTTCTTGCCGGCCTTTCTTCTCTTGCTTTTGAGCCTCTTTTACATTTCTGAAGTGATGCTTTGCTGCATCCCTCCTCCTGCCTTTTTCTGGTATTTTCTGTTCTCTGCTTAACTCCTTCCTTCTTTACAGGTTATGGCTTTACATGTCCATGCATGCACACACACACACGCACACACACACAGAATTTAAGTAAATAGAAAAATCTACTTCCAATAGAAACATACAGACCTACTTTATTCTCTATGATTTCACAGAGTTGTATGGTCTACTGTTGGTCCCTGACTAATTAAAATTATCATGACACCAAAGCAGCATGCGCACACTCATCCTATTATTTTTTATTTAGTTGTATGTATTTGTTATTTCTTTTGTAAACGATATGAGAGCACCTTCCAAGGGACTGTTTCTTTGAAAACTGTTGATGTCAGGGGATGATGTATGAGTAGTGGTTTGCTGTGCAGCTGCACTGAGTCTTCCACAAATAACAGTGAGAATATTTAAATTAATAATCTTCACTTGTATTAGGAAATTTACCTTGGTCACATGAGAACTTTAGCCTGGTGACAAATTTGATATTTATATCTGTATATATCTACTGGCAGCCTTTAAAATGCACCCCTAAAGATTGAAAACACTACAAAGGGAGAAGGTGAAGCTACCCAGAAATCTAGTTGTCTGTATCCCACAAAAGTAATTCCTTTGTTCCTGCTGTCACACTCCACAGCACGGCTGTCTTCCTTGGTAACAAAATTGAGGACTGCAGTTTGGCTTTGGGAAGAAAACCAGGTGCACACACTTGAGTTCTGTGTACAGCTATGCAACTATTTATTTTCCACGTGGTTGCCCTGTGATGATTCTTCATTAATAAAAAGGTGCAATGAGGGGATTCTTACTGTGATGAACCCTGCAGTGCTGCAGCTAATGACAAGACAGAAGGGAACAAAACCTTTGACCTATCAGCCTAATCAAGTGGATTGTAATGCAGCACTATCACTTTTTGTCCCTGGTCCTTTCAAGTACTTTATTTTATTCTCATAGAATGAGCCAAAGGATATCAAAGAGTGACTGTGTGCATCACAGTGATCTGTTCCCATCTCCCCCAGCAGCTGGCCAGCAGGCAAACCACTTTATCCCAGCTGAAGGGGAAAACCAGGGATGTCTTTCAAAACTAAATACAGGCTCAGCAGTCTCTGGGACACATGAGGAAGCTGGGTTTCAACCATGCATGTCCCAGGTTTTACATAAGCTGAGATCTTGTGCACACACCTTTGAAAAGCTTAAACTGCTCATCTGGTAATGGAGGGTCTGAAACTGTAGGAAACAAAGCCCTGCCCTCACCTCACAGATCTTGTAACCTCAGTACATGATAAGAAAATGAGCAGATGTAAAACCAAAGGTAGCATCCAACTGAGCTTGAGAGTTTGGAATAAGTGTAAAGGGAGTAACCACAACACAGGGGCAATGAGTCACTGTCAGCTGTTAGGTTTATCAGAAGACTTCAGTAAGTCCTAAGCAGAAATTTGAAGTAACTATAGATTGTCTTTAGAGGAAGTTTCTCATTTCCAGACGGAATGTGATAAAAGAGGAAGAAGCAGCAGTGCAGTATTGGAGAGCACCAGCAGCTGGAGAGTCACCTCTTATCTTCTTGGTCAGCTGCAAGCACGCACTGAGAAGTGTGTGCTTTGATAGAAGGGGGTAATAGCGTGGAAGAGATTTGATCCAGTAGAGGTAGATGAGGGATGCAGAGTATGAAAATACTATAGAGGTCATAAGTTATCAAGATACATTTTTCTGCAATATGTTAAACAGTTTTCTAGGGAGAGAAAGTAGGTGGGTTACAATCAGGAAGAGGGAGCTTCAGATGTAGAGAGGTGAGACAATGAAAACCTGAACCAGCACTTTACCAAAGGAAAAGGGGTTGGATTTTAAGGCAGTTTGTGGGTAGAATGATTTGTGTTGAACAGGTTGCCTCTTCTCTTGCCAGCTGTGTGCATTAAAGAGAAGACTGCTTTTGCCATTCACAGGTTACTCCTCTACAAAATTACTGAAAATTTCCATGCCTGTCATTATTTAGAAACAGTTGCAATTAGGGAAATCCAATTATTTCAGTTCCCTCTGTTCTTAGTTCCTGTTATTGTTGAAATTAGTTTCTCTGCTAGAATCTGCAGGCTTTTGCAACTTCTGTCTTACTCATTATTCCGGATGTAACCATTATGTCAGCATAAAAATCCTCCCAGCTTGCACAGTGCTTTTCTATAGTTCTGAAATCCTGTGAGAAGATTTTTTTTCAGGAACCTAAAACTTAAAGGCTATCCAAACTGTGTTTCTGAATTTTTATCTTCTTTTTTATGTCGCTACTAAAAGCAAAAGCTCACACAACTCTAGGGCGTTCTTTAATTAACCCTCATCTAATTCCCACTCATGTTCACAGAAATGCTTCCTTTCATGTCAGTGAACCTGATCTGAGTAAAGTTAGAGCCTTGATAATTCCAATCTTACTTCAGGAATATTAGGGATTGTTGTAATATGAGCAAAGGTCAATACTCAGAAGTTTCCTGGTGATGCAAAACTGGGGGGAGTGGCTGATACACCTGAAAGCTCTGCTGCCAATCCATGGGACCTTGATAAGCTGCAAAGTTGCATGGAGCGAAACTAAATGAGGTTTAACAAAGGCAAATGCAGGGTCCTGCATGTGGGGAGGAAGAACCCCAAGTCCCAGCACAGTTTGGGGGGTGACCTTCTGGAAAGCAGCTCTGCGGAGAAGGACCTGGGAGTCTTGGTGGGTGACAAATTGACCATGAGCCGGCAGTGTGTCCTTGTGGCCAGGAGGGCCAGTGGTACCCTGTGGTGCGTGGGGAAGAGTGTGACCAGGAGGCTGAGGGAGGTGATCTACTCAGCCCTGGTGAGGCCCCACCTGCAGTACTGTGTTCAGTTCTGGGCTCCTTAGGACAAAAATGACAAGGAGCTACTGAAGAAGGTCCAGTGAAGAGACACAAAGATGGTGAGGGGTCTGGAGCATCTCTCTTATGAGGAGAGACTGTGGGAGCTGGGCCTGTTCAGTCTGGAGAAGACTGAGAGGGGATCTTATTAAGGCATATAAATATCTCCAAACTGGTGCCAAGAGGAGTGCCAGACTCTTTTCAGTGGTCCTAAGTGACAGGGCAAAGAGCAAAGGCCATAAACTAAAACACAAGAAGTTCCACCTCAACATGAAGTAAAACTTCTTTACACTGAGGGTGGCAGAGCACTGGAACAGGCTGCCCAGGGAAGTTTTGGAGTCTCTGTCTCTGGAGACGTTCCGACCACAACTGGGTGTGTTCCTGTGTCACGTCCTGTGGGTGCCTTTGCTGTGGCAGGGGGCTTGGACTGGATGAGCTCATGGGGTCCCTTCCAACCCTACCTATTCTGTGGTTCTGTGGATGCCTGTTTCAATATACTGCACAGAAGTAATGTTTCCTGTACAGCAGACATTATTGAGGATTTTCCAAGTATAGTTTTCCAGTCTCTATTTAGCATAAACTGTAGATGCATTAGATTCATGCCTGTGATATGTAACCTACAATGAACGAAACTACCTCTCTGGTTTGAAAGGAGAGGGGAGGTGATAGCACATGCCATGCCAGATGGAGATGCTTAGCCAGAGGAACTGTAAGCACCTGGAGCCAGTTGTCTCTTCTGCAGGAGCCAGTGCCAAGAGGAGTCAACACTTCAGTTGTCCTAGGAAAGTAAGGTAAGATGCCTTTGGCTTTTGTTTGGTTTAGTGGTTTGTTTCTTAACAAGATAAGAACAGGAGTCAGCTTTGAGCCATGAATAAAAAAAAAAAGGTAGTACTTTGTGTTGTTTTTCACTCTCAGGCAGAAAGGAAATTGTTCAGGTTGTGCTGATATTTTTTTTTTGTGGAAAGCATAAGTGTGGAAACCAGCAGCTACCAGGCTAACGTGGGGAAGGAGCAAGATAGTACAAGACAACCTTGCTGCTCTTATTGTTATAGGCTCTTGAGGCTGAGGATCCAAATTATGATGTTATGAGAGTATTTGTAAAAATATTCAATATTTCCCATCAATCTGACATGTGGGGCTATGGAGATGAAGGTGAAGTAGCAGAGTGTGCCTTCAAGCCATGGGCTGAAGTTTCTCTTTTTTCTTCACCAACCATACAGTGGGGAAGGTGAGTAAAGCTGAGGCTGTGATTCTGCAGTCCCTCTGCACTGACACAAGCACAGGCTGCTGCCAAAGACACAGAGCAGCACATTTTGACAACAGGGTGCCCTTATTTCCAAAGTCATGGAATTACAGAACACCCTGAGTTGGAAGAGATCCACAATGATCATCAAAGTTCATCTTCTGGCTCTGCACAGGACATCCCAAGAATTCCACCATGTGCCTGAGAGTGTTGTCCAAACGCTCCTTGAACTCTGTTTAGGCTGGTGCTGTGACCACTTGCCTGGGGAGCCTGTTCCAGTGCCCCAGGGTGAAGAACCTTTTCCTCATATACAAACTAAACTTCCCCTGACACAATTTCAGGCCGTTCCCTCAGGTCCTGTCACTGTTACCACAGAGAAGAGATCAGTCCCTGCTCCTCCTCTTCCCCTCATGAGGAAGTTGCAGACTGAAATGAGGGCTCCCCCCCATAGTTAATTCTGTTAGTTCAGGCTTACTTGATAGGAAATGGAGTGTAACTCTGGCTTGCATGTAAAAAGCAGCAAAAGCCACAAAGGTAACATAACTCCCTAAGTGCATGGGTTAAATTTCTCTTTTAAGTTTAGCTTTTTCAAAAGCACTAGGGTGTTTGAGGCAATCGTATCTTACCTGCTATACCAAAGTTTTGCATAAATTTGATTATGAACATCAGACATCATAACACCAGAGAGGTGTTTTGGAGAACACTGAGTGCCTGGACATGGTGGTGGTACCACGTGCCTCCATTCCTGCTGTGCTCTGGCAGTAGGACCCAGTCAAGTGACAAGTTCCAGCCTTCCTCTCTTTCTTAATATGATTGCTCTGTCAGCAGTAATAGGGCTGAAGAGCTACAGCTCTGTTCACTGCTGATGGTTCCAAAGTGTCCTGTCACTGTGCAAACTCCAAAGGTCACATCTTCATGAGCGTGACACCGCCAGTTCAGGCAGATGCACGGACTTCAGGAGAGGTACAGAAACCAACTATTCTATAATTAGCAGAGGAGAGGTACAAATCCAGAGAAACCATGCAGAGTCATTCCAGATTGCTTTTGTCCATTGCCTTGCATGAGAGGTTTTTTTTCACTTGTAGGTAATTCAGTAAATTTAAATCAAACTGAAGATAGTATTTGTTCTTCTGATCCCTGCTTGCAGTTTCTTTTCTTTCTTGAAACACAGTCACTTTCAGATAACCAGCTTCCTTCTAATCATCTTCACACCCTGCACCTGCCCTTTCACTTTTCATGTTGATGTCCAGACCTCTTGGATGGTACTCACTTGATCAGCTTCTTCAGGCAATGCCTAAAGTGATGTCTCCAGTTGATGTGCTTTTTTGGGAACAGCCTTTCAACATACAAAACATCCAGAGACTGCAAAGGACAGATGTAGGTGTGCACCCTATTGCTAACTATCCAAAACTTTTTCCATCTCTAAAAGAGAATAAAATGGTTTTGACCCCCTTTAAACATTTTCTTTACTGATGATGCCTGAAGGAGCACTGGTAGCAGGCCACATGCCATGGTACTTCACACCTTGCTGATCTCTGCTACCTCTTGTTCTCACCCTCTGTTGATTTGTGTTTTATGAAAGATGTGAAGCAGAGATTAAATGTGTGCAGAACCCAGCAGAGTACAGCTTTGATCTCTTATTATCAAACTCATCTATAATAACATGGAGTTCCTGGAGCACAGTTTTTTGTTCAATATTGTCCATGGGGAGAATTAGCACACAATTTCTCCCAGTGTATGAAGAAAGATGATGCTCAGCTGGTGCATAGATAGCATTCATCTCTTCTTCCTGCCTACTTCCATGAAACATGGAGAAAGATAACATACAAGAGACCTTGTGTGTGAATTGCAGCTGGCCAGAGGTTCAGAATAAAGAAGGTAGGAACTGAGAAATGCCACAGCCATGACTTACGTTTTACTTCCAGATCTTCTAAGCTAAAAATAGGCTGCTTTATTTCCAGTTAAGGATAAACAAAACTGGGATGATAACACTGCAAGTGGAGTGCAAAGTATAAAACAGGCCACAGGGCAAAAGTAAGGCTGCCTTACTAGGCTGTAGACAGTAATACATCATTCTGCTAACAGAGGGCAATGTAGAAAAGCAAACATGTACAAAGCCTGTTCTTCCTTAAGTGTGAATGCAAGACATTTTTACTTTTCTTCTTCATGTTATGTCAGATCAGGGTTTCTGGAATCACAGTGCTTCACATAAAATCTGAAAGTGTCTATAGCCAAGACTATGATGAGGATACCCCAAATAACCATCCTCATGAAAATCTACTTCAGTCTATAATAAGTCACTCTTCTCCTCCTGAGCTTTCTTGGAAGAAAAATCTAGAGAAAGTAAAATGGGATCTTGCTGACTCCACTTTTTCCCCAGCTTCCAGAAATAGTTCCTTTAGAAGGCAATCATTGCAGCAATTTAAAACCTACATTTAGAGGATGCTGAAAGATTTGTTTTTCTCCATGAGAATGTGTTTCAGATTTCACATGCAGAAATGGGAGGAAAAGGTCACTCTGGCACATAGTCTGCAATGCTAATAGAGAAAATGCTGGGGAGATAGGCCAGTGTTTTGTGATTTTTGGCTGTTTAACTGCCAAAGGAGTAATCAGTCAAGTAAATAATAATAGAGTCTTTTTATCTTTCTTAGACAGATTTGGGTTTGGTAGGGACTACACAGGAAACATCTGAGCATAACCTCTCCTTGATGTACAACTTCTGTGCCATGGGTGGGAGAAAATTCCCAATTTGTCATCACCACTGCAGCACTTCTGTGGACAGAGCAGCTGCATCTCTTGCTCCTCTACAGCACTTGCACTGTGTGCAACAACAGCAGCCAGCAGCACTGTAACATAAATGTGTCCAAAATCATACTTCAATTTAATTACCTATAAAACCATATTCTAGAAAAGAGGAGGCAGAAAATGCCATTACTTTCCTTAAACAGATCGAATTTCAGTAATAATGCTGGAAATTCCTTTACCTTTGATTTAACAAATGCAGGAAGGGCCTGGGTAGTCACTAAATCAGCTGTGTACTGGTAGAAGGAACTTGGTACCACAGAAGAGATTCATGCTCCAATTAAAAAGTCTTAGGCTATTGGAATTTTCCATTATGAGAACAGAATGTTTGTCTGCCTCACAATTATGATGCTGTCTTGTCTCATGTATCACAGACGTGGAAATTCATTTTGGGGGGAATTTAGAATGTGTTCTTTACAGCACTCTCTTTTAGGAAGGTTGGAAAAAATGTGCTGTCCATTTAAAGGTCCTAAAATTTGCTTCCAGTGTTCTTATATTGCATTCTGATACCTGACCTTTTCTTTTTATTATTTTCCCATCAGAAAGAAAAAAAAATGAAAAAAAAAAAATCTGGGCTCCTTATCTTCTTAGTGGTGTAGTTCTGTAGGAGCTTTTAAAACTTTTCTTATGCTACAAATTCTTCCAATTTTCTGGGTGTAAGGCATTGTACCACTGCCTGTAATTTTTCTGAGCAACCTATTCCAGGTTAGTTTCCATTTCAAAAGAACCTGCTCCATTTGAAAGCACAGTTTCTTTTGCTCCTTTCTAAATATTCCATGGAGGTCATGTTTCTAAATTATACAGGAAAGACACCACAAAAAAGGAAAAAAAAAAAAGTAGATTCTATCAGCAATCAAAGCCACAGAAATGGTATTATCTGCTAAGTGGTATCTGGGCATGTTCCTATTTAATATAAAGGCAAGAAGGTAATGCAGTCCCAAGTATTTAGGAAGTCCTGTGGAGAAGAACAGCAGAACTGAAGAACAGAGAGCCTATTTGATGGTTGTGTTTTAGCTACAGTCAGAATCTTGCTGCGTATCTTCATTTTGAGGTCTATTATAGATATATATAGTGTGTACGTACATAGAAATACGCAGGGCATTGGGCTGGGCAGTGACTGGTACAGGGTGATTGGCAATAATGAACAGTCTGCATGCTGAAACAAACACTCCTGAGGCAGACATTGCTTTTTGTAAAGCTTTTTTCACAGTTCACTTCACCTGAAAGCACCTTTTTCATATCTCCTGTGTGGCTGTTACAGAACGAGGCTGTACCTGGATTGCAGCTCTTGGCCATGGTCCTGTGCTCACAGGATGTGTGCACATCCAGTCCCACCTCACCTTGCATCAACATAGAGGATGTGGAGTTACAGTTTAGTTCCTGAGGCAGGATTTGTGGCAAGATTATGATTTGAGAATAAATCTGCTAATATTTCTATTATATTAGGTATATAATATATACTTTATATATATATATATAAAGTTATATGAAATAACTTTATCTGCATTTATAACTTCATAAGGAAATAGTAAATATCTTATTATTAAATGTGAAGATTTAATATTAAAGTTAATATTTCCCTGCATTTTTTTTTGTTTTGTTAAACTTTTTTTATTTTTTGTTAAACATATGCAATTTCTTTTTTATCTGTTCTGAATTTTCTGTTTGGAAGAAAGAATTTCCACTTGCTGCCACTGAATTGTCATTGGGCTCATTACCTCCAATGAGATGAGCAGTGGCATGGAATAATTAAACTTACTTTCTGCTGATAAGCAGGGAATATTTCCACCCTATTCCTTTAGATTTGACCTTTGGCTAAACATATTTCTCTTTGCTAAATGGATGGTATTTCTTTCCCCTGGATGCAGTGTGTTTCTTTATCTTGGATGAGACAGTGATTTCTACAGCACTGTTTTCAAAACTGTGTTTGCAAGAAAGAAAATGTGATCTTTTATACTGCTGAATGATGACAAATTTTTCTTGACACAAATCCTTATTAGATGGCAATAAAATCTGATTTTTATGGCTAGGAGAATTAATTTCCATAATGAAATTTCATTATTAATATTTTAAATGAAGTTGTGTCGCTCTGTGTATATAATGTAATGTTTAATCACATCAGAATCTAAATCTCAGCTTTCTGGTGTAACCCACTATGTAAGAAGAGCTCTTGGGAGATTTCACAAAGAATCAGGAATTAATTAATAATGAAATGAAGAGGAATAATGCTTTTTATTATAAGTTTTTCCTTAGTTAATAGTAAAAACATCCAGGATCATAAAAAAGAAAAAGAAAAATCCAACAAACTCCCAATGTGAAAAATAAAAAAGCTGCCTGTCAAAGTGAAATGGGGCATGGGTTTGACTTACTGGAATCCAGACATTGTCTGTGGGTAACTGGAATTTTCCTAAAGAAATTTTTGGTCCTTTCATTTTTAGGTCATTTGAATGTTTATGAATGTGGACACCCTACAGACCAAAATGTGTAAAAAATGCTGCATGGGAACCAGCAGCACAGGCTTACTCACACTATCCCCACAACATTGTCCATCTGGATTTGGTCAAAAGGAAAAACAAGGGAAATACTGCTCCTCATCCTGCCAGAGGTAAAATTCTGGGAACCTTTTGTTCCTTCTCCCTGTTTAATTTTTGCAACTGGTTTTAT
Source organism: Drymodes brunneopygia (assembly GCA_013400955.1). Taxonomy (NCBI): domain Eukaryota; kingdom Metazoa; phylum Chordata; class Aves; order Passeriformes; family Petroicidae; genus Drymodes; species Drymodes brunneopygia. The sequence goes on from VZTZ01012602.1 coordinate 706,636, forward strand.
ACTAGTAAAAACAGTCTTAGTATAGTGACTCCCCAACTCTAGGCAGTAATTTTCCTTTTCTTGATTTCCCACTCTCACCTTTCTCACTCTATTTAATTTTTCTTGTTTTTCAATGGAAAAACTTGCCTTTCAGGGATAGCAGAACATGTGGGCTCAAGTCCCTTTGTAGCACAGAAGGAGCATTAAACAAGGGTCTCCCTCACGTTTTCTTTGCCTTTCTGTCCTGTTGGTCTCACCAAGCACCATGCAGCTGACAATTTACAGGGTCTGGTTTTCTCACCTACGGGGAAATCACTGTCAGACCAGGGTGTTTAATCTTAAGAAGTTAATTTTTGCAGCTAGACTTCGTTACCAATTTCTGTCCCTATAACTGCAGGTCACAACAAATATCCTCACACTTCTTGGCAGTATCTAGAGAAAGCCTGTGCATTTCTCAGGCTTCAGTGTAGATGTGAGAATAGGCAAGAAAACAATCAAGGGCAGAGCTGTGAAAGTTCTAACTCAACAAATAGGGTATCATCTGCTCACTTATTTAATCAGAGGCTGGGGCATATTTTATTAAAACAAAGTTTTACTTCACTTAAAAGAAACCTTAAGTTTCTGCTTTTGCTACCTTCACTCTCCTTGAGCAGCATATGATTTCTGAGAAATTGTGCTGTTTCAGATGACTCAGGCTACTCATAATTTCTGTAATAAATAGGTTTTCATATTGAAAATCCAATATGAAAACCAATGCATACTGGAAAACAATGTTTTCATGTTGGTTTTCAGTTCAGAAAAAGGGACTATACATTCTTTAAATTGTTTTGTGTCTTTTCTTAAGATGAGTGTAAGTGAACAAATAGGAAAACATCTTAGTAAGATGTGGTTTAAACAGACACCTCTGGTTCCATGTTGTATCACGCCTGTCTTATAAAATGACAGCTGCTACAGGTGATAAAGATGCAAAAGTTATGGTACAGAAAAAAGGTCATAAGTTATCTTATACCTATACAGTAGTTAAGTTCTAGCCAAAAACAACTGTCTGCCACAGAGAGGTTTATGTTCATGGCCAACATGCCCCATTTGTGCCTTTGTGCAGTCAAAGCAAATACCTCCATTTAATTTTCAGAGAAATAATACGTAAATTTATGTCTGTTTTAAAACAAATTGGTTTATATTGAAATAAAACCAGCAAATCTATTGCTCCTCTGGATACAACATCATTTTCCCTCTTAGAACAAGATGAAGTGAATGGGATGTGAGCTGCTAATGTGTCACTTAGTTTCCAGCACTGCCTTAAATGATAAGGATTTAATCTTACAAGACACTGTAAAGCTGGGTGAAAAGTTTCAGTGAAAAAGGGGGAAAGAGAAGAAACTGTGACATAAATAATTCTTGTGTCTGGACAAATTCATAATGTGAGGATTCCTTTCGGGCACAATATGACCTAAAGTTACCACACAAGAAATTTAGATGTGTCAGGCCCTCATGAGAATACAGTTAGAATCTCTTTTCCAAACCCAAGTAAGGAAAGGCAGACCTACTGGTGTAAGAACATCCTGCTTTGAATACCTCAATAACTCTGCTTGCTGATGAGGTGTGCATTTATTGGCAATTTTTGTTGTTGTGCTGCTTCTCCCCTTTCCCAACCTCCCCACACCAGATCTTCTTTGTACTTCCCATTTTTTTCTTTAATTAGTTCTCTTCTTTGGTCCTAACACATAGGAGAACTAAACAAGGCTTTTCAGCCTGCTAGTAAGATCAAAATCTGTAAAATGAAATGGAAGATGGAAAAAAAATCTGTTTGAACAAGAAAAAAAGAAAAATAATTTTTATGAAGATCATGATAATGAGTCCTCAATTACCACTGCAGTCTGGCCACTAATAAAAAACCTATAAAACTACAAAAAACTATATAAAACTATTAAAAAGTGGGGGGAGGGGAGGGTATCCACCCTAACATCTCTCATTTTATTAAAACGCTGTCATTTTTAAGTGCTGCCATAAATTTAACCACCAGATTTATAAATCCAGACGTTGTGCCCAAGTCTAATTGCAGATCAGGAGGAGGATCTATGTCCACATAGGTTTTCATGGATTCACTTCAGAATAACTGATGTATGAAGGGACTTAAGTCTCTTGTGTATACCAAAACAGATACAATACAAAGAAACCAGCAGTAAAAGAAAGCAGCTGCAGGACAAAAGAGTATCAGTGAGCCTGGATTTCATGTGCCACAGTTAAACTTTTTCACTTTAATTCACTTTCTTTAACATGTGTGTGGTGATGTTTAGTTAGTTGATAGGAGAAGATGTGTAGATAAGAATAATTTGTGAAGCCCACTGGATTTGGGATGTGTTAGGAGTTCATGAGCTCGTCTGCCTGGAGCCCAAGAAAGGCTATTTGTAATATAAGTCAGGCAATATTAGGACAAATATGCAGTAAAAATTGATGTAAGATATCCTGTTATGATTTTTTCTTCTTTTATTGAAAAGTTTTGAAATTAGAAAGAGAAAAGCTGTCCCCAGGACAGTAAAACTGATAAGTCATTCCTTCAAGTGTTTATGGTGCCTTCTGAAAGAAACACGTCCTGTTGGTGTCCTTTTTGTAGCTTACTGAGTCTCCACAGCACACAGAAAGACTGAGCTGTAGGAAGTCAACTTTGGCCAGCCCTGAAANCCTCCCCACACCAGATCTTCTTTGTACTTCCCATTTTTTTCTTTAATTAGTTCTCTTCTTTGGTCCTAACACATAGGAGAACTAAACAAGGCTTTTCAGCCTGCTAGTAAGATCAAAATCTGTAAAATGAAATGGAAGATGGAAAAAAAATCTGTTTGAACAAGAAAAAAAGAAAAATAATTTTTATGAAGATCATGATAATGAGTCCTCAATTACCACTGCAGTCTGGCCACTAATAAAAAACCTATAAAACTACAAAAAACTATATAAAACTATTAAAAAGTGGGGGGAGGGGAGGGTATCCACCCTAACATCTCTCATTTTATTAAAATGCTGTCATTTTTAAGTGCTGCCATAAATTTAACCACCAGATTTATAAATCCAGACGTTGTGCCCAAGTCTAATTGCAGATCAGGAGGAGGATCTATGTCCACATAGGTTTTCATGGATTCACTTCAGAATAACTGATGTATGAAGGGACTTAAGTCTCTTGTGTATACCAAAACAGATACAATACAAAGAAACCAGCAGTAAAAGAAAGCAGCTGCAGGACAAAAGAGTATCAGTGAGCCTGGATTTCATGTGCCACAGTTAAACTTTTTCACTTTAATTCACTTTCTTTAACATGTGTGTGGTGATGTTTAGTTAGTTGATAGGAGAAGATGTGTAGATAAGAATAATTTGTGAAGCCCACTGGATTTGGGATGTGTTAGGAGTTCATGAGCTCGTCTGCCTGGAGCCCAAGAAAGGCTATTTGTAATATAAGTCAGGCAATATTAGGACAAATATGCAGTAAAAATTGATGTAAGATATCCTGTTATGATTTTTTCTTCTTTTATTGAAAGGTTTTGAAATTAGAAAGAGAAAAGCTGTCCCCAGGACAGTAAAACTGATAAGTCATTCCTTCAAGTGTTTATGGTGCCTTCTGAAAGAAACACGTCCTGTTGGTGTCCTTTTTGTAGCTTACTGAGTCTCCACAGCACACAGAAAGACTGAGCTGTAGGAAGTCAACTTTGGCCAGCCCTGAAATGGAATTTCACTGGACTGCTCAGATAATCACTCTGTACTCCTCCCAGGATATTTATCCTAGTCTCAACGTCCAAACCTTTCTTTGCAATCCTGTTATGGCTAGCTATTATTTACAAGAGGATTTTAGAGGTTCTTTTTGTTGTACTTTGAGTGGGGATTTTTAGATTAAAATCACTGCAAATTGAAGATCAGTGAGCCTTGCTTCAATATAAAGGAAATTAGAAAAAATTATAATGAAATCTACTTTTAAATAATGTAGGCCTGAGCTAGAATGGGTTTCTTAATGGAAAATAAAATTAAAGAAAGCTCAAAAGGTCAGGAGTTAAAAATATAAGAGAAAATAATCGTACAAGGATCAAAAAACACACAACTGACCTCTGACAGACATTAAGTATTCAGAAAGACACAGATTGCCTTAATTTACTAAACACTTAAATGGGATATAAATCCCCAGGCTTCAGAGTTAAGTAAGATTTCAAATGAATGGAATCAAGAAAAGCAACTTTCTCTATATAAAGCTATCATTTCTTCATTGTTCATAAGTAATATCATGGGATTTTTCTCCAGTGCTAACTTCTGTCAGGAGCACGTTGCTGAGGCTGATTCTGGCTTATGGGTCAAGTTATATTTCTGCAGTGCAAGTGACCACAAGGTGAAGTAAATATGGTGTGATTTCTCCCTTCAAGAAACTGGTTACAGCACCAGCACTTCTTTTAGGAAATCTTTGAATCCTTGCTGTCCTCCTAAGATGCCCTAGTTCTGCTGCTGGAAAGAAGACGCATCCCAGGTGACCCATTAGAAAGAGAGGAATTGGGAAGCACATGCAGAAGAAAATAGGATCCCACAGGTCCTTTTATGCTTCACTGTGCTTTGTGCAGGATTCTCATCAAAGGTAGTTTTGCTTTCAAGACGAGTTTCTTATTTCAATTCAGTCATCTTTGTGAGAATGCTAATAATCATTCCATAGCAAGAAAATGGGAGTTTTTTAAGCTTTGGCCAATGATCCGATTTTTTTCCAGCTCCATTCCAACAAAATCGTCTGAAGTCCCCAAATGCACAAACAAGATTGATTGTAGTAAACTCTCTAACAGCAGATTCTCATTTGAGTGGACTTACAAGGAATACATTTTTATCCATAAACAGCAGCAAAAGGCTCTGATGTGGTAATTTTCACCTCTTTTACTTCCTTTTCTCCTCCTTCCTTTGTCTTCACCTCGATGTATTTAAATCTGGAGACATGTGGCTGTGTATCTGCATTCATAACCTAGAGCTGGAAGGCCCTGTGCTGCACCCACCAGAGACAAACAGAGCCTAGGGCTGGCTTGGGATATTCTGAGGCTGCTCTGTTTGATCAGGAGCAGCAGCTGGGATGGGAGTTGGTCCAGAGAGGACCAGCCAGGCTGCTCTCAGCAGGGTGTTTTGCTGGGTTGGGTTTGCTGTTACTGCTGGTTTTTTGATTGCCTACCTGCCCTATAAAAGGCACTCATAGCTATGATGGGCCCCTTATAGTCAGTTGAATAAGTGCAGGTTCTAAAGTGGTTCCTTTCACAGCTGTCAATTTTCCTGTCAGCTCAGAATTGATATTTTGGTTATGCTTTCGTATACTCTCTTCCAGGGGCTCATACCCATTTATTTTTTCAAAAGATGGTGAGTCATATTAAAATTCTAACAGAATTTTGCTTCCCAGATACCTTAGTTGCTCTTGAAAAGCTTTTTAAGCTGTAATTTTTGCATTACCAAAAAAAAACAAACCCCAAACCAACAAAACAGCAAGTTTTATTTGTGCAATTTTAACAAAAAAAAATACAAAACAAAAAAGGTATTGAAAATTTTGATATTCATCCTGCTCAAAGAATCATGATTGAAACACAAATGGGCCTAATGTCTGTGTAAGCATGGCAGTCAGAATAGGGAGCTCTTTGTAATTCAATCATAGCTATGGTGCAGAAAATTTCATCACAGGTAAGCATGAGAATATTGATAAATGTATTTTAGTTTTCTAATATCTCCTGTAATACAGCAGCAGCCCTGAAATGCACATTCAAGACTGCATAATCTGGGAATTAGCTAAAGAGACAATGGCAGTAAGGATTCTTTAATTCAAAAAGCTGAATGCTCAAATGACACAAAACCCACTAAGTGCTACAAAAGATGATGTGAACAAACTGGTGGCCACATAATCATTCTCTCAGCAAGCTCATCAGACAATTCCCAGCATGCCCTCCTGCCTCTTCTGGGAATGTTTTGACTAAATCTAACAAAATAATGGCTGCAGTCACCTCCTTTTATAGTCACTTGGGATACAAATTGGCTGCAGTGTCAAGTCCTTGAAGGAACAGACAGTTCTCATCAGCAGTATTTGACTGTAAGATGCAAAACACTTCGCGGGTGCACAAACATGTTGAAAGCCATTGGAAAAAACGTGCTTTTTTTTCTAGGCTGAGAAATCCTCAGGGAGGAAGCATGCTGAAATATGCACTTTGGATATGTTTCTTTTTAAGAGAAGAGAGGAGCTTTTTCTATCACTTTAGGTTATTTTAAGGGAAAGTAAAAATGCTTTTGGAAACTTCACAAGCAAGCCATTCCATTCTCTCTTCCTTAGCATAGGCATTATCTGTGCCCTCATTAACAACAAGCAACTTGAGCAAAACTAACTTCAGAAGCCGTTTCTTAGCACTTGTCCATTCATTACATCTTTCATTCCTAGTCATAAATATTTGTTTAAAGAATATGCTTCCAAAATTTGAACTAGATCTCAAAGCTTAATATGTTATGAGCCTGTCCATCTTAGGAGGTTCTGCTAATACTGTATAGGCACCAAAATGCATTTCTCCCTCTACAGATGTGGAGCTGAAGCAGTACCTGCGGTATAAGTCAAAATGGCCCTGTAGAAATTGGTTTCCATGGGGGAATAAAAACCCACATCTGAGTATTGCTGTGTGTGCTGACACACTTTTGTGGGGGAGAAAAGTTATGAATCTCATGGTGTTTCTGATTGCTTCACAAATTCCCGTCCTTTAAGGTGAAAAATGGCCATTAGCCTCTCTGTCTCTCATGACTGTGTCACAGTATCTCTTTACCAGCGCAGCAAGGCATGTAACTTACGAGCTAGGAATAAGGACAAAATAAATCAGCCAGAATGAGAGCCCTGAGGTGTTCCTTCTTCTGCATCCTCAGAGGACAGTAGGAGTTTTGTGACTGCCCATCCAGCACTGGCAATGAGCTCACTCCTCTTCCAGCTCAGGCTTGGCTGCCTTGTTTTAGGTAGTCCTAGGAAGGGAGAGAGCACTACTCCTAGAAATTTTGCTTGTGAGAAGGTCATGAAGTTCAAAATGTTATCTTTAAAACCTCTTTAAATCTCTGAATCCTCATAAAGAAGAGCATTTTAATTTTGTTTTGTATTTTTTTTACTTGACTCTACATGGTTTACAGGCTTAGGAGAGCTAAAAGATCTTTTCTGCCTTTGGAGAAAGCTGTCCTCACTGCTGACAATTCAAAATGTTAGACTTATTCAACATATGTTATTTTCATGTCTAAGTAGATAGATAAGTTTCAGTGTGTGAGTGAGAAAGTCTGCTCTCATCCACCATTGAGTTTATGGAGGTGCATATTCTTGGACTAAGCTCCTCTTTTTCTTTTTTAAGGTACATACCCACAAACTTCACCATCTCAAGTTACAGAATCAAAACTGTGTTGAAACAGTTTGTCACAGGTTATACAGTCTTTAAGGGTAATATGCTGGATAATTGCAGAATCACAAAATCCCAGAATATTCTTAGTTGGAAAGAACCCACACAGATCATCAAATCGAACTCTTCAGTGAATGAGGGATTATAATGGATGATTTTCTCCAGACTTCATTGTAAATAAAGTTAACATCATAATCCAGAATATTCTTCCTTTACAATACCTCAAGAATTGGAAATAGAAATATGATCCCAGTCGTTGTGAAGCTGAAATTCATGTGAGATAGCTGGCAGTATCCTGCATCTTCCAGAAAGATTATCTTCTTCAGCCCTCAAGAGATCTGTTTCTTCTTTGTCTGGCCTGCTCCACCACTTTTTCCTGGTCACATTTCCTGCATAAAGGCTGCTCCTGTTGCCTCTCATTCTGGATCTCACTGAGCCATTTCTGAAAACAATTAACTTGAACATATGGTTGCAATGGTTCCCAGATCCCCTGCCTTCTGCCCACAGGAGCCCAGGTCCTGCAGGACCTGCCTGGGTGTCATGGTCTGAGCTACCTCAGCTGCACCACAGTCCCAAGTTTTTTGCTGTTCCCAAAAGAGGACATTTTACTAGTCCTGCTGAATTCAGTGGAGCTGGGATTTGGCAGCTGCTTGGTCCCCAGAACCTTGTGTCTGTAGGTATAAGGTCATTTATCATGGGCTCAGGCTGGACAGTCTCTTCTGTCAGATGGTCGGGAGCACAGGTTACATTGGTGATAAAGCGTGCAAGAGGACGAGTCCTCACCACCTTCCCCTTACTTGTAGGGACCCAGCCCCCCTCCATCTCTGCTGTCTGCTTCTGCATCTTCCCAGTCTTCCAGTCATTCCCTCAGGTCCCAAAGGCACTGACCCACTGTTTTATCTGAAAACTTCTAGTTGAAGATGTGCTCTGAGAAACAAGAGCATTCCTTTCCTTTGGGGTATATATTTCCCCCCTGCACATCTCATCGCAGTCTGATCTGTTTAAACATCAAAAGTACTTGTGTAAATATATACAACAAGGCTAAGTGATTAGAATAATCTAATGCAAATTTCAAAGACTCTGAGGAGATCTGAGAAATCAACACTGTCATAAGTTTCATTTCCACAGCATGAATGGAAATAATATTAGTAAAAACACAGTTTGTACTTCAAAGAAAAGCAGTGCTGAAATGCTAGTAAGTGAGAGGATTGCTGGAAGGTGGGGAGGGGAACATGGCAGGTGCGGGGTAAGCTCTTTCTCCAGTCGTAGATGCATTTTATTTGTTCATAAATGCCTTAAAAATGTAATAACCTCTCTGTGAGCAATGAGGCATTCTTTTCCATTAACTTTTGCCATATACTTTTTTCATGCATCCTCATTTGTCTCCTGAGCCTGACTTCAACTCCACAGACCAGCACTGCTCAGGGCATGGCCCCGGCCTCTCCTGGCAGCACCAGTGACAGCCACCACAAGGGCTGAAAATAAAAGCCATATAAAGACGTCCCAGGGAAGGGAAGCCTTCTCAAAGGCAGCACCCAGCCTCAGCCACCCTCCTCCCTGAGGCAAGGATCCCTCCCTCTTGGACAAAAGGGAACCTAGCAGGAAAGCAAAATATGGTGCACAGATGACTCAGGCAAGAAAACGCAGTGGAGGTACAGCCCCTACAGGTGTCTGGTATTTGCAGATCTTGTTCACAGTCTCAGCATCTGCTCTGTCCCCATCAGGTCCAGAAGTGGCACTGTGTCAGCCCCGCTGAAGGGCAGCGGAGGAGGAAGTCAAGGTGCGGGGGCATCATGTCTTCCATCTGATGGGGACATGAGAGAGCCTCGTCTAAACAGTCACTTCAGACCCAAACTCTGCCAAGGCTGCACAGCTTTGCCTGCCAGCAGCCAGTTCATGAAAAGCTCCTGGGCTCTGGAGCTGCCAGGGCAGGAGCAGCCCCCTTCCCATGACGGGCAGTGGCCCATCTGGTCCTTGAGCCAGGGCTGAGTCTTCCACTTCCTTTCCCTCCACTTCATCCACTGAGTCCTAGTGCAGCTTTGCTGCCCAAAGTGGTCATTTCCTCCATCACCATCACTTGCACTGCAAGTGGGCAGCTCCTCAGGGAGCTGATGGAGAGGTGGCACATCAAGGCTAGGAACATGTCTTATTTTTTCAATTCTGAGGACAGACATTTTCATGAGGAAAAAAAGGTACATTCAGTAAAAGGTGAACAGGTCAGAAATAAAAGCCTTTCCTTCAGAAATGCAAATCATTTGGATTGCTCTCACATCTCCAGGGCTCTAATGATCTAAAGCACTGTCTTTTTTGCTGTCTGCAAAGCAGCCATAGTTTGACCTTTGAAGGACAATTTCATTTCAAGTGACCTGGGGAAGCAATAAAAATGAAAAGACAAAATGGAAAGAAATATTTATTTGAACACTCATGGCACTATTTTTATTTGCATCATAGATATCATCAACCAGTTCTGTGTCATGCTTCCATTCCAAATTGCAATGTTGCACTATAGCAAGTGTGCTGTTTAAGGTCAATCATAAAATAGCTACAAGTACCATTTAAGCTTTTGCAATTACAGGAAAAACAAGAGAAAAGGTACTTTGTACTCCATCTGGAATTCTACTCACTCTGTACACAGTGTTAATAAAATAGAGCCGCAGCTCGGACCAGTGGTAATCAAAAGTCATTAACATCAGAAGCTGTTCAGTGGCCTGTATGAGATGTATTTTGTTGGTCTGAGCTCAGTGCCCATTAAACAGACATCTACATTACAGACAGAGCCATCGTGCCATTGGCAAGGAGCACTGTGACACGTCTTCTCACTTGAAGTCCCCCTTCGGAAGCAGGACTGACCACTTTTGAACACTGTAGGGTCCCTACTCCCCAGCACCACTCATGGTCATGGCCTCCTCCATGGTCCCTGAGGGCAGAGTGTGCATGTGCAGGGCTTTTGGGTAAGTAATAAAATGCAAATCAGAGCCAACAGAGAAAGCCGTGACTGATGTAAGAGCAGCAAGAAAAATCTCTCAGGCTGTCAGTCTCACGTGAAGGGAGGTGATACCTCTTCCTCTTCTGAACATCCAGAACCAGTCCCCACATGCAACTACAGCCAAAGGCATTGATGCAACAAGTAACACTGTGTGCCTGCAAAACACCTCTCTGAGTGTACAACATGCAGCACAGACAACCAGGGCTTTGCTATCTAACAGAACCCTGATCAATTAGAAGAAAAAAATTGATAAGCACGTGACTCTTCTCTGTCCTGTGACATTGCCCTGATCTGCCTGTGCTGTTTCTCCCATGAGATTACTGAATTCAGAGCATAATCCTGAGGCAGGACTCCCATACCACCCTTTCTGGTTTCTCCTGCTCTCTCTAAACCCGCACGGTGTTTGGCACAGGAGAGACATCATTTTTGATCCCTATGTTGCAGGATCACCATTTCTGAGGCACACAGGAACACGCTGCCAGCAGAGCATGCTGTAGCCCAGCTTTCAAGCCTCACTGGATCCATATGCTTCCAATGATCAGGATGATTTTTCCCCTGGTTTCTGCATGGCTATGATTTGTAGCTATCTCATCCACACAACCACGGCCATATGCTCTTGGGTACCAGCAGGAGCAAGAAAGAGAAGATCACAGTCTTCAGGGAGCTGTGTCCATTATCCCAGCTGCCACCACAACAGGACAGGGCTGGGGAGTTTCCACTTCTCCTGTTGAGACTCTCTACTCTTCTGTGACATGACATTTTACACTCAGATTTGTCCAGGTTGGAAATCGTATTTTGAGTCATTAAATCCCCCAGTCCTATCTCCAGTAATATGTTTCACAGAAAAATGTCTGGAAGGCCTTTTTTGCTGTGAAAATACAGTAATAAACTTTGCGTTTAAGGCTGTAAGGATCTAGAAATATGTATTCATTCATTGAGATGCTTTAAAAAGAGTAGAAAGCTAAGCAAGTGAAAATAAAGTAGGTCTGATTTATACAGTAATACAGTAAAAGGGCTGTGCAGGATAAAAGCAAACAATCATTTTATGTATGTTTATGCACATTAACTTTCTAAGTGATTATGCAGTCTCTAACATCTAGATTTTCATGGGGTTTTGTGATGCTTCAAAGGAATATACCAGCAAACAGACAAGTATAATTCTTTCATTTCAGTAGCAGTAAATGCATATTTTTTTCTTTCAGACACCGCCTCTTCTGTCAGTAGTACTTACATTTTTGTCTGCTTTTCTGCTGATAAAATTCTGCTAATGTCAACTATAGCAAACCTTCATGCTTGCTATATTTGTGAATAAGAAGGGAATAAGCACCACATTGAACAAATTAAAGTAAATCATTAAGGAATACATGGGGTTTTAGCCTGCTCAAAGAAAAGGTAAGTGGAAGGGCCTTTATATAACTCTTTCCCCCTTCTCAAAGGTAATATGTGGATGGTGTTATCTAAATAAAAGCTTATTTTTTGCCTTCATTTTTCCTTATGTGCTCTCAGAGGAAATTATATTGAAAAGGCTAAAGCCACTGACATTTTGGTGTTGTAAAAGTGAGAATGTAAGCTAGAAATTAATGGAAGTGTATCCCTAAGTATATGATCCATTAAGTTGTGTTGCAACCCTGAGAAATGAAGCATAGAGTATTTTTGTAAAATCAATATCCCACGGGGGTGAAAGCAAGATTAGGATCTTTCAATGCAACAGCCCAGTAAGTACCTAGGTATAAATACAAAATACCTCCGGTTTGCTTAAAGGAACTGCCCTGAATAAGTACCAATGCAGCTGAAGAAAACCCAGGGGCTCTAATCCCAGCCTGGATGTCTCCAGGCTGGTGTTCCCAATGCTCTGCACCTGCCAGTGGCAGCTCATTGGAGGGTAGGAATAGGACTTCCCATGCCTGGCCTGAGATGGATCTGAACTGGTGTTTTCAGGGCTGGTCAGCTGCAGCAGGTTTTCTTTTCAATAGGATGAAATAAAAAAAAAAAACAAATCTCCAAGGTAGTTCTTTACATTGCATACCTGAACCTTAAATACTGAGAGAAGCCAGGCATTAAAGAAGTGCCAGCTTCAAAAAGTTGTTGGCACTGACAGACGTGGCTATCAGTGGTGTTTTGTTGCTACAAGGGGGTTTTAACTGAAGCTGTTTCCCCTTGGTCTGCTGCCAGGGACAGCAGCAGAGGTCTCTGAGGAGCTAAGGAAGGCAAAGGAGCCTGGAGGAATTCCTTTGTGGCAGTGGCTACAGACCAAGAGAAACCTCTCAGCCATATGCATCTTTTATAGCCAAAAGCTTTGCAAACATTAAAAGCAGACAGCAGGCTGCTGAAAGGAAAGTCAACTCAATCCTCAAATACTCTTTTCACAGTATTCTGTCGTCAGGTTCTGCGAGGGGCAGGTGAGATGAAACACATCTGAAGACAGGTGCTTCTCCATTCTTCCCTCTGCACTTGGCATACTGGGATCTAAAAAACAGTGGAATTATGAAGCCACAATTGCCCAGCATAAGGGCTCTCTCCCCAGTATCAGCTCAAGCAAAGACAGAATCACAGAATGGGTCAGGAAGGGACCACAGTGAGTCATCTGATCCAACCTCCTTGCTCAAGCAGGGTCATCCCAGAGCACATGGCATGGGAATGTGCCCAGATGGTTCTTGAATATCTCCAGTGAGGGAGACTCCACACCCTCTCTAGTCAATCTATTCCAGTGATCAGTGCTCAGGAAAGAAGTTTTTTCCAGTGTTCAGGTAGAACTTCCAGTGCATCAGCTTCACCCCGTTGCCTCTTATTACTTGGCACCACAGAGATAAGGCCTGAGCAGGGGTTTTTCCTTGGTGAGGGGCCTTGTCCAAGCCCAGGAAGCAGTTTATGCAGGTTAGTGTGCCCAAGCCTGGGATTTCCCTGCTGACCCCTGTGCTAGAGCTGCAGCAACTCTGCTGCTTCCAATCCCTGTGCAACGCCATCCTGGAGCATGTGCATGTGGGTCCTGCACAGCATGGCTGGAGCTCACAGGGTGCAGCAAACACACTCTCCCAAGCAGCAGGTGCATGACTGCCACCTTGCTCAGGCTGCTCTAGGGGAAGCTTCAGCCTCTGCTGTAAATTGGTCAGGAAGACACAGTGTCAGACTTGCAACATCAGGCCAGATGTTAGAGATGCTGCCATCTCCACTGCACACTACCCTGCTTTGGGGCAGCAGCCTCATCTCAGACACACCCAGAGGTGCTTCAATCCACCTGGCCCAGGTGCTGCATTCTGCTGAGGCACCTTGGCTCAGGAAGCTGGGGCTCCTCCACTGCTTTAGGCTGGTTTTGACCACTTCCACAGCAAGATCAGGTTCCTCAGCAAAAGTTAAAACCACACATGTGAACCACACACTAACATAGTCCAGTTAGTACCTCCTGGGCAGTACAGGAGTTAAGCTGAAATTAGCAGGACACTGGTGTGACTGACAACCACATGCAGGAAGGAGAAGGGTCAGGGTCCCTGTAATGTCACAGACCGAAACTAACTCCATCTTTCCAGCTCTGTCACACCCTTTTTAAAGCAATGATTTTAAATTTTTCTTCTGGAAATGAAACAGATGCTTTTAATAAACAAGCAGAGCCCTTGGGTACTGCATCTTTTTAAACAGATGACAGTGTGAGCAGAAACCATCTCTCAGTGTGATAACTTTTGCCTTATCTCTAAAGTAACACATTTGCCTGATCAATCAAATATAAAAAATACAATTTAAAACAGCTGCATTTTGAGTTTCTGAAATTCATTACATCTTTAGACTGTTACTCTTATCCCCTAAGCTGCAATATAATTTTAGTTAATAACCTCCTCCTTCACCTTACCTTCTCCTTCACTTTACAGTATAGTAGCATTTCATTCCTTGCCTTTTAAAGAAATTGATTTGACTTTTTGACTGCTGAAGAGGTGGGAGATGGAGGACAGGACAACAGTGGAAAAGGAAAAGCTGAGTTTGTAGAGGAAACAGGATTGCTTTCATGTTTTGCTGTTCTTTCTGCGCATATAAAATTTAAGCAATGAGTAAACGTTCCCTGTCTGTGACTATGCAAAGTCTGCCTAAAGCAATTGCAGTAACTCACTTGCCACTTATATAGAATTCTCTGCTATATTAGTTTTATGCTGATAACTTTACTTTCCAGGCATATAAAAGGTAGGTAATTGAAATCACAAAGGCAGCTTAATACCTGAGCTATCATCACCTGAAACCAGATGAATACTGTGTTAGTTCTTTCAGCTGGACAGTGACATAGTTTATGTATCAGGTAACTGACTGTTCTGTGTGTAAAATGAAAAAGTGATAGATGGACCTTTTTTCCTGACAGTGCAAGTTCTATAATATTTAGAAGCACTAATTTAAGACCATCTGGTCAGAAGCTACTCCACTGATAAAGACACAATGGGATAAACCTGGAATCCAAATGTTTGGAGTAGTGGCATTAGTAAAAGCAGAGAATTTTACAAACTTTCTGGATCTTCAAAGTGTTATAGAATTCGGGTTTATTTATATGAAAAACTAGTGCTTTTGTAGCTTACAGGCACAGATGGAGAAACAGCTTTTACCATTTCAGCCATGATAGAATCTTTCATCATGGCTAACAAAATGCAAGAGTGAAATTAAAGACTTCTCTTTCCATGGCAGATATAAGAATGATGACCACAGATTTCTGGTGCAACCAGATCTCAGGATCAGTCTGAACCGACTGATAGCATGCAATTCCAGCACCTCAGAATATATTGCAGTAAACAGTAGACCTGGGAATTCCATCTCCTGGCACTTCTACTTCATCTTCCACACCTTCAAAAGGTATTCCTTCCATCGGTCAAGCATGACATTGGCTTCCTCTTCCCTGCAGAGTGTGGCTGTAGCAGCAAACAGTTGATCCAGTGTGCCATAAATTTCCAATTAAGACAGAGGTCTCAGGGTATGTGAAAGCTGAGTTTGGAAAAACTGTTTTCAGATTGGGCTCTTAGAAACAAGGTAAAGTATTTGATTGTTCATATCGTAACAATTGGTCTACAGCTGGTGAAACACAAGCCCAGCTTTACCCAGGTGGCCAAGAGGGCCAGTGGCATCCTGGCCTGGATCAGCAATAGAGTGGCCAGCAGGACCAGGGCAGGGATTGTCCCTCTGTGCTCAGCACTGGCGAGGCCACACCTCAAGTGCTGTGTGCAGTTCTGGCCCAGCACTACAACAAAGACACTGAGGTGCTGGAGTGTGTCCAGAGAAGGGCAGTGGAGCTGAGAAGGGAGCACAAGTCCTGTGAGTGGCAGCTGAGGGAGTTTGGGGGGTTTCTCTTGGAGAAGAGGCAGCCCAGGGGGGACCTTATCATTCTCTAGAACTCCCTGACAGGAGGCTGTGGCCAGGTGGGGGTCAGTCTCTTCCCCCAGGCAACAAGCAACAGGACAAGAGGAAATGGCCTCAAGCTGCACCAGGAATGGTTCAGGTTGGGTATCAGGAGGAATTTCTTCACAGAAAGTGTTGTTAAACACTGGAACGGGCCTCCCAGGGAGATGGTGCAATCACCAGCCCTGGAGGTGTTCATGAAACAGCTCACTCAGTGCCATGGTCTGGTTGACAAGGTCAAAGGTTGGACTCAATGATCTCAGAGGTCTTTTCCAACCTAATTAATTCTGTGATTCTGTGATTGCAAGTGGATACCTGTTATCTCAGCACATTTCTAACTGTCCCAAGATCAATTGCACAACTCTCATAATTTGACAGGAAATTACTGTTTGTTGATTTCCTACACTAAACACAGGCAATTTGACCTGAGTCTTCAGTGAGGGTTTTTTAAACTACAGCCACTAATTCAATATGTTTATTCATTAATTTTGAATCTCAAAAACTGGAGAGTCCTGTTGTCTGCAGAAAACCAAAGCACACAAACAGCTTTCTGTGCCAGTCTTTTTGTTCAGCTTCAGAATGAAATTGTGTGCTGTTAGCTTGGGTTTGCAAGCCTCTGAGCAGAGGCATTACTCGAGGGAGCACAGGCTCTTCAAGCAGCTGGAGCTTGTGCTCTTTGCCTTGGTTCTTGATTAGACTTGATTCTTTAGGCAGAAATGGTTCCCTGGAAACCAGCAAGGGGTGCTGGGCTGAGATTCCTGAGACAAGAATTCCCTCCTGCTGTTCCCAGCTGCTAGTCCTGGGTATATAGAAGTGAGTTGTACTTGGGCTCTCTGTCACCATACTGCAAAAGCAACTTCCAAGGCTTCATAGGTTTGATCCCACACACGAAATGGTCAGTATTAGTGACAGAAGGAGCACTAATATTGAGGAATAGGTCCCACAGACTCAGAACAAGTGGGAGACTATCCAAGGACAGTCCACAGGCTTCATTTCACTGGCACCCAGCCCATCCTAACACAGTTGTGGTTTGCTGGACTAGACATCAAGTCCTGCAGTTCAGTTGAACCTAATGGTGAGTGGGAAACAGTGGGGCTTTGGCAGCAGGGAAAAGGGCTGAAATTATGCTGAGCAAAGGACCACAAACCACAGAGAACTGTTCAGCTCCTGGGGAGCTGAAGGGCTACAAGAGACAAGTACAGGAAAAACAACCCTCAGGTTTATTAGTAATGTAGTTTGGCAGTAATCCATGTATTAGAACAAAATGCAGACACTAGACTTAGTCCAGTAAAGAACATGACAGATCATTTGGCTTTTGTTCTCACCTTAGGGTATTTCACCAAAGGACCTGAGTTTAGCTGGAAACAAAACACCGTGTCCTGCAACTTCACGGGTCAGATCACTGCTTGGGCTGACACTAATTCTCTGTCAGCTGCAGCAATGCCTGTCACCCCAGGGCACACTCTCCTGCTGGGCTGCAGCTTATGAGAGTAGCCATGGAGCAAGTGGGAAGACCTCTTAACTTTCTCTATAAACCTGGAAGCAAGTTATATGACAACCAAACATCTCCAAAAGGACAAAGACTTTCAGATATTTTTAAATGGTACTTAAGGGACTCTGGCTCATTTTCAATGTTAATAATCTGATATAGCAGTAATATATTTTTTTAATACCCAAGAAAAAATTACAATGCATAAAAGACCATGAGGTTATATTTCAGTTTTCTAGAAGCTCAGATAGTCATATTAATATATTATGAAGGCATTGTAGCAAGAGTGCTAGGATTTTAATGATAAAACATTCAGGGTCAGCAGAAAATATATATCATCGTCTGCAAATTCATTTTAGATATAATAAAATAGCATAGCATAGGAGATCTATCACATCTTAAATAGGATAAATGTTATTTATACTTCATGCTGCAACATTTTATCTTCTGAAGAAGCAGGAAAGTACAGCAGGATTCAGTATTTGATCTGCAAATATGCAGAGCGGCCACAGCAGCTCATCCAACATCAACAGTCCAGGGCTGCAGGAATTGCCATGTGTGAGAATGCTGGAGGCCAGCTGAGGAGAGAAGCCATGCACACCTGCCCCACATAGAGTCAGATGGGCCCTGCTGAAAGGGTGCAGGTGGGAGAGAGGTTATAACAGAGGGAGCAGGCAGTGAGTGAGCTGTGAGGCATCAAGGAGCTTTGGCCAGCCTGGAGTCACTTGACCTGTGGGTAAGTGACAGCTTGGATTTTTCTTCGAGGGAAATGTGATGGTCAGATGCAGCTGGTGGCAAGCAGAGGAAGGGGAAAGCTTGTGGCAGTGAGTGGTTTCCTTTGGGAGCGAGCCCTGGTGCTTGCAGGGGTGGCTACACAGGGTACAGCAGCTCTGACAGAGCCCAGGGAACAGTGGGAATCCATGCTCCAGCACCAGCAGGATGTTGGGCACAGGTCTGCCCTCGGCTGACTAAACCTTACTGACTTAAACCAAGGTCAGAAATGTTGCTTGCAGGAAAGACTTCTTAAGCTGTTAATTTGCTGATGACTTGTGAACTGTTGAACAAAAGAGTGTTTCTCTGAAGGTGCGATATGCTTAGATGGAACATGCTACATTTATGTTGGCCCTGTCTGTTCAGAAATGCTTTTGACAGTAGATCACAGCAGTGTTCTTGTGCAGTACTAGCAGGTAAATGCCAGGAGGGGATCTTTGAAATGCGTGTAACATCAAGAAAGTGGGGAGAATGTGGAAGGAATGCAATTGATTGTCTAACTTCTGAATTATTCTTAATGTTCCAAATCTGGTAGCAGTGGTTGTATGCACTAAATGCCTGGTAAGGAACTGCAGAGTGCTCTGCAGGAACTGTGAATGCTTTGGCAAAGAAAAGCCCCAGGGTTAAGCTCTGCATAATGCTTTCTTGGCCTGCACTACCAGACTTAAGAGAAAGGTGCTGAAAAAGCCAACTGTGAGCATATGGTGCTGTCCTCTGCATGCCCTTCCTTCAAAGTGCTCAGTACAGCTTTGTTGTTCAGCTCTAGATAGGGAAACATCTTTATTGAACTTCCTACATCATTTTCTTGCTTAAATCTGTCCTCAATCGATTATTATTTTTAATAAGGTAAAAATGGCAATAATGAGTTCTGTACAAGCTTGTGGACACATTCTGTTATTCCTGAGGAAGAAGCAGAGTGCAAATACTTTCTCATGGGATGCAGCTTTGCAGTAGTTGTTTTTCCAGGCAGGATGCATTTGGGTTTCTGCAGGCTTCCAAAGTAGTCTAGCAAAAGGTCATGTTTCAGTTGTTACCACCTTGAGCTGGCAAACCCTGTGAATTGGTCTTGACGTCCATGGTGAGGTCTTTGCACACCTCTCCTGATGGTGGGAAAATCTCAGAGGGGCTCATCCTTGTCTTTGCCATCAAAATAAGGTGCTGAATTTAAATCAGGCTGAAAGCATCCCAAGGGTTTATGTACCTGACTAGCAGGGATTCACTTTCAAAATAATCAGCCTCTTTCTCTATGCCAAAAAATAAAACAGTAGGAACAGCAACAGGCAACTATAGCAATAAAAGACTTGTATTACCTGTTAAAGAAATTGTGGTGGTTTGGCATTTTTGCACTCTAATAATTAAAAAAAAAAAAGTGGTTTTGTAATGTGAAAATCTACAACAGATGTGATGGAACATCAAGAGGAAAACATTACTTGGGCCCTGAGGCACTCAGTATTTCTCATTTCAGAAGGAAACCAAAGTGAATTTCAAATTACAGTCAAGTTTGGGAAACACTGTGGGAGAATCATAGGCTGCAGCAGTGAGGTTTAAAAGAATGCATAGAACACTTCAGCATACTTTAGTGTTGGAAAATAGCAGGAGTAGGGATAGCTACAGTAGGCTTTCTCATGCTTTCCAGTTCTTTCTCAACAAACCTGTATATCTGTAGTAGCTTAATTTGGTGAGACACAGAAATGCAATTTATTTTTTCCCTCTTCCATATTGAAGCATAGGCTTGTGAACCTACTGTTTGTTTAGCAAAGGGAAAACAGTGGCTTTTCCATGGATTGTTCTTCACATCTGTGACACAGTCTTGCTGATTTTTGTCCATCCTGCTTATGGAAGCTAAAAACTAGGCCCTGCTTCAAATTTCCCATGTGTAGTAGCCAATCACAGCACACATGATCTTAATGAAGGAGTGTCATAAAATGTTTAGTCTGGAGCTTCATGGCTAGGAGCTGGAGAGACCAAGCTGCAGAGGGCTGCTGCCAACTGGACTATTCACTGGCTGTGATTTTGTCAACTACTGTGTTTTCTATTTATGTACTTACAAAAAAGAGATGATAAAATTTGTCTGTGTCCTAAGTGCTTTGAGCTTTTAGCAAGTATTTATTAATTACATGAAGACTTTTGGGAGATGAGTAATTACATTTCTGCATCTTGTAGGATCTTATCTCTTCCTGCTTTAAGCAGCTTCATCTTTCAGTCTTGAGAGCTAGTGGAACTGCTGAAATGTAGCACAAATGTTTTCATGCTAATGGTTAATATATTCACCTCATGTTAAAAGCTTTGCTTCATCTTCCCCACTTCCACTTACGCTCATGTTGTGTTCCATAACATCCCCTGACATTTGAGATGAACTGTAGATACTGAAGATTATTGAATTGTTTCCACTTGGATAAATGGGAATTTTGCCATTAGCTCCTCTGGAAATAGGATCAGGACCTGGACAGAAGCACGTGATGTCTTGCAAGGCACACTAATATCTTTATGCATGAACAAATAGGACTCTGAGCACTTCTAAGTTTGTACTCTAGCTCTCTGTGACATGCCTGCTACTACTTTTTCAGCTGCTCAGTACATTATAATAATCTTCCCATTAGTTTTCTGGAAAGAAAACCAGCAATACTGTATTGATCAAAAGGCTCCCAGTCACAGGTGCTAAATTACACCTGAATATAAAGGACAATGTATTAAATCTACAGGAGCACCCAATGAACTCATAATAAGCTGGTACTGTCACCATAATAAACAAATGCAAGAAAAGAGCTTACAGAGGTGACCAAGGCTTTTTTTTTTTTAGGTTCTACAGGCACAGTAAATGTTGCTGTGATTTTAATTCAAGTCCTACTTAAGCTTTGTTTAAATGATCATCTCAGGGGTGAAAATCAAGGTCTTGGTTTCCTGGAGTATAACACGTAACTCCTCGGTATTCCTGGTTACATGTCAGAACTGTCCCTCTCTCAAATCAGAACTTCAACCAGGGACAGGATTTTCAAAGGAAATGTACACCAATGAAAAAAATGGAGCCAATATGATTTTGTCCCTGACCTGTTTTTCAATGAAGTCAGAATACATTGTTCATTTTCTATTCCATCCTGTTCCTGCAATTTACCTTAAGATAACCAAAATTAAGCACTTTCTCTGAAAGCAAGCTCAGAGGGCCTATCCCAAACAGAGCACCTGCTGTGAGCTGTACTGAATAAGCAGAGAAAATGCAACACATCACATACTATCTGGCCTGTGCTGCCACAGATTGACATGTTTGTCTGTTCCAGCCTGAATCCACCAGATTACTTTAAAGCAGCTTAAACTTGCCTGTTTTGACCCCTGGAAGGCCAGGCACTGCAGGGCTAATTCCTGATCCCAATTTCCAGACAGGCTGACAGCACAGGCATTTTCAGTGGTCTGAGCAGCAGCACAAAAGAAAAGCAAATAAATGTCCACTGAGTAGTGACCTTGCTAAATTACAGCAGGTACCTTGAGCATCTGCTGCAGGCACTGCTGTGGCCCTCACTTCCAATGTGCCATAGGAACACACATTAGCTCTGGAGTATTGATCTAGCAAGGATCAGTGCAAGGGCACTTCAATGAGAAAATGAATAATTCTTTACTCTGATTATGATGATTAATTCTGTTATGTCAGCAGCCTTTGGCACAGCCAGTGACAGCAGCAGATTTCAGAGGCGAAAAACCTAATTCAAGAGCCAAGAACCTTAAGGAGGGGTTTTGTGTGGTTAAGTAATAATATTAATAAATGACACACAAGCAGGTATAGTTTTATATATATGCAGAAACACGTGTACTTTCCTCAGTTCTGTGTAGGATTTGGTACTCATGTATCAGTGTTTTGCATTTGAAACATCAGCCATGGTTTAAAAACTGGCATTGTTACTAGAATTGACCAGCCACAGCTGAACTCAACGTGTAAGTTTTTGGACCACATGAAGCTGAGTAGAAATTCTCTCATAGGTGCCAATTTCACAAATAAATAATCAGTGTTGAACTGGCAGCTATCCCACTTCCTTCACTTCAAGTTTGGTTATGCAAAAGACTAATCAAGGCATCTCTCAGGTACATCATTTAAGATAAGCCTTTGCACATAATATTGGATCTTTCAGTGTTTGAAGGGGATTTGGCTTTCAGACAGTCCATTATCTTGTTTCCTCTCCAGCTCTGAAGGCATGCACTGACCAGTTGTGCCCCATTCTCCTATAGAGTTTCTGCCTCAGCTGCCATAAACAAGCTGTGCTCTTTGGCAGTTTGTTTTTGTCCTGGATGGATCCCAGCTCTTGTCTTTTATGCATTTGGTAGGAGGCGCGTTTAGGAGGAAAGTACCAAGACCAGGTTTTCCAACCTTGTTTTGCTAGGAAATGTTCATTTGGCAATCCTAACATCATTAAAAATTATTCTCAATAGGGTATGCTCTGCCAACACATGACCTTTAGCTGTTGAGAAACACCACAAAAGCAGGTAATGATATAATCAGTTCAGGTATTTGACATATAACAAAAAGGGCTCTCTTGCATTAAAGCATGGCATTTAGAAAGCTGGAATAACACTTTAGGTGGCTGCCCTTGTATCGTGACCTGTCTGCTGTAAAACATTTCCCTACAGAGGGAAAATAAATGCCATCACTTAGATCCATAGATGGGTAATTAACACGATCACTTTCGAATCAGAACCACTGCAAACACTTCTGCAGGTGTCACCTTCTCAGCTCAAAGATGCTGATCACTTGCCTTGTACTGGCAGGCTTGCACAGAACAGTATTTCAACCCAGCATTTTGAACCCCCCATGTCTTCTCATCTTCTCAGTTCATGTATGACATTGTTTCCTATCTGATTTTTTTTAACCATATGCAAGGAAAAGAGTTGAAGGCTAGGTACAGAAGAAACCAGTCTCCTTTTCATCTAATTGCTTTACAGATTCTTGTGGCAGAGACGGTACCAACATTTTATTTCCATAAAAGTTTTGATTATCTGGGGTGCCTTTATAGTGACTATATATAGCCACACCAAATAATATCTAATAATAAAAATGCTGAAAAGGTGATGTGCAAATACACAGAGAACTACATTGATCTGCCATACTGACATCAACAAGGAAGTCATTTCAGTGTCAATTTACACTTTGTATACAACCTGCTATTCAAGGGAGATCAATATTTATGACAGTTCATTAGAGAATGCAGTTGACTTTTATTGTGCAGACCAAAAAAAAATGCAGTCACCAACCCACCACTGCATTGATGTTTGAAATCAGTTAACAAAATTATTGTAAAAAATAACTTAATTTCTGATGGGCAAATAGAAGCAAGTTCTACAGCTTTACCACATTCCTATGTTGATAGGAGAAAATGGCATTCAACCATTATACTCAGTAACTCAAGGACAAAACCATTATGTTGTTTAGGGCAATAAAAATATTCTGATTTTCTCCCTCAGTCCCAAACCCAACATCAGTTCATCTACAGGAAAAATGTCCCTTGGAGTTACTGCAGAAGTCCCCCACTCTTTACTCTCTAACTCTGATATGTAAGTACCTGATAGAGCTATCCTACTGGCATGTACACAACTCAGTGAAGCATTGCTTGGCTCCTTCCAAATATTTTTAGCGTGCCAGCATACTAAGCTTAATCTTCTGATTCCTCATAATGTGCATACCCACTAGCATAGGTCCTTCCTAAATTCAAATTGCTGAATACATCTGTGGCCTCAGAATCTGAATCCTTCCCTCGCTCATCATTGTCATCTTCATCATCATCTTCTGCTTCATCCTCATCAAATTCATCGTCACGGTCACCTGCATCCCCAGTCTTGCTGGAGGAAAGGTTTTTCCAGTAGGCATCATAACCAGAAGCTCCATCTGCATCTTCTCCTCCAGTCTGTCGGCCAAACTTCAAAGAGCGTGCTGCAGGCAAAGAAAAATCATCACGTTCCCAGCAATCCAACATTTAATTTTTATCTTGATTTCACTACCTGAAGAGCAGTTTAAATAGTCAACTATTTTTCATTTTTTCCACAACTGAAATCTCAAACTCAACAAAAGCTTTCACTCTCTTGGAATCAATTAGTGGTTAGGAATGAGACTGCTCAATTCCAGAACTCAGAAACATGAAGTTTTTCTCAAAACAAATGAAGCAAACCCGTGCAAAACAATTGAACGTAACCAGACTAAATTTACTCAGTGCACCAAGGCAGAAATTAGTCACTAATAGCACTTGTATGGCTTGTTAGCTAGAGAAACTGGCTTACTTGACATGCTCAGATCCTTTGTCTGCTGAGTTTCGTGGCCACATTTAGGGCAAGGAGGCTTTTTTCCTTTTTCCTGCTTGAAAACCTTACTTCGCACATGATCATCACAGAAGCAAGCCTGTGTGTTGAAGGGAGAATACAAAGGCCAAATGTTTTAATCATAGAAGCACATTCTTCAGCAAAAATGTGTCTAACAGCAGCAGGGTTTTCTGGCTGGGATTAAAATTTAATGAGGTCTGTCTTGTGGTGGACGTGGGGTCTGTGCGCAGAGGAACCACTCTGTGTTTAATATGGTTCCAGGTTCTGGGAAAGAGGCTGTATAGAAGTGCCAGTAAACAAGCACGGAAAGGAACATACTCTAGAGTTGGATTGCAGTGCTGCCCACAAGGAGCCTGGCAAACTGGGTTTTGTGTTGACAAGCTTAAATAAACATAATGAGATGCATGCCAGAACGTAACTGTGCAGGGGCCTGAAGGCAAGAATTAGAGATGGAAAGTTTGCATGCTGAGCACCAGGGTGCACTGAAAATACCTGGAAAAAGGAACAATTTGGAACAGGCCATTGATGCCATGGGAGAGTGCAGTGAAAAGATATGGAGGGTAAGAAAAGTTAGAGCAGGCAATGAACCAGCACCTGGAGATATCTGGGCAATGCTGATGATGAAGCAGGTGGAACTTTTTACACCAAATTACTTCTGAGTGTGTAAAACCATACACCTGATGTCAACAAATGAGCCTGTTCACATGTAAAACTGGATTAGCTGTGCCTTTAGATGCAGCAATTTCTGGTCAGATCATCACCTGACTGTTTAAAAGAACAATTTTTCTAATTGTTGTAGTTCCACAATGGGTCAAAGCATATTCCAAAGCCTTGGATTCTGCTCAAGACCAAGGGTTTATTTTGTTGTTTTGGTCTTTTTTAAAGCCCCAACATGTTGCAGGCCCAACTTTAACAGGGCTGGGCAACAATCACCTCACACTGTCTTGTGGTTAACAGGCAAGCACAGATAAAAGACCTTTTGTCTCCCAAAGGTCTGACCCCAGGCTGCAAGAACTAATACAAAGTATGAATTTCCTTTTAATCATGGAGAGGAAGACATGACAAGGCCTGGTGCCAGCCTTGGAGGCCAAGGAGAACGAGCCTAAAATCAGCTCCTCACAACTGTCTTTACCTTACAACGCAGGCAGGAATGCTGGCCCAGCCTGTTACAGGAGACACCTGTTGGAGAAAAGCAGTAAGACAAATTCAGTACTTGGAAACTGCAGGCCTGTCAGTGTTTTTAAAACCCTGTAAAAACATGCAATAGCATCATTGAGGCATTTATTTTTAATTTCATGACACAACTGCACTCTGGCAATGAATCAGTCATTTTACCTCACAGTACCATTTTACTAAAATTTTTTCAACTCTAAACCTCATTATGAGACAAAAAATGAGATTTCAAGAAGGGAAAAACATTTCACTATTTCTTGAGCTTCCAAACTTTTAAAACCTGAAGTTTCAGAACCATTTTAGTATTAAGCTTTCATCTTGCTTTTCCTTTTGTCACAACATTCAAAAGAAGGAGTGCTAGAGATGTAAGAACACTTTAAGCTTGCAAACTTCCAAACCTAGAAAAGTTGTTACATTCTGTATTTTCTGTCATATTGTCTGGAAATGTACTTGACTGCACAAAACTTCATAAAAGAGTCTCTCTGTGTTAAAGAACCGGAGCTGGCACATGAAGTGTAAAGAGCAGAATCAGTGTTCAAAATTTAACTTGTCTTGAGCATCAAATTGGTTTTTTTGTTCCACTAGAGGGTGTACAGTAAAGGTAAACACTAAGGAATTGGCAGCAACACGAAGTTTGGTGAATAGTTACTCCTCGAGAAGCAGTAATATACACTTCACCAGTTTCCATGAAAGTACTTTTCCTCCTTGCCTAACCCCAGACAGCAGTTTTTGAATCTGAAGTAATAAATATCACAAGTTCTCCACATGAGGAGGACAGACATGGGATTTAGAGCTCTGACATGTGTTTAAAGATGGAACTAGAAATGCTGATGCATATATATAGCCCACTGTAATAACTGTGAAAAGGCTACTAGCGTGAGATTTTCCTCTCAGGCAACTGCTTGTTGTGAGGCTGAAACCATAAAAAACTGTACTTCTTGTAGAGAAGCCCATGGTAAAAACAAGAGAAACTTCTTGCTCTAAATGAACTGAGAAAAGACTATTTTAGAAGTGGCAAATTGACTGAAAGTTCAAAGTGTTGTCTTTTTGTGTTGTCAGTGAGAAAGGGACAGGTGGGGAGAGGAGAGGTGTTCTGAAAGTTTTGTTCTGTTTTTTTTGTCTTTTTAGGTCTGTTCATTAACTTTCTTTATATTCTTTAAAGTATGAGCCTGCTTTGCCTACTCCTAATCCTTATCTCACAGGCAAATTGGGTAAATTTTGGTAAATGTATTGACGTTTGGCCAAAAACTCAGATTGGTGAACTCAAACCACTACACGAAATTGGTGTTTCTGCCCGGTTTCAAACTTCAACCCGCAATAGCCACGAGACACCAAACACAGTGAAAACCCTCAAAAAGCTCTCTCTATTCAGGGTATGATATCACCCTGATATCAGCCTGATATTAAGTGATCTGTGAAAGGAGAGCTTCCAACAATCATTGAAAAAACATTCTTGTGGAACAGTTGTTGGTGCTTGAATATTGCTTTGTAGGAAGATATTCTGGCAGAATACATTAAGGGAAGCTAAGCAAGGCTTAAAAAATAGTTGGCTAGGAACAAAAGTATGGGAGATGAAAAGGAGATAAGAGATGTCTAAAGACAATGATGAAAACACTGAAATCACAAATATTTTGGACCAGGAGAAAGCAATTAGGACAAGAGATTAGTCAGTTCAAAGGAAAACAGCCTTATGATAAAGAGTACCTTGAATTTCTACAATAGTAGTCAAAATACATCCTTGTCTTGTGATAAACCAAATTGTATTTAACGGTGGGTAGGCAAGAAATACTGCTAGAAAAATTTAGTTATTTCAAATATGCATAGTCTTGGCTTGTTTTGTTTTGTTGTTGCCTTTTTTTAACTTCCCTTGAAGTCTCCCTGTTTCAGCCAGAGATGAGTAGTAGGTGAGCAAAGTTGGGCATGAACATCATGTCCTCTTTCAAATACCAGTTTCAGTTTTGTCCACACAATTAATCAAAGTTCAAAAGGACATAAAGTGTTCAGCTACCTGTTCTTTATTCAGAAAGACTGAACATGTATCAGCATTTGATACATTACTGACACACATGTCCACTGTCCACTGGTCAGTGAGGAAAAGAGCACTGAAATCATGCTCTGGTACTATTTTCGTCACTTCCTTCTGTGCTCACCCTGTCTCACTGAGTCGGATGATGACTGCTGGCTCACAGCCTTCCTCAGGACTTAAGCTGCTGCTAACCTTTCACCAGCACACAGGCCTTCCACAGCAACCTGGGAAACTTTTAGCCAGATTAAGACAGGTGGCATTGTTTAAGGCAGCTGTTTTCCAGGAGGAAGAGGTATCTAGAACTAGCTCATCACTGGGTCGGAAGACTGGAAGACAGCTCCTTCTGCCTGCAGAGCTTTGTGGAGTGAAAAAGCAGCATCAGCAGTTCCGGTTGTTTCGCTGCAGTCCTGGCCACTGCCAACTGGCAACTGCAACTTTGGAGAATACTGGCTCCTGCAAGGGCAGCTTCCTATGGGAGGCCTGTAAGAGCCCGGCAATAAAACAACTGCCATGGAGGAAGGTCCACGAAAGAGAAACAAATTCTAGTCTGGATAACTGGATGTCAAAAGCCAGTACATAGGAAACAGGCCCTTCCCTTCAGTGGTGACAAAATCTACTTGGGAAAGGTGATGGAGAGTATTCCAGAGAACAGAGGAAGCAAGTAGAGTCTGCTTGGCTGTGGTGAAAGGGACTATGAACAACCAACTTACATTTAAATGTCTCTGCTTCCAGAACTTGGCAGCTGGCTTGATGTTCGAACTGATCATCTTCACAGAGGAAATCATGGCAAAAAGAGCAAGCGAATATTCTGCCTCCTGAAAGATTTATCAAAGCAAAATAATCAACAATGGGCACAGGCATCAAGTCCTGCTCTGCAAACAATTTAGGCAGCAGTTCTGACTGAAGACCAGTTCTCCCTTCTGTCACAAATGCTTCGAAGTCCTAAATTAGACAGTGCCATCCTTTTTTACACTGAAAAATACCTCCTATCCTACAATATAAGACAGCATAACTATAAAGCAAGTATTAATTCTAGTACTTAATTTTAATTTGACAGTAGCATTAACTAATTTTCTTCAATCAGATCACACTCTCATCAAGTCTTCTCCTTTCACCTCTGATACACACCTGAAATAAACACTTTAAAGGATTCCACAAATGGAGACCAGTATGGTTTCCTAAGTAACTGGGAATCCAAATACCTGTGCTATGCAGAAGAATGGAGTGAGAATGGCAGAAAACTGTGTAGGCAATTTGATGCAGTGCTTAATTATGTGAATAATTAAGCTGATAGAACCATTGTCATTTAGATTACATAATCATCCCCAAATTGAGCACTGTATGTTCTTCAGCAGGTCACTTACTTTCCCCACTGCATAATGTCTATTTTTAAAACAGGGAGAATCCTTGCTTTGAACAAACATACTGCAGGGACTAATCAGTGAAGACTAAAAAGGCTATCTAAGCATATAGGTGCACTAACTTAAGCAGTGTAAGGAAAGGAGTGTAATTTGTATTTTCTTATTTTTAAATGTGAGCAACCTACCATGGTCCCAGACACTTCTTTCACACTCAACGCATTCTGCATCTGCCAGAGGGCACATACATGCATGGGTGCTGAGACACTTCCTCCCGTGACACACCCAGGCTTCACAGAAATCACAGATTGCACCCTGCAATCACAGCAAGATCTCATCTTAGGACTTCTGCAATACCAAGACACAGACTTATCCCATAATCCTCAATGTATCCTGGTATCCATTCTCTCAGCGGGCTCATTTTGGTTGAGTGAGAGAGCATTGAACCAAACCTCTGTTCTGACCAAGCTGCTCCACAGTTTGTGTTTGTTTGTTATTCATTTCTGCAGGATTAAGTATGATGCAAATGAATTTGGTTATCTATCTCAATTCACTTTTTACATTTCTTATCACACATTTTGCACACAGAAACTTGTGTCCTCCAGTTGAAACCTGGCATCCATAAATGATAACAATGTTCTGTCAAAAATGAAATTTCAAAAAAGACCTGAAAAACGCACCTAGACTCTTACAGCTGGAATTACTCCTTTGGATTTTAAATTTTGCTGTATTAGAGCACAAGCTCTGCAGAGAGCAAAGACCAAATAACTCATTAGAAGTAAGTTAGACTCTCTAACTTTTATTTTGATTAAACTACAAGGTCTCCATATCAGCTATCCTCAACTGTAGCATTTAAGAGGACTTCTCAGCCCATAGGTAACTAACCACCATGTGCATTACATGCACACAAAGTTAAGAAAACAATGATGAATCCAAATTTAACTGTTGATGCAATCACTCTTGCATCAGTGAAGGCATGGCATGAGTTCAGCATGTAAAGGCTGGCTGTGTTACTGAGAACAGCTGACGGCCAGCTGCAGGCAGAAACAGGACAGAGGTTTAGTCCATTTAATCCAGAGGCTGTGACAGGTCACACCTTCCTTTTCAGAATGCAGACACTAACTTGTTCTTCGAAGAACAAAACTTCAAAGGCCTGAAGCTATGATTATCTCTAATTAAGAGCCCAAATGAGGGGTTTTGCTCATTAAAATTCCCCTCTAATGGAACAGATTCCTCTCTGTGGTACTGATGATCTCTGCAGTACTAAGACAACAGCAACAAAAGTCTGCGGGTTTCTGCAGAATAATCCTACATTTTAATGAAGGCTGAGAATTGTCTATGGGGCACATTAAGGGTCCAGTGCAATTCGTGCATGTGCTTAGGGCCTACCACCAACACAGATCCATTAGCATCCAGGACATGTGCTTGAGTTTGCAGGAGCTAAATCTAAAAATGAAAAATTTGGGGGTTTCAGTATAAGGGAAAAATCAGTTTCTTACAGAAAAGCGAGGGAAAAAAGCAAACTTGGCATGGTACACGCTATCATTCCATAAATCTGTTTTATCTTTTTCCAGAAGATTTGCACAGAATATCCTCATGGTGCAAAAAGGGCTGTAATTTTGTATACATACCACCATAGCTAGTCCAGTGCTGTACACACCAGCATGTTTTATAACACAGTCTGAAGACTTCATCATGCATTTGGTTTTTCCTGTTTAAAATAAAAAGGCAAGCAACCATAAGAAAACT
The DNA here is from genome assembly GCA_013400955.1 of Drymodes brunneopygia. Taxonomy (NCBI): domain Eukaryota; kingdom Metazoa; phylum Chordata; class Aves; order Passeriformes; family Petroicidae; genus Drymodes; species Drymodes brunneopygia. The sequence goes on from VZTZ01012602.1 coordinate 737,222, forward strand.
ATGTAAAATTAAAAAAAAAAAAAAGTAGCATGCATGTTCATGTAAGAACAGCACTTCAACTAAATGCTTGTGCTTCACCATAAATCTAGGTAAAAATAATGCAAACAAAGATGTTTGCATTATTGCTGCATTCTGCAACCCACCTTCACACCTCCCTTAGGTTAAATTAATTATTGTCTGTTTTCAGTCAAGTCTCTTGCCCCTGTACAGGGATAATAAGACAATGTATTGGTCTTGCTCTGTGTTTTGAGGCATTGGCAAAAATTTCAAATGTCAAAACAAAGAACAAAACTAAGGTCAAAGTCCAGCAATGACACCTTAAAGAGTCATGTTTAAAATTGCTGCAAGTTCTGTCCCACCATAAAAGCAGCTGAGCTGGGCAGTGAGAGGAGGCATCACTGGGTATGGAGCACTGGAACAGAGCTACCTTGCTCCCATCCCTCACGGGCTCCTCTAAGAAAAATGTTGTTGGTTTATAGTCCCCAAATGCCTGACTATGCATCAGACAGCTCTAATGGTCTTTCTTTGGAAAACCCTGGGTCTCAATATAGTATGGTTGTTGACAGGGATGTTTTTCCTCTAGAAACATACTCCAGATTAAGATAAATTCAACACACAGATATGTACCACAAGATAGAGAGCATGTTTTTAGTATTTCACTGCATGGTAACAGAAGGGATACTTATTAAGGGTGACACACTGCCCCTGCACACTAACAGCCGGGCCTCCAGAAATGCTCAGTATCTGCAGGTCACAACAAAGGCACTGAAAGCTGCACGTCAGCAGCTCTGAGAGTCCAACTCCAAAACAGCCAAACTGCTTAATGACAAATTGAAAATCTGCAGTGATGTGTTGAAACAGTGGAACAACAAAATTCACCTCAGTATGAAATGAATATCAACATCTCCTGAAAGCAAGCAGCTGTTTAAAAACAAAGGGCATTTTAGGCTGATTCAGAGCAGTTCTGTCACTAGGAGTCCTTCTCTTCTAATTTCAAAGCATCAGCCCTCTAGCCCACATAAATAACAGGAGTTGCATATCACATTACAACCCCATGCAAGGTGAATAATATATTGTTGCTTTAATTGATATTGAATTGATCAGCAATCATATAATCCCTAAAAAAGCAGTATTTACTGGAGCCTTGCTAGCAGTCAGAGCATTTTTAGTTTTGCTGCTGTTATGAAACAATGCTCCACATGGTGAATCTACAGAAACAATCAGATCTCTAACCTAAAAGGAAATGAGTTTTTCCAAAGGAGACAAGCCATGAACCAGGCTTGCAAACCTCTGGGGGTTAGAGACATATACACTGATCAAACAAGATCACTTCTCAAGGAGGATATTCACAGCAGATTCAAAAGAACCTGCTCCACATCACAGATGTAGTTTAAGATAAAGCTACTGTAACACAGGTACTGAGAGTTTAACACCACAAACAGGACTGAGGACAGCTTGTTTTCATTCATTATTTCTACTCACCACATTGTGCACAAATGGGCAATTTCTGAACAGAATTACAGAAGTAACAAAAAGCTCTATTCTTCTGTCGTCTAGGCACATGGAGGGGAAAAAAACAAAAAGAAAGTATTAAGCTTTACAAGAAAGTATTAAAAAAAAAGACCTGTAAAATGTCTGAAACAAATATTAAACCACTGGTTTTAGAAGGGTAAAAATTCTTACCTTTGGCACTTATCACATTCCTAAAGAGAAGAAATAAAACAATGGTAATTATTTTCATTCTAGGTAAAATATATAAAATTTACAAACCTCCAGAGGGAGTTACAATTAGGATCGAAACCTTTTAATCAACATTCTGCCTGGTGCACTGGTAACCTTAAATATAAAGGAAGGATAGTAGGAAGAATCACATTCTAGAGGCATTAAATGCAGTCAAGGTATTATCGCTGGGTTTCCATAATTGAAAATTAGGTATTTTAATATAGAATACTTTAGGTTAATTTACCATTGAAGCATTACAAGGATGTTTGGCCAAGTCTATGTTGGCTCGTGAAGCCCTTATCTGCTTCTCACGTTCCCGACGGTTCTCAGCTTTCTTACGAGCACCAGTCTTTTTTTTAGGCATATTTCACTATCTGTGGGGGAAAAAATAGGGATGGAATGAAAGCACATACACGGATACACGTGACACATCCAGCACTAAACTTGGATCTTACAGTTCCTGCATTAACTGTGCTTCATCTCCAATCATCTCCTTGTCTGAAAGTTCTTTTGAAATGCAGAATAAGGGGACAATCCACTGGGAAGAGCCATGTGATGAACCATGAAGAATCTTGTAGTCTGGAAAATTTTGCTGTCCTGAACCTTGTGTTTAACTATCTTTGAAGTGTTATGCCTTAAAAAAATGAAACTATTACATTTGTAGGTTTGTTTGTGATGGACCTCTGGTTTTGGTTTGCCTTGCCTGTTTTAATAAGAATCTGTAAGGACAGTTGCAGCATCCACAGGCAGTCAATTCTAGCAGCTTCAACTTGGAAGAAAAATTAGTATCTTCATTCAAAAGGTCTTATAAACCAAAGAAACCTAACTTTGCAGAACACAGAAATATATTGTCCTGACCAGATACTAAGATTTGCTTTTGATAGCGCACATAAATCAGTTTTCTTACCCTGTAGCATTTTGCACCCCGTTTAAATCGCATCAGTGTCATATTTTGTAGTCAAAATTATATTGCTGTGCTGCCTGCTGGCAACTGTCATTATTCTAGAGTGTGACATTTCTGACACTGGGAGTACAATATCAGGCTCCATGATAATTTTCAAACCACTCAAATGCTGATTTAACAACAGAATCTAATGGTTAGCACTTATACCTTGACTTCTTCACATTCCCTCATAATGGAAAGCACCAAAATGATAAACTGTTTTCATGAAAAGCACTGCCCCAGTGCCTACTGAGGACACAGATTACGAGAAATTTTAGATGACAGTTTTCAAAAAGTCACACTAAATTAAGTAACAACAGAACTGCAATGTCAGGTCCTTTTAGCAAAGCTGTTGAGTGAATCCATGCTTTCAACCACCATCCAATAATAACAACAGATCCTACAGATCAATATTCTTATCACTCTTCCCCTCTGAGCTTTCTTTTGTCTGTTGTTTTCTTCCTGAGTTCAAATTTTGAAAGAAATTTACCATCTTTGTAATTTTTGGACTAGAGTTTAACAATGTTACTATTCCAGAAAGCATGACAGCATAAACCTTCAATTCCCTTCAAATCAGAATTATCACCTCTTTTGAAAACACTAGTTAGTATTCCAATGCCTCTGCAGTGTGTTCTACCTCCACTTTTGGCAGAGTTACCAACTGCTCAGGCAGGACAGACCCAGTGGAATCTGTCTGCCGTCCAGCTCCCCTGAGGGGTGTGTGAGAGAGAAAAGTGCATCTGGAGGACATAAAATAAGAGGCTGTAGGTCCATGCCTGGTTCCCTCCTCAGCCCCAGAGGGTACAACTGTGCTGCCCTACAGAGCACTGGAGCTGCTGAACGGGGAGCATTCTGCAGGAGGGTTGTTTTTCCATTTGAAGTTTCCTACTCAGGAGTGAAATGCTGTGCCTGGGTCACAGCAGCAGCTGTGGGACTGAGCATGACTCTCCAGCTCAATGGCTGATGCTGTGGCACAAGGAAGCAGAGTTCAGATATTGGGAGACTGTGTAGGAATGAGGTGAACAGTTCAAAGGAAAAGCCCTAAAACGTGTTATGTGAGTATTGGGTCCCTAGCACTGTGTTCCATTCTGTAAATTTTCACCTCCTGTTGCTCTCCTGCTGCATTATTTGATAAGGCAACCACAGGCAAAGACCACAGATTTCCCACCACAGCTCCAAAGACTGCTGGTGGATTTTAACTGGTGGTTGTGCTATGTGAGGTGCATTAACAATGCCTGGCATCTAAGTTCTGCTGAAGCCACAGCTTCCTGTCCTTGGTGAGGTCCCAAAGACACAGCCTGACTGCACCAGCAGGCTCCTGGATCTTCTGTGCTGAGCAGGACAGTGCCTTGCCTCATTATCTGGTGGTACGCTGCCCACCCTGCTGTCACAGACATGGGGAACAGCTGGAACCAGCTGTTCATTGGGGGCAGGGAACTGGGGCCACCCTTGTCAGGCCACAGTACCAACAGCCAGAAGAGGCTTGCCGTATTTCAAGGTTTCTTGCGCTTGACCATGAAACAGCTTCCACCCCATGCCTATTCAAAACCTGTTTCACCACTCGTACAAAATTACAATTAAAAATAAAAAAAAACAACTGTACTAACAGTAGTTCATACTTTAAAGGATCATAGACTGAACGCCCTAACAACGCAAAAATCATTTTCCAAGCACTTGCGATGCCCATGACTTACTTCATCTTTTGGAAGCAAGGTGGCTAAAAACTGCACTGTGGGCCCGCAGCATCTCGGGCTGCTATGCTGTAAGTGCCCAGGTGTGCGGGGGGCTCCTCAGGTGCCCATTCCCTCCTCAGGAGCGGCACCTTGTCCCGCCGGGAGCAGGACGAGACCCGCTCCGCGGCTCGGAGGCAAAGTGCCGACAGCAGGGCTGCTTTTCGCGTGTGCACGCACACTGCCGGCGTTCAGCTTTCAGCGCTTTCCCCCATCTTCAGCATTTTCGGCCCCCAAACCGCGCCGCATCGCGCTGTCAACCTGGATCGCCGCGCTTCGCCTCTCCCGGCGCTCGGCTGTGGACAAGCCGGCCACCGCTGCGCTTCCTCGGGCACAGGAGCCGCAAGGGCCCGGAACCGAGACCCGCAGCACCTGTAGCCCGGCCCCTTTGAGGCACCGCCGCCCCTTCAGCACCCCGGGCCCATTCCCGTTCCCATTCCCGTTCCCCTTCCCATTTCCATTCCCACTCCCACCTGACTCACCGCTCCCACCTGGCTCGGGCGGCTGCGCGGAAGCCGGAAGCCCTGGTGCGCCGCTGGTGCTCTGCCCGCCCGGCCCGCGCCGCCCGGCGGGAACGTTCCGGGCACGATTGTGCCCCATTCCCGTCCCGGAGCTTTTCCCTCAGGAAAGGGCTTTTCCAGGATATTTGCGCTGTATTACTGCTCAGGGCATGGCCCCTCCGCAAATTCTGTTTGCTTTCGAGGCAATTGCACCTCAGCTCTCACTTGGCAACAGACCGAATTGTGGGCACAGTAATTGCAACGATTAGTTGTGATTGTAATTGGCACCTGAAAAGTTATCTCTGAAATCTTTCATCTGTGGCTTGAGCTGTTTTTAAAATGAAGTATTGATTAGTCTAAATGGTAGGAGCACAATGTAGCTTAAAAAGGGAAATTATACCCGTGCTACAAAAAAACCCTGCACACAGCTCTATCCCATCTGAGGTTATGCAAGTCACTGTCACGGATGGATATTGCCTAGAAAATCCTCTGTGAAAATAATTAGAAGATGTATTGTATATGGAAGATGAGGGCATGGATTGCATTCCAGAGTATTCCGTGGTCTTTTGCCTATGAAGGGTTTGACACATATTTCTTGTAAGTAAGATCTGGGGCATTGCTTTGTGTGATTTGATTGATTCACTCGCGTGAGGCCTTGTGTTGCTTCACGTTGTTCTTGGTCACGTAAATTCTCCCTGAAAGTTGGCTGCTGGTTATGGAATGTGATTTTTGCTTCAGGAGAGACACAGGTTTCCATGGGCCATCATCGCCTGTCCAGGAAGACACTCCTTACTTCTGTGAGGCTCTCCCACAACAATTTGTTTGCTTGTCGTGCTTTTCCTTCAAGACATGATCTTCACAGCAGGTTAGTGGGATACACAGAAAACAGCATTATTGTTTAGCGACAAAAAATTCATGGTGGTCGCTTAACTGGACACTTCTTTGTGAGAAAGTGTGTGGAGAAGTAATTTTTAATTATTGTCAGTAGCCATGGCCACACTGTTTAACTAAAAACCCATGTAGAAAATACCATCTTTTCTGAGGTGTTAGAGGGGGTTTTTGTGTAAGTCTCACTTTTCTAAATAAATGTCATTAATCACCAATATTCTTGTATTGTGCTTGTGACCATTATGGTCTGTTTTAGGCAGCCATGAATGCAAGAACCCAATGAGGATAAATGTTACAGCGTTGAAAAAAAAATACAAACAGAAAGTTTTAATTTATTTTATAGTCATTATCCTAGTGATACCTGAAAGATAGGCCAGAAATAAATCCTCACAGACCGAGGTCTATAGAGCAAGTGTTTGTTTATTGCAGCTGTGGTGGTGAGGGGGATTGCTCCTCCTGACTCACCCACCCTTGCCAAGTGTTGTGGTACATTTATACAATCATACAGTATATTATGTTATATACAGTGTACAGTAAATTATGCTTAATGTTGTCTATGTCATTACAGCATCACTGCATACGCGCCGGAAATAATTAACATAGGATGATCTCATGGTTATTGGATAACTTTTTGTACTGTGCTTGTGCTTTCCCAATTCAGGGGTCTTTGAGGGTCTTTGATGAAGGCTTCTAAAGTCTTCTTCACACTTGAACTTTTTAACTTTGTCTTCGATGCATGCATAGTTAGGGTGTTCCTTGGTCCATCTGGTCTTAACCAGTCTAAATTCTTTGTTTTGTGGCTAATTGGCTTGCACTTGCCAATTTCTCATTAGTGCTGCACTTACCTGAAACCATACACCTGGTGAGTTTTTTTCTCTCCTTTTGTCTATTCAGCATTTAAGCAACTGGTTAACCATATACTGGCCATTACATTGTATAAAAAAGTTATTCATATCAGGTTATATATAGGTATCAAAAGTTATTATTCAGGTTATGTAAGTATAAGGTTAAAAGCTATGATTCAGGCTACGTAAGTAAAAACTATAATTCTGTCTATATAAGTATAAAAAGTTATGCTTCAGGTTATATTGATAAGAAGTCATGATTTAGGTTATATTGATATTAGGTTACATAGATATAACTCAAGCTAAATAAACACCTTGTAACTGTAATCTAGGTTATGTAGGCATCACTAGTCAGCTAATCTGCTCTCATCAATGAATGGAGCTGTTGATGATAGGACTGTTATACATACACAGATGTGACTGGGCATTTTTACATAAACTCATGAATGAAAAAGAAGGAGAAATCTAGAAAAACCCCAAGGAGATATGTAGACAATAAGAGCTTTATCTTAGTTTTATTTTACCCTGTAAAACAGTATCTGCCTCGAATGTGTTCCGGAAACCACCCTCTAGATGGCAGGAGTTTGTCACTTCACTCATGAACAGTAAAACAGTAATACATCTTATTTTCAGAATAGAGTGGCCTAGGGCTGCAATACAACTGAAATTAAAAAAAGAATTAAATGAGAATAGTCAATTTAGAGCTTACAGAATTTCCATTAGCAGTACTGCACAAGTCTCTGGGGAGTTGATGCAGACTTGTTTCAAAGAAAATGCAGGAAGTAACCAGAGTCAGCCTCATTTTTAGAGGTGTTTCAGTTACGTTTGCGAGAGGAGCAGTGGAAGGACAGTGAGTGTGTCTGAGCTGTTATCATTCCATGTTACCCTACAGAGGATCAGAACTGTCATGTCTTTGCTTAATGCCTACTGTCTGGCTGGCCCAGACGACAGGACAGGACTCTGTGAGGGCCACCCTACACTGCCTGGAAAAGGTATTTGTCTAGTCAAGAGCTTTCAAGACAGCACATTTGTTGGTGACTGTCTTAACCCTTAGCTGAGCTACCTGCAGAGGACACTAGAGAGAAAAGTGAAAATCACTTCTGTAGACTAAATGATGCAATGACAGCAGAGCTCTTGGTCTTCCCACACTAAAGCAGCATTCACTGGTTTTCTCCCCTGTTCCACTCTGCTGTGTCATCATGCATCTCATAAAGTTAGTTTTACCTGTACAAAGAGCCAGAGAATGCTAATGATTCAGACTCTCTCAAAAATAAATGGATGTCTTGGATACAGAACAATGAAACTTTGAGCAATATCTTTCCACCTTGCTCTCTTTTTTGTTCATCTTTCAGAGTCATGTGGCAAGGCAGAGCAGTGGCACTGTGGATTACATACTGATTGCTAGTCAGATATGTATTTTTAAGGCAGCAAATTCACAGTTGAAATGGGAATAATTCAGCAAAAGAGTGTTGCAAACAGTTGTCTGAGGGAAGGTGGACTTGCTTTTTCCAGTGGCAGAGCTGTGTAGTGCAATAGCAGCACCATGTGCCAGCTCACATGGACACTGACCATCTTCAGTCTTCACATCTTCACTTCTTCCTCTGCTCATCTCATAAAAATTCTTCTTTTGCTGTGAGGGCACGTTTCAGAAATGGACATTTATTTATTCCTTAAGCTACTCATGTAATAACAAAGGATTCATGCCTTCTCATTTCTACCACTGAAAATTATTGAGATCAGAAATGAAAATCAGGAAATCAGATGTGTGCACAGCCTCTATCAGAATGGCAATATTCTGGGGCAGATAAGACTCTGATATGCAGTGTCACTGGACTATGCTGGATGACAATGAAATATTTTTACTGCTTTTTTGGGTGGTATCTCAGTCCCTTTAAAGATATAAGAAAGCATACTGTTGCTCAGCTTGAAAAAAATACTGACCTGAGTGTTATAATGTATTTTTAATTGAATGAACTGAGATTTATTTTTCTCTAAATAATTTGCTTGTTCTGATCTAATTAAACCTCTGTTACCTACCTGCCTATTACCATAATTATCTTCATTATTGGAATGTCTCCTTGCAGCATTCAATGTTTGCCTCCCTGGGGATTGCATTATAAAATAGGTGCAGCATATACCTTTCTAAATGACCTTTGAAAAGGCATACATCAAATTTAATTTGTTTTTAAATCCTGGCCTTGCAGCAAATGACCTTAAAAGTCATGTCAATATTTGTTTGATGAAAGGTAATTTTGTCTGAAGACATTTATACTTGCTGATTTAACTACATAAAGAAATGGGAAACAAAGAAAATAACTTGAGGCAAAAATCTTTACTGACATCTACTGAATTGGCATTTTCAAATATAATATTTTAAAATAGGCCTCCTAGAATTAGATGTTGTAAAGATTTTTTGTGTATGTTTTCTTTTCCCCCCTGCTATTTTACCTGATGCTTGCAGTCATTAATCTTAGCCCTGGAAAATCATTCTCCAAGAAATTTCTATATGGTTATTTTGTCCGGTCAATGTGTGTGGAATGTATCAAGAGGGAAAAGAAGACAGATAAGAGATAAAACAAAAAGAGAAATTTTGCTGTTAAATGATTAGAGTCTTGATTCAGGGAGCTCACTGAGTTGTCAACATCTTTATTAAAATCTATTAATCTTTCCTATGATATTCAAGTTGTATTTTTTCACATTTCTTCCATGACTTCAACAAAATACTGAACAGCATTTTTATCATGGTATCTTAGTGGGACTTTTTAATTTTGTTTTTGAGATGAAAGATATGCAGTAAAGCTAATACTGGAATTTATGTGCACAATTAATGTGCCATCCTATGTTAATTACCATATAGTAATTAAGATTGCTGGGGTGAGGGGATAGTGCAAGACTAATCAGTTACTCATTTTGTAACAAAGGGGGGAGCTATAATTTTTTTGTTATGAAGAAAGAACTTGTTGTCTGGTGGCAAGTTATTAGTATTGTTTTTCCATGATGAAATTGCAGTATCATAAATTACCTTGTTTCCCCTCCCTCTGATCCCATCAAAAGGCTGGCATATACTGATATATTTGCTGCACAGGTGACACTGGGAGGCTTTGTTTGTGAAGAGGAGGAGGGAGATGCCTGATAAATGGCAGCACCTGTGTGACAGAAATGAAAAAGGTAAAAAGAAAAAAAATCAAGGTCAGACAGGGGATGACTGATGACAAGAATTTGGTGCTGGAGGCTTGTCAGGTGGAAGTGGCAGAGGAGAATGAAAAATGTGAATGTTTTAATTGGTCACAGGATATGACAGTAATTCACACAGGTGATCACAAGGCTGCCAAGGTGATCAGGAAACTGAGAAGCCAGTCCCATGGGAGGAGGCCGAAAGGATGTGCTGTATCTGGCAAAATGAAAGGTTAGAATGGGAGAGTGAGGTTTCTATCAGTGAACTGAGTTAGGGGGGTGAGCAAAATGCCTATTCTGGCACAAGGGCAAATGGGTATGAAATTTTACAGCCTGGGGCCACATGGGGGGAGAGAGAGAGAACAGTGGGAGAGTGTCAAGGTTCAGGGGATGCAGTTTTGTGATGTATGAAGAGAGCTGACACAGTTAATCTGGAGAAGGGAAGGCTGAGAAGATCTAATTGCTGTCTTCGAGGACCTAAAGGAAATTTATAGAGAAGACAGAGCCAGGCTCTTCTCAAGGGTAGCCAGTGACAACATGACAGGCAAGAGTCACAAGCTGCAGCAAGAGGAATCACAACTGATATACAGAAAAAAATTCTTTGAAGCGAGAGTGGTTAAGCAATGGAAAATCTGTGCTGCAGCCCCAAGCATTGATATCAAGAAACTCTCTTGTGTTTAGAATGGGTATTATTAAAATAACACAATGAATTACATAGGAAGGGATCTCTAGAGGTCACCTATCAGTCTCCTGATCAAAGTTTCCACATCAAATAAGGCTGGCCAAGGCCTTGTCTAGCTGAATCTTAAATGTTGCCATGGATGGGGATTGCACAACTTCTCTGGACTCCCTTTTCCCAGGATTAACAACCCCGCCTGCAACGATTCTGAATAGGTCTCTCCTACTGATTTCAAAGGCAGTTGGACTATGTTCTAGATGAGGTAGAATATTTGTTTGTCTCATTTTTCTGAAATATCCGTTCTAACAAATTCAACATTTCAGCTGTTCTGTGTTTTTCTTCTGTTATCGAGCTGTGTGACGTGTTCCTCTTTGGTGTCACTTCTTATCTAGACAGCAATTTTTCTCCTTTAATTATGGCTTTTCCTTGTTCAGTAGAAATCGTTTATAGAAATCTTATGCAAATACGAACTGAATGGCTTTCCTGTCTAATTACAGCTCCATTTAGATGACATTAATATCAGTGGCACTGAGCACTGGCTGAATTAAATACTGAATTTATTCAGCTAATGAAAGCTGAAGGACAGATCATTTGTTTTATTGCATACAACATGGGTGGCTTAGCTGTTGATTCTGAAAACTGAAAGAGAATTTTTGCATCAAGTGTTCTCTTCCCTGACATTGTAAGGAGCTCTCTCTTATCTCTTTCACAAAATTCCCATCTTATTTGGCCTCGCCGTGTTTTGGAAAAACATTGTGGATAAAGAACAGGATTGCGCTCAGTGTAGCCTAGCATTGTGCAGGAATTCATCATATATTGAATTTCACAGTGTAGGTGATGTAATACCTGTATTATAAACAAGATGTTTGAATTAAGGCAATCAAGTGTCACATCAGATGCTTATGGCACTATGAAAAATGACACTTGGAACCATTTCTAGGCATGGATATCAGTCTTCAGTTTTCTGATTGATTTAGAAAACCCATTTGTTTATGTTCCACTACTGTTATTTCATATTCTGAAAATAGTTTCTGTTCATTCTCATTTTGTTATATTAGATTTCATTTATAGTCCAAAGTTGTAATAACAGTTCTATTGCTTCTCAAGAACCTGTACATTTAGACTTATTGAAATGTCACTATAAATAGTCATGTGCTCACCATGTTCACTAAACTCCTTTTTTATATTTATTGTGGAGTAATGAATCTGTAGTCCTACTCTGAGCTAGAGCTTATCCACTGGTGATGTATTGTGAAATGCATTTCCATTTTTATAGTAGGTGTTTGAAGCATAGTGCTGTTAAAAAGCTGAGCAAAAGCCTTTTTGATGGAATATGAGGGGGAATTGTAGAATTTGTTCCAATTATTTTATTGTATTTACATAGCATTTAAAATGCTAGTGAAAACTGCAACACTGTTGTACTCAAGGACAAGAGAAAAAGCAAGCAGTTTCTGAAAACAGCATTCTGGGCTGTGAGCTGGTTTCTTTGCTCATTTTTACTAGGTTATATCTCTTTTTGACAAGATAGAGTTGTGCAGTCTCTGCACTGAGTGTGTGTCTGATGGGTCACTGGAAGCATCAAGGTGTTTGAGGAGTTGTTTGTTTTACTGTGTTTCTTGTTGGTGTCATGCCTCTGGGCAGACTGTTGCCATCTGCAGCTAGGATGTGGCTATGTATTTTATTTGAAGGTAAATATTTGTCTGCAAGGGCCTTGAGGCTATGAATTGGCAATTTGCATGATGATGAGTGAAGTTAGAAAGGAATAACTTTTGGTCACTGCCTGCTTCTCTTGGTCTGACCCACTCTGAGCTTGAAGACCTTCCAGGCATCCTACAAAAGCTAGTTGTGTAACAGATTTGGGATAGAAGATGGATGGGATGCCCCTGGCAACCAGTGTGTTTCCAGAGCATTTTCATTTGTATCATTACTCAGGTGAAGTAAAATGTTGCTTGCATTTGTTCTTTGCAAGTGACTGCGTGGTGGAGTTTATTTGCATAGTGGTATTTTTGTCACTGGTCAGTTAATTTTAAATCTAATTGGTTTTCAGAGAGCTCAGACCTTTTAAATGAGCTCACTGTTTTCCTATGTTAAATCCAGCTAAAACAGCCTAGAATTAACTGGAGCACTCGCCTAGAAAGGAAAGGCTTCACAGCCCGTTACTGATCCCCTGAGCCATCTCATCCCCTGTACTGTCATGTAATGTTTGTTTAATGTAAAATTTCCATATAAAGCCAAACAAAATAAAACCCAAAATGCAGAACAGCAGCTCTTTGCCTTTCAGATATTAAAATGTGAAGGTAGTAAAAATGAGATTTCCTTTCATAAGTGCATTAGTGACCTTAGGGGGGCCCTCAGCAGGGAAATGCCACAGAGGTGAGAAAAGGCTCAGCTCCAAGGAGAAGGTGGATGAGGCTCTTTTGGCACCATGGGCTGAAGTCACTGAGGAGTTTTGTTTTCAGCTTCAAGGGCGAGGAGGCCCTTGTGGGAACCTGCGAGGATTTCCAAAATCAGTGCTCTGGGCCAGGCTGTCAGTGTGCATGTTACCAAGTAAATCCAGGCAGGAGTGTGTCACTGTGTGACTGGGGATTGCTGTGCATAAGGGAGCACGTCATTCTGTGAGTCACTGAGGATTTCTGTGCATGAGTGACTGTTTCTCTGCTCAAATATGAATAAATAACATTCAGAGCCTCCAGTCATTCTAAAAAGGTTTAATCAAGGCTATCAAATAACTGAATTGTCAAAAAGCATCACTTGCTGAATTTATTCATGAGGTTTTAGAGACTAAAGTAAATTCAGCATCCCAGCAGTTTGTCCTGGGTCTTTTAAAATTCCCAGAAAGATCAAAGGAAGACCTCTAATTAAGATCTCTGGAAATGTGAAGCCCAAATGGGATCACTTGTGTGAAAGGTGGAAGTGATGTGTTCAGAGTCCTGTGCACATTTCCCCTCTTGTGGCGTGCTTTCAAGCTCAGCAAGTGCCTCTGCAGCCACTTGTGGATCTGTCGAGTTTTGCACAGCACCAGGTGTTGACTGCAACATTCATCCATCAGTGAGCTGGCAATGAGGAAAGAGCATGTAAAATGGGAAAGGCAGCCTGAAAATACTTGCTGAAGGTGCTGGGAAGAAGGCACGAGAGAGAATTTCAGAGCTCCCTCACTGAGCATAAGGTAAAGTAACACGTTTTCACATGGGCCTGCTGAGTCTAGCACTTTGAGCAAGACACTCACCTGGGCTGCCCCTGTGCCCCACTGCCCCCAGTGTCACCCTGGCCTTACCCTACCTCTGCCCCATGCTGGCTGCTGAGGGAGCATTTGTGTCACAGCCCCCTCCACTTGCAGGTCTGTCCTTTCATCTCAATCTCTCAGATGCTGCCATGCCCCCACCACCATGGTGTGGCACAAACAAAGGCAAATGAGGTGAGTGGCCCCTTCTGTGGATGGATATAAAGACATTCCAAGAAGGCTATGACATTACCAGAGCTCTTCTAAAAGGCTATTCTTTTCACCACGAAGTTGGTGAGCCAGTCTGAGTTTGACCTTGAGAAGATTTTGAACAGAATGGGGCAATGGTCCTTGTTAGGGAGTGGTGCAATTTCATCATTTCACAGTTGGACTGGCGCAAGCATGAGGAGTCTCAGGGAATATCTGTGCCCTGCATCTCATAAAGAGCAGTGGAAGCACTGGAAAGGTGTTCTGAAAGAAAGCTAGAGAATTTACACATTCTTCCCTCTGATTAGCCCAATCTGCCATTACATCAGACTTCCTTGGATTCAGCTTCAACAGTTGCTCTTCAGCCTGGTGCTGATCTCACCAAAATGGGTGGGCATCTAGCAGATAGCATTGTTTGCATCTGAGGTGAAGTGGATGTAAAGTTTGGAGTGATTTTTTAATTGCTGATATTTTACCCTTGCTATATAGCAATGCCCACCAAAGGCTTACAACAAATGCAGTGTGACACAGCCCATATAAGAACAGAGCTGGAGCCGAGGTGGTAAAATAAAAGCAGCTCTTGAAAGCTAGTCAAATGTTATCCTCAGAGAGTTTGTTTCCCTATCTCTGTTATGCAGCTGCATCTCCTGTGGAGCAGTTGCAACTCATAAATAGGAAGCGGGAGTACCAGAGAAATCCTTGGGAAAGAAGGATACAGAGATAAATGCAGGCAAACATGAAATACAATTATCCAGCTTGGAAATGGGTTGCTACACAGTTCTTATTGCCTTTCCTTTGTGGAATTTTGCTGATACAGACTTTCCACTTTCATCCTGTGATAGAAGATGGCTAGTAGTAGTCTCATACACATTAGTAGCTCTCAAAATCTTTTGTTCATTATGAACTGAAAGACAACATCCTTGCTGCCTACTCAATCACTGATGGGCAAGGCTGTGAGGTTTTCCGTGGTGGAGGCTCTTGTTGGCAATCGATGGATAAGCAAAGCCTCTGGGTAATCCTGGAGTGTCCCCCCTGTGTCTGGCTCTTACCGGGCAGGCTGCAAGGGTGTCCTGCCTGGGCAGCTGCTGGAGCTGGTGGTGGCTGTTACATGTCCATCCTGGTTTCTCTCCTGAGCTTGTGGGAGTTTACTATGACCTTATTTTTGGTCCTTGGAGATACATCCTTGCTCCAGCCCTTGGTCCTGACAAATGGACAAGGACCTTGGGATAAGCTGAGATGGGTTGCACAGCTTAAGGTTAGCACTTCAATCCCCTCTCAGCCCACACATCACAAGACTGTAGTCCCTAGTCCCTTGTTGGTCAGGCCTGTTGGCCTCCACACCTCATCTTTTTACTGTGTTTTTGGCACTTGCCTTTCCTGTTGCATTTTTTCATACCTTTCATGCTGATTTCAGAGCTGCTTCCTACAAACTGGAGAAGAAGTAAAATTGCAGTCCTTATTATGCCAGAAATTCAAATTGCTAAATATCTCAGTATTATTTTGCTTTGAAATAGGAGCTCGTTCAACAGAAGTGAGCAAAATGAAACTGTGAGAGGAGGGGGATCAGGAGGGAAGAGAAGTCCCAAGAATATTCTAGGTGGTTTAGTGCAGTATGGCTGTAACACGTTCCCTGGTGTAGTTATGCCTGTAAAACTGAATAGTGCAGGAAAAGCTTATATAGCTTAAAGAGAGAACCCCAAATATGCTTTTTGGCTCCTTATCTGGCCATCTGCAGGGAATCAGCAGTCGGAACAGATAAGCTGAGAGAAGATAGCACAAATAATTACTACATACAGCTACAAGAAAGGCAGTAACTTTGGGTGGGATGTGTTGGGGCTGAAATGCTGGGTTGAAATCATGAGCAGAGAAATTTGGGGAAAGGAGATTTCCATGAACTCAGATGGGATCAAGGTTTTGTATGAAGTTTGTGAATAAAAAGAAGTGAAAATTCTTTCATCAATTTTTTTGCATTTCATGAAAGTTGCAGGGTATGTTGAACTTTGAGCTTCCTAAAAGGGCCTGGATTCACTACTGACTGCCCAGTTGTGCTGGATTCATCTGTCTGGCTATAAAATATCTGATTTAGCAGACTAATGAAAGCTGGCATACTGGTGTAACCTGTGGGCATTAATTAATAGAATATCTGTGCATAGGCATAATATTAGTTAGCAGACAATGTTCATTTGATGGAAGATATGAAATCTTACATTAAGGCTAATATTTGGTGTAAGAATTAAAAGAGCTTTGCCTGCATAAAGTATGTTGCAATTTTCATGGGAAGTACAATAGAGATGTAAAACAAACACTGTTGGTTTTTTTACTCTACAAAAAGTAGCCATAATAAGTTAAAAAATTTTAGTTGGTATACTTTTATCACTTTTCTCTAGATACAACATAAAAATGGCTTTTGTCAGGCCTAGTAATATAGTTAGAATATTCAGATTAGTTGAACATTGGACTATGATTCATGTAGTATAAAAAAATAACTTTCTACATGAGCAAAAAGTCACTTATTTGGTAGAGCTACTCAGTATATTGCAGTGTCCAAGTGTTAGCCACAGGACTTGTATGCAATTATTAAGAATATTTAACGTATGTTGTCTTTATTCCCCCAACATAATTCTTTTTTCAGTTTGACTGTTTTGCTAATGTTAATTAACAGCAATGCTGGTAAGAAAAAGTGAGATGAGGACAGTAGTGGATAAAACGTGAAGTAAATATTTATTGTGGGATTCTTTATTTAAGAATTAATTTAAAGTATGGTGACAAATATACTCTATAGCTAGAAAACTGGCTATAATATAATATATCCATTAAATCATTGAATTGGGTTTCTTTCCTTTTGCAGTATTTGTCCTGCAAGCTTTTAGTATTTCAATAAATTGTAGCTGCTTATGAGGACAGCCTGCCACTGGTGCTTAATTGAATGCTCCTGGATTGTTAGGTTTGATCTGTGATGAGGTTTCCATGGTGATATCCACAGATGATACTATGGCCACTACAAAAACTTCTTTGTGCTGATGTGACTCTCAAGTGCCTGTCTAGCTGAGGATGAAATCCCAGCTCAGCTAAAAATCAGTAGGAGTTTTCTGTTGACTTCAGTGAATTTGGTGTTGTCTCTGTTGTGACTGGGCCTGGAAACTGCTCTGGAATCATACAGGTCCCAAGTGAAGGCAGTCTGCAGTCAAGATAAAACTTCTGGTTTAAACTGTTCACTATGCTGCTTGAAACCGAGTGGAATTTGCTGGCATTCAAACCCACTCCCAGACTGACCATGCCTCCACATTAAAAAAGTTACGCAAGCCATTTCCCTCACAACTTAAGCCCTCCGGGATAATTGGATTCCGTTGCATGGAAGCCCTTAGAATGGAGTGGGATGGCATGGCATAAGGGCTCATGAAAATACAGAAGATGGTTCTCTTTCAAAGAGCTTGTATCTGGACATGGATGGGCTTCTGAGAAAGAGTGGGAAAAAAGGAAAGGAGAATTGGCAGTGATCAGAGCAAATCAGTTGCCTGGCTACATTGAGATTGATATGTTGCCAGTTGAATAATTGACAGTGGTTTTAAGGGAGCTTTTGAAGGAAGACAAAAGAATTTGCTCTTCTGTGTACAGCAGGTGGAAGAAAGCGTGGCAGTGCTTTTTGGGAATTGAGTGGGCAAAGGGTGGCACAGTGGGTAAGGATGCAGCAGTGGCAAACTTGAGAGGGATTGCAGTGCGCATTTTAAGGGGAAGTTGGAGGCAAATGTATGGCATAAACAATAAGGAAGAGCTAGTGGATGAATATAAAGAAAAGGAGGAAAAAAGATAAGATGATGATGATTTCATTTTAACAGTAGTCTGAATTGTCTTAAACATTTGATCACCGTCATTGTCTTAAACATTTGATCAACATTTGGCAAGTGCCAGGACAAGACAAAAGGAAGCTGATGAGATGGATGAAGGAAGCTGCACGAGACAGCTGAAGTTCCTGTTAGGACATGAGATAGGTTCCCAGATAAGACTTTTAACATGCAAGTGGGATTAAGAAAGTCTACCATTTTCAAGAGATAATGTGAAAAGAAGTAGCAAGTTTTAGAAGTAATCAGGGTAAGAGAATCTTTGGAGTATAAAGCAGTTTTCAAACTTTTCTACCTCCTTATTCCAGTGAGACAGTCTTGGATCAGATAAGAGTAGAAAAGAAGCATTTTTATAATATTTCAACTGGTGTTTTTAAGTTGAGAACAGGACAAGGGACAAGATTGATTGTTGAAGGTCAAATGATCTCTTAAGGAAGGATGTGAGCTGTGATTTTTACTATCTCTTCTTTTGGACTGATAAGTTGTTATTTCTCCTAGCAAGGAAAATGTCACAAATAATATCCCCTTCCTTGCTCCTTGTGTTGAACTATGAGCATGTGGAAAGGTTCAAGAAAGAAATTTAAGGAAAGTGAGCAAAGATGTATTGATAGATATTTTTAAAAATCACATTGAATTTACAACAGAATGTGGGGTTTTTTTAAGGAAGAAAGCAAAGCAATCTCAGTTGTGTCAGTTTTATGTTCAGTTCTGTAACTCCTGAAAATACTGAGTAAATCCAGTACACTTGTGAAGACAATTTTCCTCCTAGACTGCACAGAAAGGGTTCTCATGGAGCAAGGATGACCTCTTGTGGTTGATTCTCTGGTAGAGATTCAGGCTTGGCCCATGTCTAAAGGAGTTTGGATCTTTATTAAATGAAGGAGAGTCACAACATACACTAGCTATTCCTATATCAGTCCTTTATTTAAGTGGGGAGTATGAACATACTGTCAGAGAGTGTGATTTTGCCTCCTTGCTGGAATTTCACTCATGTTGAGGTTAATGTTCCAAGCTGAAACGGGGCTTTCTTTTTTTTTAGTAATCCATAAAAATGGGGGAAAAAAGCAAATAAACTTTGGGTAATTAAAGCCTTTCAGGTAAATGTTCCTATCAGTCTAAATGGGTACAACCCAGAAGTTGTGACACTGTGCTGGTATACAGTAAAGTACCATATTTTCACTGTTTATACTGACTGAGGTAGAGATTTAATATTCTGCATCAGCTGGATAAAAATGTATTTCTGTAATGTCTTGCTTGTAAGTAATCTAATTTGCTTTCACACTGGCTGTTATTTTAAATACTTTGTGCTGACAATGTTCTTTTAAAGTTGCCACCACCTCTTCTCACGTAAAAACTTGTATTATTTAAGATTGCATTGTTTACGTTTAACCATGGTCTGGAAATTCAAAATCTATTGCTTGTGCACTTGGGAGAGGAAACAATTTTTCCTTTGTGGAACATCAAAATCTTTGCTAGACCTCCTTTGTGCCTCTGCTAGGTAGTGCAGAATGCTGTGAAATGTGATGTGCAAGAAGCCCTCAGTGCCTGTGGACAGACCTAAAGTTTGTTGTTCTCTTTGGGTATGTGTTGCCAACGTTATTGTAAAGTCTGTATCTTGAAGATTGGGAAGTCAATACAAAAAAAATTTCTAATCTTAATATATCAGTGAAGCAGCACATCTAATCTTCTCAGTAACCTTGGGAAGAAAGGCTAGAAACAGAGAGACTTCATTACCATGAGATGTCATTGTAACTGAGACTCTTGGAAAACTCAGAGACTGCAGTGTGAGGTGTTTCAGGCCGTGTTTTTCTGATGGTTGATGGTAGCACAAAGCAAAGATCTTGTGCTTCGGTATCTAAACCAGTCATTTCTGGCAGGCGGTGCAGCATGAGCTGGAGGCAGTGATGGGAGGACAAATCAAGTGCTTCCTTATGCTGAAGGGTTGGCTACTGTCATGGTTTCACACTGGCCAAATTCCAGGCATCCACAAAAGCCATTTGCTCACCCTCCCCTGCCATAGCTGGGCAGAAGAGGAAAACAGATAACAATGGGTTCATGAGTTGAGATAAGGACAGGGAGAAAACAGTCCAAGGGCAAAACAGGTTCAACTTAGAGGTACAAAGTGAATTTATTACTAACAGAGTCAGAGGAAGATAATAAGAAGAAAAATAAGCTGTTAAAAAACACCCTTTTTTCCCCAACCCCTCCCTCCTTCCCACAGACAGTGCAGGGAGGCAGGGTATGGGTATTTGGTCAGTTCACCATTTGAGGTTTTCTTCCACTGCTCTGGGAGAGGAGTCCTTCCCCAGTGAGACCGTGGGGTCCCTCCCACAGGAGACAGTTCTTCAAGAACCTCTCCAGTGTGGGTCCAGTCTCACGAGCAGCAGCCATACCGCACCTGCTGCAACGTGAATTCCTCCCATGGGCAGACAGTCCTCTGTCTCAGTTTGAAAGGCAGGTGTCTGCTAAGGAAGGCAGGAGCCTCCCTTGGAATGGAAAATGTAAACCCTTTCCCTAAGAATTATTATAAATTTGAAATCAAGGGGCTCTCAGGCAAAGATATGAGAATAGGAATAACAGTTCTTTACTAATATCTACAACAAAGCTAACAAATAACAACAACTCTGGCATTAACCACACACAGAACCAGAGAACCAGTGGCAGCCTGCTCGGCCTCAGGCACCTTTCCCTTTTGGTGCAGTTCCAATCACAGCCTGCAGGGGGTGCCGGTGGCTCTTGGTGGGCAGGGTGGGTGCGATGGTTCCTCCATGGCTGCAGGGGGCGCTCTGGGTGCGATGGTTCCTCCATGGCTGCAGGGGGCGCTCTGGGTGCGATGGTTCCTCCATGGCTGCAGGGGG
>VZTZ01012602.1:758250-769635 GCA_013400955.1 Drymodes brunneopygia
GGGCTGCAGGGGCACAGCTGCTTCACCATGGTCATCACCACGGCCTGCAGAGGAATCTCAGCTCTGGCACCTGGAGCATCTCCTGCCCCTCCTTCTCCACTGACCTTGGTGTCTTGTTGCTTTCCTCACATGTACTCGCCTACTCCTCTTCTCCAGCTAGAAGAAAAGAAACTGTGCACTTTGTTTTGATTTTCTTCTTAAATGTGTTATCACAGAGGCATTACCAACCTCTCTCATTGGCCCAGGCTTGGCCAGCAGCATGTCCATCCTCAGAGCCATCAGGGATTGGCTCTGCTGGACATGGTGGTGGTTTGCATCAGCTCCTCACAGAAGACATGTCTCTGGCCCCCTGCTACAAGAAACCAGGCTGTGCAAAACCAACAGAGCTACCTACCAGGTACCACAGACTGTCCTAAAAGTTTTAAATATAAATAACAAACTAACTAACTAATTAACCAACTTAAAGTTTTTTATATGCTTACAGAGGAAGTAGAGCATTTTCTTTTTGGTGTGCCTTCCCTTCTGCTTTAAAAAAGAGAAGGAAGACACAGGTGATACCTCCTCCAAGAGAGGCCACTTATCCAAAAGACCTTTCAGCAACAGGAAAGGTACCCAATTAATCTCCTGTTCTTCAAAGATGATGATGATGATAATAATAATAATAATAGCTATTATTATTATTAAAAACAGAACATTAGCAGAAAAACATAAGCATATCTATCTATCTCTGTAAAAATTGCATGCACACATGCAAATTTCCAGTCACAGGATCTTCCACCACTCTCAAGAGTGGAAGCTAATGTGTCTCAGCCACAGCCTTCCTTCCCTTCTGCAGGGCAGAGCCCTGACTTGCCCTCCACATGGTCAGGATAGGAGGATGGAGGCTTCTCCTGCCTCAAGGAAGAGAGAAAGTCCCTGTGCTTTCTCTGACTTCTCTGGATGTCCTAATAAGCTAAAGGGGCAAGGGCTTCATGAAAAATAGTTTCAGCCTTTGTAAAAACTTCCCTAAAGGCTGACTTTCTAAAACCTGGAAGGCTTGACATTTGATAAATATGGTAAAATATTTCACTTAGACCTCTCTGGACCATTTGGAAGCAAGAAGGCATTTGGGGAGAAAACTTCTTGTTTGCTTATATGTGGCACGACAGGTAGCTGCCACTAGTACTAAACTAAGCACTCTGTTTAGAATTGAAATATTCAAGGTAAAGAAACCAGAACAAGGCTATTCTGTGCCTAGAGAAAAGAACATTAATTTTTTACTAAATGCATGTTTTGTGTGCATGTGTACTTCTTGTCATCACAATACAGGCACGGCAGCTTTGCTACCTACCGAAATATTTTGCTACTTACTGAAATATTTTGCTACCTTTTATTGATGGTGTGGATAGCAGGAAGAAAGTGATTTATAGTGGAAGTATGTTTTCCTATGTTAATGGGTAGCTTAGGAGTCAACTAATGAGTTTCTACAAACTTACTTCAAAGATTAAAAATTAGTTTGTAAAGTTTGAGAAGCATAGTGAAATATAAACCTCTGTATACATTCTTGAAACGCAAACAAGTAGAAAATTTACCTTTTTTTTTTTTCTAATGTCTCATAAAACATGAAGCTAGGAATGATACCTCAGATTAAAAACAATGTTAACAGTTTAAATGTTAATAACATCATTAGCGTTGTAGGAAATCAGAGTAGGTGATCATAATGGACTCTCTTACAGGAACCCTAATTAGTCTTTGCTATCTGTGGCAAAAACAAACAAACCCTTACTGACTCCAGAAAAGCCTTTTCTTCTCCCAAGACGGTGTTATAATGAGCCATTACATTGACTAGCATGACAACAAAACTTTTGGTCTCTTCACAAAAAGCAGCTTTTAGACAAGATATTGACTAAGGCATATGCCAAATAAAGGTGTAATGTAATAAAGGGATTTCAGCAATTTAACTCTGTCAGACAAGCAGTAATGTTATTGCAAACTGCTGTGCTCAATCCTTTATTTAAAGAAAGGTCCACAGCAGAGATTAGAACTAGAACTTGATGAACAAACTTCCTCAAATTACTTTTTTGCTAAAAGTGTACTCATAAATCATTCATCAATTCTTCCCCTGCATGGGCTATTTCTCTGTCACTCCAGCATGGACCATTTCTCTGTCACTATAATTGCAGTGGTAAACAGTTTATAAATGTATGAGGTAAGAGGATGCAATACAAAGGATAGGGCTGTTATCTAAACCGTAAATGCAATGTCTGAAGTATTTGAGTGACGAGTTCAGAACACTTACTTTTGTAAACTAGCCTTACAGGAGGATGGAAATCTAAAGCACAAAGAGGATGAGAAGTGGTAATAGCCCAAAATTAAAAATCTGAGCTCTATCATTTTTTAAAGTAAACACTCTGCATACTTTTTCATTTAACTCAGTTCAAAGTCTCCATAGGCTGTAGTCAGCCACAGTCCAGGTAACAAATACCCTTCCACTTAATTTAAAGAAAGATCCAAGGAAGGAAATAAGAAAATGAGACAGCAAAATCCTAGGCTCTCTATTTTTTCATGGGCTTGGCATCCCTAGGATTCAGTGCAATTTTCATTCAAACTGGTGGTGAAAATACCATTTGAAGAGGAATTTTAATATCTACATATGAAAATGCTTCCCTTGAGCAGTAGCAGTGCTTCTAAGAACCTGCTCAGTCACAGCTTTAAGCAGCAAACAATCTTTAGTAGCATATGCAGGAACATAATAAACTATGTTTAATGTGCCACAGCATTTTGGCCATAACCTGAAAGATATGAAAGTCTGGAAGCACAGAGCTTGTAAAACTCTGTGACAGCACCATCTGGTGTCTTCCAATAATGCTATTTATGCAATTTTTAGGGAAAGGAAAGGAAAAAAATATCCTGACAACCTTTAAAGCTAAATTTGGATATAGAGAAAGGGGATTTCCTGGATCATCTAGTCCAAACCTTGCTATTGCATGCAATCATTTAATAATTCCTTCACATCAGTTTATCATGTCTTCTTTAACTCCAGTTAGGTAATGAGAAAATTTCACCATTCTGTTAATTATAATCTTTTTTCTTTTGTATGCATTTATATATGATCAACTTGCAGTCTTTTTCTCGAAGGCCAAATCCTAAATTGCTGTTTTCCTTGCACTGCATTTAGCCTTCTTGATATACCAACACAGAGCATCAACTCCCATTCAGATTCCCCCTTGTTGCCAAGCTTTTAACTTTCTCATAAATAATTCTTTATTCCCTCAGTCTTCTAGATGGCCTTTTCTGCATCTTCTCCAGGTGGGTTTTCTTGAGGCCTCACATGAAAAGGTTTGTATGCCCCCCATCACCGTTGACCCTGTCTGCTAATGCATTTTAAGGCCACATTTGGAGGAGGAGGGGGTGTTAATGGGATCTTTGTGACATTGTCATCTTCATGAACCAGTATCCCAACCAAGAAGCTCCCAGTTAAGAGCAGAAATATGTGTTTCAGTCTGTAAATTCATTACCTGGGATTATGCACTATTGAATTTCATCACATCTCTCTCAGATGGATCAATAAGGTTTTCCTGTATTCCATACATGCCTTTCTCTCTATTGCCAACAGCATCTTATTTCATGTCATCAATTAATTTCCCATTTTGTTTGTGTGTACAGTGGTAATTTATGATCATGTTAACAGTGATCAAACCCAGGAATCTCTCTTGGGAAATCTCTTTTAGTAACCTCACCCATCTGTTTTCAAGAGAACGTATGACTGTCTTCCATTTGGCCAAGCATCTGTGACACTGTTTAAATCCTCTGATTAAGGTCATTAGCAAGGTGTACTAGTACAAATGCACAATTAATTCAGGTATATGCTTCCTGTCTCTCAAGCAAGACCAGGAATCTCTGCATATGTTTGAATTGCCCCATAACAATCGATCCCACCTTTATCTATTTTTCATTATTGCATTCAGAGGCTTGTTGGTGATTGCTTAAGGAGCAAGATGCAGGATGTCTGTTGAGCAAGTAACTTTGTCTGTGTGACTACTGTCTGTTCTACGGCCTATTCACTGATGTTTCAACTGAAATAGTGCAAAGCAGGATTCTGCCACTAATTTGAAAACTGCAGTAATGTTTATTATATATTGTCTACAATAGGCAGTGTGTTTTTTTCTGCACAGAGACTCAGCTCTGTGTTTCTTTTAGGCATTAGAGAATGGCATGAAGCTGGCAATCTCTACTTCCAAGATTTATCATTGTACCACAGAAGTTATGAGCCACCTAACAAGCGCTGAGCTTGACTCTGTTTGTTCCAGATCATGTGAACTTCCAGCATGATCATTTCTAATCACACATTTCTCTGCAGTTTCTGCACAGGTTCTACTCATTACACAGGCTTGATTAATGTATTTCCAATTTGTCTGGTTTTTAAGAAAGAATCTCCTTTAGTGGTTACAGTTTGGTTTAGATTCTGCACAATATTTCCCCTGGAAGATGATTAAAACACTAAAAACTGAAACTATTTTGGAGCTGTGTGTTAAGATATTCTGCCTCATCAGGACTGTGCTTCACTCTCTGTGTGTCTGTCAGCACCAGAGCAGTGAGCACAGATGCAGAAATATAAATCTGAGCACCATTCCACACCTAAGCTCAGTGCTGTCTACAGTTGGTCAGGGTGACTGTTTAAGGGAGATGCACATCACAGTAGTTCCCTCATTTTCCTGTGGACTGTGGAAAATGTTAAGCTTAATAACAAAAACTTGGGGGGTCCTGATCAACGTTTGATATTTTTGATTACACATGCTCTGCTTTAGAGGGAGACAAGTAGGAAAGGAGCAGTATGTAAGGTAAGAATTTATAATCAAGTTCCTGGAGTCCTGCAGGAGAAACCACCTGGCCAGGATGGCAGGAAGTGCCACCTTGGCTGCCCTGCAGACCTGGGGCTGGGTTTTGTCTGTTCATTGTTTCTGTGAGACATTTAAATACCTCTCTTTATAGGAGAGCCAGAGAACTGACCTAATAACAGGAGAAAAGTAACATTTTAATATTTTTACATTGCAAAGGAAAAGCCAACATTTTGACTAAGGGGTGTGATTAAGCTTCTAGATGAGATTAATGAGAAATGTGGAAAATGCTGAAAGCTTAAGGGAGCTGAATGAGCTATTATGAAGAGGAAGAAATGCAGAAAGGTGACTCTTTCTTTCAAATGCTGTATATTTTTAGGA
Organism: Drymodes brunneopygia; assembly: GCA_013400955.1. Classification (NCBI taxonomy): domain Eukaryota; kingdom Metazoa; phylum Chordata; class Aves; order Passeriformes; family Petroicidae; genus Drymodes; species Drymodes brunneopygia. The sequence continues at coordinate 763,449 of VZTZ01012602.1, forward strand.
AGCTATAATAGTATAAGGAACAGGCAGAAAGGGGTTTATCAGTAGCCATCTCCTATGGTGTTGTACTTTACAAAAAAAATCTCTAATGAAAGCAGACACTAAACAAATATGATGAAACATGCCAGGTTTTGCCTTTGGAACACAGGGAGCACTATCTCAATATGAAAACTTACTAGAGATCAAAGAAGGTAAGGCCTCTTTGAACTCTTTTCATAGTTTTTAAATGAAAATATCACTTTCCCTATAAATTCTATTGAACTTTTCCAATAGCTCCTGGGAGCAGTTTATTTTAGCTCTGTGGTAACACAAATCTTTTTTTTCTCTGAGACTTTACTCAGAAACTTTCTTTAGAGTGTCAAAGAATTCTCAAGAACATTTCAAATTTACCTAAATAAATGAAACCAGAACTACAGTGGCAACTGTAGTAATACAGAGAATGTTACAGTAGAATGAAGCAGTATCCCAGTCTAAGGCAGGATTCTGGAATAAAGTGACAGGTAGTGTAGCTATTAGCATATGAATAGGAAGATGGATGGAGTATTATCAATGTCAGGACAAGAAAAGATGTATTGCTCAATTAACTCTCTAAATCAACTGACACCGAGGGGTTTGTAACTCAAAGCAGAGTATTGGCAGAAAATGGGTGAGGGGATGGTATTGCTTTGTCTTTTGCATGGTCTCCCAGTTTAACATCTCTTTTGCTCTTCTCCAGCCGTAAAAAAAAATCAATTTCAGTCTCATAGTCAGGGAAGGCAAAAGAACTTCTTTCCCTGAGCATCCACAGGGAGATCATATGCCAGTCAGCTTTCCTGCTGTCCATCAGCATCAAGAAACCTTCAGGCTGCACTGAAGTCTGCACTAACCCCAAGTCTCTCCTGGTCACACCTGCTAGAGCCCTAACCCCTTGGGACAGTCATACCCAAGGCAGAGGGAACTGAACCTCTCAGAACCTCCTGAGAGGAGAGAGAGGAGGGACTTCTCACCTACCCTGTGGTGTGTATTTTCCGTAAGTTTGCTTTTGCCTGTGCCCAGTTCAACACAGAATGACTGACCTTTGGGACTATCTAGGTCCTGTATACAATAAGGCATCAAGTTTGCCCACTCTGTATTGCTTCCTGGATGATCTTCCCTCTAGTGATAAAGGGAGCCAGCACACCTAATATAGACTTTTTCAATATCCTGCAATGCCACCTTCAGTATTCTTCTGGATAAAGATTCCTAAATTCCAGGTAAATCCCCACTTCAGCAGAATTTAGGCAACCTAGTCTTTTAAAGCCTACGTTTTAAACCTTTTGCCATTTTACCTCTTGGCAATGAGTGTGCCAAGAAGCTCAGATGGAGATCCACAAAACACTACAGGATTCCAAAATAGGGGGGCTTAGTAACCTGGTGGAGATTCCTCACCTTTATCTAAAGAAATTTCTGTTATTTCCTTTGCGATCATTTGGGATTTGGTACCATACGCAGTCCAGCACAATGTAAGCATAGAAATTACCTTTTAAACCAAAAAGGGTATAAACTAACAAATTTCATCTCATGAAAGGGCAAAATGTTGTGGCATATACTAGAGGTAGTTATGCAGTGAATTTCAATGTGTCCTTTGCTCATTGTCAGCTATTGCCTAAATCCAGCTTCTGAGTTTCTGTACATCAAGAATCTGGAGCTGGAGTTCCCCACATGCCACTTCTCTTCTACTTATCAACCCTATTTCACACACTCAAGTTTGAATATGATGGTCTTGAAGCTTTCTTCAAGGTATAGTTCAGATGGAAGTATTGTCACTTCAGAAACATGGAAAACGGGGAGGAGAATTTGTAATATGTTGTTCAAGTCATACCTAACATTCAAAATCCAGAGATACACCCCTCATCCCAGTGCTACTGATAACTGTAAAATTATTTTCAGAAATATAAAAGCAGAGATTGTGCTTTTCACTGTAATTTGGGCAATGAGATTTGTGACAATGCCTTATATGCTTCTATGGGTTTGGGTTTTATTGAAGGAGAGAACGTAGGGTAGGGTAGGGTAGGGTAGGGTAGGGTGGTGGCAAATGTCTTGCTGGCCTGAGAAGGAACATTTACAACTGTTCTTGAAAGCATGGTGTTCTTGTGCCAGGACCACAAGAGAGCTCTGGGGAACCTCAGGTATTTCTGTGAACAGAAACAACTCCGGGAGAACCACCATCAACTATGGCACCACACTGGGTGATTTTAAGTCAAAGCATTGACCTAGTTAATTTTAGTTCAGCTTTCAGCAACAAAAGTAATCAAGTATTCTGTTTTCTTTATTCAGGAGTATTTTCAAGGTGAGAAGTGGCCACTAGATTATAAATTAATTGTGAAGGATTTCACATCCTGCACTAGAAGCATGCTTTTGATTGGTGTGTGTTTGTTTAATTTGAACATAAGAGCAGATTGTCTTTCACTTCCCAGGACCATCTCACTTCTGAATTTTCTCCAGTAGACAAGTACTGTTTAATCAGATACTTTTGTTCTGAGCTGCACTGTCTAGTTTAAACTTTGGTTCCTGTTATGTTTTATCCACTAGCTTAAAGAGCCTATTAGTATCTGCTGTTACATCCCTGTGATGGTACTTCCATAATGTAATCACATCACCTCTTTTCTTGAAAAGCTGAATAGATCGGGCACCTGAAATCTCTCCCTAGAGAGGAACTACTTCAAGTTATTTTTAGGGTTCCTTTCTTAATCTTCTCAAGTATTTCAATATCTTTTTATAAAATCCAGATACCAAAACTGGATAGCTTTCAACATTTGTCTCACTGATGTTTCAAGCAGAGCAAAAATCTACTACTTCCTACTTGTTTCTCCTCTGAAACATCCAGGGATAGCTGTATCCTCTTTAGGTCCCTTTTCCCTAGGAATATAGGACAGTTCTTTCCTACTCTGACCCCCAAACCCTTCCCTGTGTGCAGAGTAAACCACATACTCTCCAGTACTGCTCCAGAGTGGCTGGCACTTTGTCACCTGGAAATGTGTTTTTACATTAAGCTCTATTAAAGTACATTCTGTTTCAACTAAGTTCATCTTATCTGGTCCCTAATAGGTTATGGTGTAATGAGAATGTCACATATCATTGACTAGCACACTTGTCAAAAACCTGTTATGGATGTGGCTGTGTAACTTTACTAACCACACTGATAACTTCCTTCACAAAAAACATGAATCATATTTTCTTGGCAGGCCACTTCCCATAAAAACACTTTGTCCGTACACTGGATTTTTTTCTCTCGTTTTTCTTGGGGTTGGTTAATGTCAGCCTAATCAGCCTCTAACTAACTGGTGACCATAATTAGTTTTTCTGGATCTTGTCAGGAAACTGAACACTAAATCTTTCAAGGTTTTCCTGTTATGCCAAGATTTCCTTGAAGTAGTGTCAGAAAGACATTTACTCTCTCAGTCCTCCTACCCATTTCCTAGGTATTGTATTGGTACATGTGTGCCATTTTTCTGGGTCTGCTGTTTTTCGTATGTTCTTAGGAGATGCTTCTTCTCTTTTGAGCCCATAATCTAGCAAACATATCCTCTCTTTCTTTCCAAATACAATCCTGAAGTATTCATTAATAATATATACCTTTTCTTAGCCTTCTAATAATACTCCTTACGCTTCTAAATATACAAATGCTTTGTTGCCCATAGCCCTTCCAGGCATGGATTTTCCCCTTAAGGCTTTTGCTTCCCTGATGAAATCTCAACACTTTCTAATTAATGTTGATTGCCATCTACTTTTGCCTTTCAATGTTAGTTCTACATGGCAATTTTTTCTTCTCATTTGCTGACTTTGCTTTTTCAAGAATGGCCTTTCAAGGAAAGTTTTTCTCTTGCTTGATGGTAGACTTGGTAAATCACCATATTTCCCTGTAAACTTCTCTATTGTATTCCCCTATTCACATTTTTCTCCCAAATGCACTTTTTTCAGCTTAAGGGAATTAACTTTAACGAAGCAGCATGTATGTGGTTAAGGCTTGTTTGCTTGGATCATGGGCAGCTGTGAACATAAACCAGAACGAGGCAAATGTTGACACGAGTGAGATACTCAGGCACCCATTGAATTAAAGTGAATGGTATTGCCAGTAGCAGGTTTTACTAACAGGGGCTACAATAGGCACTACCTATAAATCTTGTAAGACGTTATTTTGTAACTGAACACAGTAATAGAAAAGTTTTGGCCATCATTTGCACTAGTATAGACAGAGATAGAGTCCAGGTGTGTTTTGATCCTTTTGAAAGGCGACAGTCATGGCCAAAATTCTTTCGGGGTTGTTTCATACACTAAAAATCCCCAAGTCCGGGCTTTCACCGAACTAAAATTAAACACATTATTTAACTGCCTCCAGAGAGCAGTTCCATCATTCTTTGAGGCTTTCTGTGTTCCTGTCAGTCACACCTGATTTTAGTAAACGCGCCTGTCCTTCCCATTCCCGAAAGTACAGCCGGAAACCTATTCGGTGTGTGTTTAAAAACCTCCGTACAAGCGACCACCCCTCTGAGCTGCGCGCCATCGTTACACTGTAACACTGATATCTGCAAATTTCTTAGCGCCTCCGGCAGCAGTCAGTATAAGTGGGAAAACCAGAGCAAAGCTGAAGTTCAAGTGGGCGCTCGGAGGCGCCGGGCTGCGCTCCCGGGAGATGCCCGGATCGCGGCACGGGCGGCCCCGGGACCGGCTCCCCCGCTCCCGGGCTGTCGCCAGGTGGCGCCGCCGCACCGCTCCCGCCGCCGGCGCTTCCCCTCCGTCGGGAGCCCCATTCCCGGGAGCCCCATTCCCGGGAGCCCCTCCGCCGGGAGCCCCTCCACGCGGCCGGGCAGCGCAGGCCCTCTTCCAGGAACCACCGCCGCCGGCAGCCCCTCCACCGGAGCCCCTCCGCGAGGCCGGGGAGCGTAGACCCTCCGCCGGCAGCCCCTCGGCCGGGAATCCCCTCCGCCNCAATGTCTGTGATCCAAGCGTGCCGCAGCCTGGCGCTCTCAACATGGCTGCTGTCCTTTTGTTTCGTGCATCTGCTGTGCCTGGACTTCACCGTGGCCGAGAAGGAGGAGTGGTACACGGCCTTCGTCAACATCACCTACGCCGACCCGGAGGCCGGCAGCGCCGAGCTCCGCAGCGAGAAGAGCGAGTGCGGGCGCTACGGCGAGCAGTCGCCCAAGCAGGACGCCCGCGGGCAGGTGGTCTCCGCCTCGCCCGCCGACCGCTTCGCCTGCGACCCCGACACCCGCTTCAACGCCCCGGCGCCGGGCAAGAGCTGGGTGGCCCTGATCCCGCGGGGAAACTGTACCTACAAGGACAAGATCCGCCACGCCGCCGCCCAGAACGCCTCCGCCGTCGTCATCTATAACGAGGGCTCCAGCAACGCCAACGAGACCATCACCATGCCCCACGCAGGTGAGCCACGCCACTCCCAGGGCTGTGCTGAGGGGGCAGACCGATGGACCCCGTTTTCCTGCCCTCTCTGCCGTCCCGTATCCTTGGGGTGGGAGCTACTGCGGGAAGGTGTCCTCGCACCTCATGACAGGGAACAGGATGGGCAGTGGGCGTCGCTGGGTGGTGGGTGCCCATCGTGGGGGCCATGGAGCTCCTCTCCATGCTGCCATGGCAAAGGATGGATGTGCTGCTAGCATATCCGTGGCAATGCACGCCGGTGCTCCAAGGGTGAAAAGTTTGGGTCATGTAAACTTTGGGTCTAGTCAGAGGAACCGGGCGCTGATCCCACTGTGGGACGCAGGTGTTTCGTTGAGTCCTGAGAGTCCTCTGGCAGGTGCCGTGTGGGATCGAGTGTGATTGAGAGCTTCGGAAGAGGAGAAGTTGTGTTGTGGCGCAGGCTTATCAGGAGGTGCAATAAAGGAGAGAACACGGTGTCCACAGTCTTGGCTGCGATAGTGTGAAAGCTGTGAGATCGAGTAGGAATGCCGGGTATCNCCGGCCGCGCTGCCAGCAGCGGGGGAGGCAACTGTGCGGGCAGGGCGAGGGAGGGGAGGAAGGGGCAGGAGGGAGGAGGGAGAGGGGAAGGCGGAGACGGGGCCAGCCCGAGGAAATCAAACGGCCCCGACATGAATTAGGCAGTGGCTGCAGAGGGGAGGGCCCCCTTCCCCGCTCGCTCGCTGGCCCCCGCACGGCGCCGGCGGGAGCAGCGCCGCCCCGCTCGGAGCGGCGGCTCGGGGCGCGCACGCACACA